>CAJQZJ010000518.1:942451-967227 GCA_907164525.1 Lophiomys imhausi | reverse complement strand
TGGATGGATGGATGGATGGATGGATGGATGGATGGATGGATGGATGGGGCAAAAAGGGATTGTGCATACAGATAATCCCTAGAGAACCTAGAAAAGTTAAATTCACAGGCATCTTTCAAAGGAAATGGATGTTTAGCACATCATCCTCCAGGAATGCTGGGAATGGATGTAGTTTACAACCTGATAATCCTTTGCTGTCTGATGAGCCAGGCTCGGCTTGTATCTTCCAGAATTTATGTTTTACTATCCCAGACCCTTTCCCCCTAAAACTTTGAGCATTACTTATAGGTCATAAAACATCTGTGTGAGAGATGTCATTTGTACTTTACAACAGCTTATGCGGCTTCTATGTTATCTTGGGGCCAGACCAAATCCTGACTCCCACAGGGATTATGTTTATCTCAGTCATTCCCCACAGACCGTCATCTGGAGCAGTTTCTAAGTCCACAAGAACCCTTCTTACAGATGAAGTCACATGTACTTTGTAAAGAGCTTCAATGTAAACATGTCTTGAGCTTTGTTGAACTCATGGGGCTGAGTTAATTTTTAACAGAAAAACATTTTTTTTCCAAAATTGTGCTATGCTTAACTATGGCAAAAATAAATAAGCAAGCTAATGTCAGGGTCCAAGAAGTCTTACCACAGCATTGATCAGCCAAATTGGGTTGAATGGAGTTTCATTCTTGCCTCACCCAGATCATTTTCCCTGACAGTTGTAAATCCTGCAAGGACCTCCCACAGATAGAAAGAAAAAGAGAGAGAGAGAGAGAGAGAGAGAGAGAGAGAGAGAGAAAGAAAGATATGATATGATAGACAGGTGTGTGTGTGTGTGTTTGTATTAGGTCAGGTAGGTACAGGTTTGGAAAATTAGAGCCCTTGCAGTACGGGCTGTAATCCATTTGCTATAATTTGTAAGTCAGAAATTTCTTCTCAGAGTAGCTACCTGAGCATGTTTGTGTATTGAGGGAAAAGAGACAATATAGAGGGAGGAGTAAAAAATTTAGTTAGCTATATGAATACATCATCGGATAAAGTCCATAAGGAAACAACAAATGATGAGATTCAGAGTTCATATGGAAGAATTTGTCAGTAAGCAGAAAAAAAAGAGTGCTTCCACTCAGACAGCTGACTAACCAAAATGTACATAATTTTGGAAGACAGGCCTACATGAATGAATTCCTATGTAATGATTTTTATTTTGTCATTCAGAAGAAAATAGTGCTATGTACTAAGAGAAGTGGAGGACAACAGATAACTGACATAGAACTATTGAAGTCACACACACACACACACACACACACTGGGAGAGGTCTGAAACAGCTGTTCAAAGAAAAAGGAAAAAAGGCTATAGAAGATCATGTTGAAGGAATCAATATCATGAAATTCTAGTTTATCCTAGAGAACATGAAATCATAGTAGTTGCCACCTGTAGAGTTGTAGAATTGTCTTTGACAATATTGAGCAGTCTCAGCAAAAAAAAATAAAATGTCACTATACTCATACAGGGCAACAACGTTACATTATCCCAGTTTGGAGTTGTCAGGACAGGTGTAGCAGAGGGAAAAGGTCACAAAAAGGCTTGACAGTATGAGCAAAAAGAGTGATCCAAGTGATAGAAAAAAAATTGTTTGTTTGTTTCAGATAGATATGTTAGAGAAGAAGGGCCCTGGGGACTGGAGATCTCTGTCATGTTCCAGAAGAAATAGAATGAGTAAAAGCCCTATATGGATGTAAATATTTATCAAAGAAAGGAAAATGTTGACCAATAAATATGAGGGCATCACCTGAAGATTAACAGATGATGGTGAAGACAGTGGGTGGGAGATGGAACCAAGAGATGGCTCAGGACTCTAGAACAGAGGTTTATACATACAGTGGAGCAGCAGTGGCTCATAAGGGTCACTTAGCAACAAGGAGAATACAGATGCTATCTGGAGAACTTGTGGGGGAGGGTGAGAATGAAGGGTTTTCACAAGGAAGGACCACAGGATCATGGAGACCAAAAGAAAACGTTATTCTGGAAAAGTCAAGGATATAATGGCTTTGCTGTTCCATGGAGTTCCTTAAAAGGCTACAAGGGAGAAGCAAAGAAACTAAGGCAAGCAGGAAGCCCACGAGTTCAGATTCTATGGAATTTTGTTTTCTTAAATTATATTCCATTAAATTTATTGTTGACTTTTATGACCACTATTACTTACTGCATGGAGTCTTTCCACAAGTTTTTGATCACCAAGGCAATTTTTAGTGTCAAACCAAGAATCAAAGTCCTGTGGTGGGGTGAAAATTGTACAGTAAGTAGACAAGGTTTTTAAAATAAACTTGATATTCTATACATTCTTATACAACCAATGTAGAAATAATCCACTTTAAAAGTACTTTCAAAACATTTTATTGTGATAGCCAGTATGTTTTCCTTTTATAATAGGCCAAAATACTAGAACCATTGATGAAATTTTAATGGCACTATAAAGGAGCACCAGCACCTTAGAAAATATTAGGCTTCACTATATCACATAACATTATACCTAGTAAGAAAAGGATGAAAAAAATCAAGTCTCAAAACCCTTAAATCATTCCACTCAATTTGCTGATCTCATAAAACTATGTTGACAATAATGAAAAAATAATAATAACAAGTCTCTCAAATTTAATGAAAAGGTTGAACACATCACTCTGAAGTCAGTCTATATTTTCAGTGTGGTAACAATGTGATATACACAAAACAACAAACAGAATAATCAGAAAGAAGAAAAACACACTATTTCCTAAAATACACTTATTTTAAAATTTTGGGGCTTATTCTTTCATGAGAAAACTAAAATACACAAATGAAGAATCACAAATTTTAAAAAAGTATACATTTTTACCCCATTTTCTGTACTTTGAAAACAGATATCTCAGGCCAGCAAGATGGCTCACAGGGTCAGTATAATAACATGAGTTCGATTCCCCAAAACACACATAAGGAGAGAACTGACTCTATCAAGTTGTCCTATGATCTCCACCTTACACACATCATGCACACACAAAAATAATAACAAAGGAGAAAGAGGTGGGAGAGAGGGTAGGAATGATATGGGGGGGGAGGGTAGAGTGTAGATGATTCTGAACATTAGGAAAAGATATTAAGAAGTACGGCTTGGAGCTGGGATTGGAGATCAGTACTAAAGGGTTAGCTAAGCACCCTGGGTTCAACCCTGAGTACTATTACCCCTCACACAAATACCTTGTTTTAAACTTACATCTGCAGAATTAAAGACATCCGGCAGTAAGAAGTTAAGTAATGCCCAGAGTTCATGCAGGTTATTCTGCAAAGGTGTCCCAGTTAGAAGTAAGCGATTAGTTGACTTGAACTCACGAACAATCTCTGAAAGCTATTTAAAAAAGTAGACATATAAGCATTGTTCTGGTTCTTGGAATGCTCAACATTCGGTTATATACTTCACTTGTTACACTCATGATACAGTAAGACTTGAAAATTAATTTTCTATAGACAAATATCCTGCTTCAGGTGCTATTGCTACAAGAAAGCACAACTGAACACTAATATCATGGACATTTCTACACCTGAAAGAATATGAATCATATTTACATATGAGATTCCTCCCCCATCTTGAACATTTTTAATTTCTCCATTTTGGGTCTCAGAAAATCAAAATTCTTACATTAGATCCAAGCTATCACTTTATATAACAAAATCGACAATCATATTCATCTACATGCATAGCTAAGCTCCAACTCACTCTGCTTACAATTATTCAGCTCCAGAAATTCAGCTCATTTGCACTAATACTATGTATTCACATTGCAGATTTAAGACCACAAAAAAATGACAAAAACATAAAATCAGTATTTTTAGAAAAAATCCTATTTTCATAATGCTCCTAATGAAGCAATTATTCTTTAACATGTGGTCACTTATCAAGTATTAGTTCCAATGTGAAGTTAGTATGCTCCACCTGGTGGTTTGGTTCCAGTTCTGTCCCTATTTCTCCCAAAGTAGCCCAGTGATCCAAAGAGAAGTTCATCATTACAAGTGAAGTTTTTCCTACTGTTGATGAAGTTTAATGATAACAAAAAAAATTGATATTTTTCAATATTAACACCAGATTCTAATTCACACAAATCAGAAAACTCCTTTTCCTAATCCATAGAAATACACATAAGTAGCTACTCAATAAAAAGTAAGTCAATACAAATGATATTTGTACACAAAATATTTTCAGCAATATTAAAATAATATAGCATGACAGAGTTGGGCTGCAAAAGAAGAGACTGCAAATAAATACCTAATTTCCATTAAAATCAGTGCTCAACCTTTATTGATCTTGTATTGAATAATGTAGCCTTTATGAGTACTTTAAAAACTGATTGTCTTTCACATTCTGTGAACAAAACCACAATCGTCATTACTTATTTTTTATTTTAAATACAGAAAAGTGAACATAAAGTTGACAAAGTAAATGAAAAATTGAATAAAGTTATTGAGAACTTACCTTAGATTTTTCATTTTTTATTCTGTGAGCTTCATCAATGACTACATATCTCCAATGGAACTTTTTAAACACAGATTTTTCTTTAATTACCATCTCATAAGAAGTCACACAAACATCCCACTCTCCTGGCATCATTTCATCACGAATAAAGGCAGCCTAATGCAAAATAAATTTTGATATATTACATTATGTTGGCAAGGTAATCACCAAAATAAACTGTCAGGAGGACAGCTGTATAGGACATCATAGACCACTTTTGTCTAGCTCATTTGAGAGATAGGAAAATCGCAGCTCAAAGATAACTTTGTGGCAAATAATCTGCCTGTGTTGAGAGCGTATTTATCAACAAAAGAAAAGCAAAAGCTCAACTTATATGAACCATAAGATCATGTCATATCACGAGAGTCCCAAAAGAACATGGATAAAATAGCTAAACACCTAACATAATCTCATCTAACACATATAAAATACTTAATACATAGTAACGTTTCCCACCTTTGGAGACATCTTATATATTCCTTCATTTCCCAGCAGAAAAGAATTATGTATTTTGGTAAGGAGTCCCAGAAGCTCCTTAATATTTTTGTTAAGTTCTTAATGTTATTATAAGGCTATGGAAGTGGCTTCATTAAGGGAATCTTCTCTATGTAATGAAAGAAGTTATTTAAAAAACATTGAGACTATTTACGACTATTTTTAAATCTTCACAGGCAGTGGCCAACATGGCAGCCAACTTGACTGAAAACATTTTTAATCAGTATGAACTTCATTCCAGATGTTATAAGCCAAAGTAAAACCACACAATTTTAAAAGAGGCAGAAAAATGTACGTGAAAAGAACTACTTAGTACTATAACTTCAGAATTGTAGAGCATAAACAAAATCAATGAGTTATTAAAAAGTCTCTACTTCAGAATAAATAGCCATGCACTACAGGCATTACTGATTGATTCAACAATATTTACAAGTATTCAGTATGTATTAAAAGATTTCCTAGACTAGCACAGAGGACAGAAAAAAAAACCTTTGTAGCCACCTCGGTTTTATGCTAAGAAATTATCACATTTTAAAAGGCAATTAAAATTTTAAGAGATTGTTCCAGGGTGTTTGGAGGAGATGGATCCCAGATCTCATTGACTCCTAATAACACCTTATCCTTCTTTCTCTTAGTGAATGATTCAGCCTCATTGTTCCTCAAGAATTTCATGTAATTGAGATTTATCTTATATTTAACTTAACTCTTGTATAGAATTTATGAAACGATTGACCAGATTTAGAGTTAGGTAGCTTGACAAAATATTGAAGGCCATATGATCCAAAAGCTCTTCTTTTGCTGGTATTAAAATTGTGCACATTGAAATTCACTCATAACTGCACAATCAGTAGTAATGTTGAAATTAAGACCATATCTGATTCCCTGTCCACTTGATATAGATTCCTCTGTGATAGATAAAGAAAAGCAATACTGTGATAGATTTCAAAGTGACTTTATATCAATCAGGATCAAAAGTATCTCTCTTTATATAGACAGGATCAAGAATATCTCTAACCACTTCACAACTAAAATGCCTTTATAGACATCAAATGTTTCATTAGTGAGTATTAGCCTCCTAAAATATTTCAAAAAGCCAGAAAAAATGGAAGTGTTAACATATATACCCCATGTGATACTAAGGTTCAAATGAGTCTACAAATGATCTAGAATTTTAGATACATCAACATCAATCTCTAAGAGCTGAATGTAGCACACTAATTACTTATTGTGATTAGTAATTGTTGGTTCTGAAACTTTTAATGATGGTCCATAATAAATCACATTTAACCTGTGATCCAATATACACACAAATGTTTGAGTGTGTATATATACAAAAAACAACTCAAATAATTTCTCAAAGCAATGCTTTCATTTGCTGTGGTATGAAACTCTGCTTGCTGTGCTAGTCTCTCCTGATGTTTCAAAAAATTGTTGTCATTACTCACTAAGATGAAACCACAACCTATTTGTGGGAGATGACTCACAATTTGTAAAATATGGCTTCACTGGCTTTTAAGACTAAGAGATTGGCCGGGCGTGGTGGTGCACGCCTTTAATCCCAGCGTTTGGGAGGTAGAGGCAGGCAGATCTCTGTGAGTTCAAGGCCAGCCTGGTCTACAAAGCGAGTCCAGGACTGCCAAAGATACACAGAGAAACCCTGTCTTGAAAAACCAAAAAAAAAAAAAAAAAAAAAAAGACTAAGAGATTGTTCCAGTCAACACAATCTCTGCCTCCCAGGAAACAGGTAGGCAGAATTTAAGTACCTCTACTCTCTTTTCTTTAAAATTCCCAGAGATATTTCATGAAAACTTTGGGCTCTATATATCATATTAAAGGCAATTAATTTACATTTTTATGCAATGGGCATGGTGGCTCACATTTATCCCCATACTCTGAAGGCTGAGTTAGGTGGAGGTGAGTTCCGGGCCAGTCAGGTCTGCATAGTGAAACTCTGTCTCAAAACAACAACAACAACAAAACAAAACACAAACAAACAAAAAAAAACATTTTTACTACTGCATTGTGAAAACATTGCTGTTTTCCTTATTATCTTTTAGAAATACTTTTAATAAAGTAACAATATCTTAGAAATGTAATTTTATAAGCACTAGTACTATATTAAGTAATAGCAATGGCCAGAAAAGAGTTCTAAGTGACCAATTTCCTGTGGAGAAAGAGTGAGCTTCAGGGGGAATCAACCTTGCGATTCCAAATTTATGAACATGATTTCAATATTTAAATTATGTATAAGTTAAATTTAAATAAATTTAAGTAATTTTTCTTCAAGGAAAATGATAATGATAAAATTACATAATTCATTATGGCACTATTCCACCGAGAGTATCTCTTGATAATTAATCTATCTAAATATGTAAAATAGTATAAATTTTTATTTTAAACTATGTTCTCTGGAGGCAAAATAAAGACAAAGTTCAATAATTGCTTTCTAAGCAATTTATTCTTTTTGTGTTTTGCATAATTTATTACTTTTTGATTGATTCACCAGTCCTAACATAATTATAGCCTACTAACTGGACAAATAACTAATTTAGATACCTCTCCTTCCCTGGCCAAAATCCAAATTTCTAGTATTATCTGAGAATATCTACAGGCATGTTACAAGTCTTCTGTAAATACGCAATGGTGAGGCTCTCTGTAGCCACAGATTTCTGTGTGGATGAACGTGTGAATGAGCCAAATGAAAGCCAAATCTTCAAACAGTAAAACTTAAATTATTCCAGTTGCCACATTTCTGTCTCCAAAACAGCACAAATAATAGGGTTACAAATGGTACATACTAAAAAGTAGACACAATTCTAAGTTACAAAGTGTGGTAACTAAGTAAGTTAGTATATGCACAATACAACAAAGACTAACTCAGAATCAGTACATCTGAAGTGTTATTTAGTAGTAGTAGTAGTCATAGCTGACTTGAGTGTCTTTGACAGGAATAATATGCAGCTGAGGTCTATAAATAATATTCTTGACAGCCTTCTTTTAAATGCTGTTTCTCACTTACTCTCACATCTTTGTCTCCAATGAAACAAATAACACGGAGAGACGGAACCCATCGTTTAAATTCATTCATCCAGTTGTGTAAAGTAGACTTTGGAACTAAAACCATGTGAGGTCCAGGAATGTTTCTGTAGTGCTTCAAGTAACCAAGCAAAGAAATGGCTTGTAAAGTCTTCCCAAGACCCTGCATTATCATCACAAGAGGGAAAACACATAAATACTGTTTTTAAATGAAACAATTTATTAGAAACAACAACATAGCAAAAAAAAAAAAATACTTCCAAATGATGTCACATTGGAAATTAGGTTTCTACCAATGAAAGTAAGATGGGAGTTTTTTTTTTTTTTTTAAGAAAAAAGAGACAAAACCATTTCCATTCAGCATTTGTTGTGAGTGGGGAGAAAAAGAACCAAAAACCTGTGGTCAAAATATTGCTTATTAAGTCACCTTTCCATTTGGGAAATGCTGATTCTATCAAGGAGCAAGCAAACCAATACATAATCTTCTCTAGTAGGTGCAAAGCTAGGAATTGGGGGTGCTGTTTCATAAAACTATACTTCTTTCTCAAGCCTGTTGAAATAGTGACCTTTCTTTTCTATTGTCCCCAACATTATTCCAGCCTAGGCATTAAATATTCAGACTCTGCATCTCAAGAGGCTCATGGCTGTCTACTTACACCCCCCACTCTTAATGACCTTAGAAATAAGAAAGGAATGAAACACTGCAGTAAGAAAAGGCCTTAGGGGCTGGAGAGATGGCTCAGAGGTTAAGAACACTGGCTGTTCTTCCAAAGGTCCTGAGTTCAATTCCCAGCAACCACATGGTGGCTCACAGCCATCTACATTGAGATTTGGTGCCCTCTTCTGGAGTGAATGTGTACATGCCGGCAGAACACTGTATACACAATAAATAAATAATTTAAAAAAAAAAGAAAAGAAAAGGCCTTAGAGAGCGCTAGCTCAGTTTGCTTTGCAAAAGTAATATATCAAACACCCATGAACCTGGCATCTAGCCCATGGGAAAGGGAACTATGCTGTTCAGCCTTTAAAAATAAGAGTCAGCTTTTTAAAATAAGAGTTTGGATGTGGCTGAGTGCAGAGCACATGCTTAGTATGAAGCCCTGGGTTTGATCCCAGCCTCACAAAGTAAAAGTGAACACTAAATAATTAAGCAGCTTTTTTCTTAATCTCTAAGCAAAGCATAAAATTTCACTCTATAAATCTAAGCTAAATACCACTTTTATGGGCTACATCTTATCTGATAAGTCACTAAAGATGGACTGTTATGGACAATATCTAGCAAAACCTTAAAATGTTTAAGAAAATAATTCTACTTCCAAGAATCCTATGAGAACAATGTGAGAGGCACAGAGAAACTAACAAATTGTCATAGTGGCACTACTTATACTACACAACTAACAATCCAAATAGGCAGCAACAGGAGAGGAGCAGAAGGAAATAATGAACCTCCTTAGGACTGTTAGACAGTACAAACTTACTTTCACAAAGTTTTGAAAATACATATGAATATGAAAAAGTCAGAATGCCAAATTGTACATACAATATGATCTCAACTATACATCTAGATAAAACAGTTTTAAAAGAAACATACCAAAATGTCAACTATGGTTATTTCTCAGTGGCAGAATTGCTATGTAACTACTATTAACTTAATTTTTATTTATTACTTAAATTTTTTTCTAAAGTGATATATTCTTTAAAATATCTTTCTCTTTTAATAACTAAAATAAGTTGGACATAATGGTATACAACTGTAATCTCATCTACAGGGGAGGCTGAAGCAGGAGAATCACAAGTTTAAAGCTTGAGCAATATAATGGGACCTTATCTAAAAAAAAATCATATAAAAGGAATTGGTGTGTAGTGTGGTGATAGAGTGGTTGCCTAGCACACATACAAGGCCCAAGGTTTAAGATCCATTACTGGAAAGGAAAAGGAAAGGAAAAAAGACAATAGAATATAAGCTAGAGTTAAAACTTACATGGCATCAGCAGAATCTTGAAGAATCTTTAGATCACTTGTATTAGGTTGTAGCCAAGAAGTTCTTGGGGTAAACAGTCCTTGTCTTTCTATTGACAGATAAACCAAGGCCCTGCCCATATGAGCTGAATATGGTCTTCCACATAATAATGTAAATACAAGGAGCTGCCAGTCCTTGCTTAAAAAAGAAAGAGTTCAGCCATACACCTAACATCTGTTCAGCCAAAAATGAGTGCCCGTGGTATTGACTATACTAGATGTCACAGACGCATTTCATCATTTGGCCTTCTGGATAATAGTGATTGAAAATATGACTCCTGAGTCTCATGACTATTATATTATTGGGTTAAATAGATATATAACTTCCTCTGTCCTCTCTTAAGTCTAATTTTATTAACTTTGTCTTAAAATACAAATCTGGTCCTTCATAAGCCCCCCCTTATCTATTCAATTACCATCTTATGTGACCTTACTTTTCCTCAGTTATTTTACATGCATGTACATGATTCATCACCTTATCAAAGACTGCCACCCACTTGGCACTCTACTATTATGGAGATTCAACACTGAAACTGAACATCGTGGCTGTGCTTGCAATCCCAACACACAGAAGGCTAAAGCAAGACCCACTAGTCTAAAGCCATATTATAATGGCCTATAATAGTGAATTACAGGACAACTAGGACTACATTTATTCATGTATGAATTTGTTCATTTCTTCATTGATTTACTGTTTTGTTTACATATCCCACCTCATTTCCAAGAAGTGGTCAGGTTGCCTATTATAAAAAAACATGGAACATACATTAATGGTAAAACAGAAATGAAAAGTTATGAAGGAAAATTAGACTAGAAGGTGAAGTATAAGAAAAGAAAAAAGGTGTTGGGACTACAGGCTGTGTGCCACCACTCCTGGCTGAGGTGTTCCCCTTTGGCATTGTGCTTTTCTCTGGGCTTCTTGGAAGCCAAAGTCCAAACAAAAACAAAAGCAAAAAGAGGTATTGTACCACTTCGGGAAATCTCCATATGATCTTTGTGCCATACAAAAGGCTATGTTCTACAGGTTATTTGAACAGTTGTGGACTGCAACATTCTTTTGCAGCATGGAGACATAGTTCAGAGGTTAAGAGGATTTGTTGCTGACAGAGGACCTGGGTTCCATTCCCTGCACTCATGTGGTGACTCATAACCATCCATAACTCCAGCTCCCATGGGATCCTATGCCCTCTTCTCTCCTCCCTGGGTACTACAAACACGTGGTACACATACAGGCAGACAAGTCACTCACACACATAATGTAAAATAAATAAATCTAAAGTGTAAATCATTTTGCAACTAAAGAAAGCTTTCCAGCATAGAGCTTCAGGGAAGTTCAAAACAGGTAGTTCAAATTTACAGTAAAAACTTCTAGTAACTCAGAACATATTTTAAATACCAGTGCCTTACCATTTCATCAGCCAAAATACCATTGACTCCATTCTCATACAAAGAGATCAACCAGTTTAGTCCTCGAACTTGATAATCTCTCAGGGGTCCTCCTTTCACATCTGAAAACAGAAATGAATAATCTCTCATGCTTTTACTAGTATACTCAAGGAAATTTGTTTTTCTCCAATTGAGCTGTAAAAGCCATCATGACTGTAATAAAGTACTCACAGGAAGGTGAGACCTCAAATCTGACACACACGTTCGAAGTTTTCCTACTCTCTGACAGCAGCTCTTCATCTTCCTCTTGTTCTGTGCGCCTGTGGCGATAGCTAAAGTAAAAAACAAAACAAAAACAAAAAAAACAAACTTTCACATTCAGCGTCAATGATGAGGCACCAAGTTAGCTTTGCTAACATTTTTTATTAAAAAGGAATGTGTTATCTAGTGTCGAGCATAGCATGTAGTAGAAGTAGTCTATGTTTTTTTTTAACTAATTAAGTTCTGGTAAGGAAAGAAACAAATATTTTTGTCTCTAAGACATAGTTATATGACCAGTAGTCATATTATTCATATAAAGTAATGGCAAAGGGGGAGGAAAAGAGAGAAAGGGAAGAAAGTGGAAAGAAAGCTGCATACTCTCCAGCAGAAGTCAAGCCCTGCTTGTCATCTTTCTTTACTCGAGGACGTCCCACTTTCATGTTGAGAGGAGATGTTGGAGTCTTCTGTGCTGAAGGCTGAATAAAATGTGCAAAAAGTTCTGTCTGCTTCAGTAAAAACTCAAATCTCTTCGCTCGGTCTGCTTTCTAATTTACAAAAGGAAAACAGTAAAGATTTTTCCTTTTACATTCACTCAAAGTTGTTTATCAGACATTTATATTCTGCTTCACTTATGCAATATCTTTGGTGGTTTTAACATACTAATCTACAGAATTCCCTTCAGAAATACATGAGGTAGTCACAGGTGTAATACCCGTTTTACAGATGATAAAATAGAGGCATAGAATGGGCAAGGAACGTTCCTAAGCTTCCACAGCTTAGAAGTAACCAAATTTTAAAAAGCAATTTCAAATAGTTTGAACAGAAGAAACATTACCTAATAGATTATTAAATGCTCTCAAAGAATTATACCTTTGGAAATGGAGGTGTAGGACTTTGGTGGAGCATTGCCAAGGCCTAGTGCACAATTCCCAATGCACAATATAACAAAAAGTCAAAATTAGAAAACTAATCCTCTTTCTAAACATGATTCTCTTTTCTCTAATAATAGAAAAATTAAGCATCAATTATGTATGCACTGAACACAGAAACACATATAAATTGGAACCAGACATAGTAGCACACAACTTTAATCCTAGGATTCAGAAGGCAGACCAGGAAAATCTCTGTGATTTCAAAGCCAGCCTGGTCCACAGAGTGAGTTCCAGTATAGCCAAGACAACAGAGAGAGACCTTTTCTAAAAAAATAAAGATAAATAAATAAATGAAATACATATAAGTTTTGATACATACATATTATAAACTTAGCTAGCCGGGCGGTGGTGGCGCACGCCTTTAATCCCAGCACTTGGGAGGCAGAGGCAGGTGGATCTTTGCGAGTTCGAGGCCAGCCTGGTCTACAAAGCAATTCCAGGACAGCCAGAGCTGTTAAACAGAGAAACCCTGTCTCGAAAAACCAAAAAAAATAAAAAAATAAAAAAAAATAAACTTAGCTTTGAGAATTACCAAGCTATATTTAGAAATAACTGAAATCCAGGAATACAGTATCATCTGCTCTCAAAAAATATTTTCAATGTCATGGTATAATAACGAAGTTTCTTTCTTTGAATGATATCAATCTGGAAAAATTATATTTTATGATACAAGTATGTAAAGATTCTACCCAAAGGAATAGAACTTAAAAAAAATATAGGCGCACATATATGTGAAGTAGTTAATATATATTAAATACTGAATGCGGCTGTGTAGTCCAAAATTTCAATAAGCTCTGAAGCATTATATATAACTTGTACCATCAAAATAAAATTTATTTATTTTATTATTATATTTTAGATGCCTGTTTGTTTTCTAGTAAGAGAAATAAAGAAAATGTGTGGATTTACATGGGAGATGAGGTAGGGAGAATCTGAAGAGTTAAAAGAGAGGAAAATAAAATCAGAATATAGTTAAAAATCTATTTTGAGGGAGAGGATGGGAGAGTGGGCCCAGGAGGGTTGGAGGTAGGGGACTGTGATGGAGATGTAAATTGAAGTAATAAATAAACATTTTTTAAAATATATTTTCAAAAAAATTAAAAATAAACTTCTTCACTACAAAACCTTAAAAGGTCAAAAGGTGTACCTCATCCTAGATAAAGGAAGAAATGAAGTTTTCTTTTTATTTATAGTTACTTTCTAGTCATTCATCAGAGAATACTTAATTGCTGGTGAAAAATTAATAACACCACTGGAAACTCACAGGAGAATTCATCAGGATAGATACAAAGACTTAGAAAAATACAAAAACTTTAAAAAATTCAGATCACAAGCTGAAAGGAGTTCAAAACTTTTCCAATTCATGTTATCCTCTCTGGAATGTTGTTCTTAGAACTGTTTAAACATTAACTGTCTCCTTAGATGTGGTCTTAAACATGAAGGCACAGACTCTCGTAAAATAGTTATCAACAACTAAAGCATGTATTTCCTCTCTATTTATTTTTAAAATTGCAAAGACAGTCCTTCGGGGGAAAATCACTTTCTTTCAACTCCTTGTTCAGTGCTGGGTGACTGAAAATTAAATAAATCACAAAGCAATATACGGGGCTCGACTAAGATGACACTAAAGTATGAAATAGTTTCATGAATTTGGCACATACACCTGAATATGCCTCTAAAGGTATATTACTGTACTCCATATTTCCTTAGTGTAGAGCATTCATTTATAAACAAATTAAGAATTAGAAATACTGATCTGACATTGTGGCTGCATTTCCCTCAAGGTACAAAGCCACACTGATACTGCCACTGATACCTTCATCACTTGAGTACACAAAATATTTTTGTCTTATAGCATTTCAGTATTGGGGAAAGAACACTGAGCAAAAGTGAAATATGAATTCTCAACTCAACTATTCCACATAGTTTCTGTGACCCTTTGTGCTCTCCTTAGAGAATGAGGTTATTTTTTTTTTAATAATTGTTGGTTGGGGAGATAGCTCAGTGGGTAAAGTGCTTGTCACAAAACTATAATGTCCTGAGTTTAGATTCCCTGGCACCCACATAAAAATCTGGGTACAGTGGCACACATGTGTATTCCCAGCATTGGCAAAAGGGATATAGGTGAAATCTTGGTTAAGTCAGTAAAATAAATTAAGTTATAGTGGAGAATAATTAAGGAAGACACTCAACCAAACCCTTCCACAGGTTAAGTCAGAGGGAGCCAAAACCAAAAAATCATTGAGGAAAATGCCTGACATCCACATCTGGCCTACACACACACACACACACACACACACACACACACTAAATAACATTTGTACTCTGAAATCTGATTACACATCATAAACAAACAAGTCTTTTACATCTTTCATATTTCTACAAAAATTACCTATAAACTATGTATAGTAGTGTACACAATAATCAGGAGTCTAAAACTGGAGAGTGACAAGATCAAGATCAGTCTGGGATGATATAACCAGACCTGTCTCACAAACAAACAAAAGAAACATGGTGTTCACTACCTTACCAAGGGTATATTTACCATTTTCTCTTCATATTCTGGGTCCATTTCCTTTTCAGATTTGGAAGCTTTAGCAGCAAGTTTGAGTTGAAATGGAGAAGTGATTTTCTAGAATTTCAAAGGAAATAAATATCAGCCAATTGCAAAGCAAGGTCTTTAAGCTGGCCAATGTTCTCCCTTAAAGTAAGCCAAAAGTAATTAAATAACTTGATAAATAAATCACTGAGGGACATGCATGCAGCAATGATGAGAGCAAGTTATAAAGCAAGCCCTATGATTAATCCAGTTCTGTGCACCTGAGGTCCAAAAAAAAAAAAACTGTAGGATATAAGAGAGGTGACATTAATTAGAATAAAAAACAAAAATAAAACACTGAGCCTTTTTGTCTATTTTTAATTAAAGCAGAAGAAATGTGTAACCATAAAATAAGAGACCTAGAAATCCCAAACAGGCTAATGCTCAACCACAAACCACAGAATTCCAGAAATGTAAACAATAACTCTCCCAAACACTTCTTTATGTACGGGAAACAAGCCAGACTTTCAGAATAAAAGACTCTGGCTTCTGTTCCTGAAATGACACTTTTGAAATTTGTTTTCCTAGACTAATTAAAGCATGTACATTTTATACAGTATGACATGATCTCATACAATTAAAATAACCCAATAGTACAGCTTCAAACTGGTCACTTTATTTCCTCTGGAAAGAAAACTATTCTGACTATTTGTGTTACACAAAAAATTTATATGAGTGATTCATCAGAGTTATTCTCTATTAACTGCTAATATTTTTAAAGTTGTACTTTAGTGAACACTAGCATCAATTAGTAACTTGAGAAGTCTAAAATAACGTGGCAATACAGCTATTGATTTAAATATCAGGACATACATAGAGTAAATATCCTTCTCTAGGAGAAATCAAAAGATAAAATAATAAAAATAAGAATCTATCCATTAAGATCAATACCAAGAACATTTGAGTTTGAACATAGACTTTGCAGAAATTAAAGCACAAATCTTCTTGAGAAAACAAAAGAAATGAGGTCACTTTTATCACAGCTTTTGTTGACCTGTTTTTGAAGTCTTCCATAATAATTCAGCACCAGAATGCAACGTTAAACAAGAAAAAACTGCTTCCAATAATTAATGACTGTCTTCCAACATTTTCTAAAAGTTTTATTTTGAGGAAATTCAAACAGATTATGAAGCTTGACCTTGGCCAGAGTCCTACTTTGGAGCACTAATCACATGACAAGTATGTTGATTTACAGCATCTCATGTATAGTTATCAACTACATAAGATGTCTTGAGTGTAATTCTGTATGTATTGAAATAGAAACTGAGACACTTTCAAGATCATACTTTCAACATATCACATATGCTGTGAGTCATGGTACATGCTTTTAATCCCAGCACTTGGGAGGCAGAGATGGGTGGATCTATATGAGTTCGAGGACAGCCTGGTCTACATAGTGAGTTCCACGAATGTCACATATACTACAAGTCTCATTTTGAAAGCAATAAAATGTTAGATATCAAAATTCAAACCTTTATCTTAAAACGTCAATGAGGTGGAGTTTTCAAGTTTTAAGACAGTGACAATTACTTTGCCGTGTGTGTGAAGAAAACTTCAAAGAATTACATCTCAGAAAAACACTTTATTTATTACTTCTGTGCTTAAAAATCTAATCACATACTAATAGAATCCTTCATCTTGAGCCAAACTATTAAAAGCTATGAATAATCACTTCACTGACTCTACTCTCCACAACAATTTTTTCAAATACCTACCTTTTCAACCTTCTCATTTCTACATGAGTATGTGTCCCCAAAAATATTTCTCATACAATAAAAGATAATAAGTAACCAAGATTTTCTAATGGATTACTTGTAGATTTTACCATCTTGCAGTCTTTAATTGTTTCATTTTTGACCATTTCATAGATGTGCACAATATATTTTGGTCATTTTCATACCTCTTTATTTATCCTCTTAAACTTCTGGTGAGCTCTTCATCCCAACAGGTGCACCTCTAACTTTTCTGTCTTGTTTATTTACAGGTCTTACAGTTTTGAAGCCAGGAGACTGTAGCACAAAATCACCAAAAACTTTTGTCTTAAGGACTGTGTGCTTGGTGGTTTTACTCCGGCAAAATACCATCTTCCTGTTTCTGCATTCTTAAGTTATCCAACTGTCACTTAACCAAGTAAGTTCAAGAACCAAAAGGTAAGAAAAAAGAATGCCCCTGTGTGGGCTAAATGTCGTGATCAGTTCACAGATAGCTCATCTACTTGATTCAGTATGAAAGCACTCTTCATTTAGAAGAGTGCTTTACCCTTGTTCCTATCAAATTATAACTCGTTTTATAGTCTAGCTTCACACACCCCAGAAAATGGAAGCAGTAGTAAATGACATAGTAAAGACCACTAAAACAAGGTGTTTCATAGACACCATGAATAGACAGCAGAACTCCAGAATTAAAATACTTGTTCTTCTATAGTATCATTCTTTATCCTTGGGGTTGAAAATCACTGATATTTTCATATTTTATAGTATATAAATTCCTTCTGATGAAAGTAGATGAGGTCTTTAAAAAGTGTAAAAGAATATCTGGCTATTGAAGAGACAGAAAAAAATGATTAGAAACAATAATTAGAGGCTATTCCTAAAAGAATCTGAGGAATGGCTATTTGGTTGAGGAGAAACAACCTGTTTAATGTCAACTGGCCTTGTAACACTGTCAAAGTACACTAACCGATGACTATGAAGAAAGGATAAATGTGTACCTCTTATAGACTCAACTTAGTACAAAATATACTTAATGTTTTTAGAGGATTTATATGTGTTTCTATACATCCATGTGGGTGTATGCATATGTGGGTGTGATGGTTCCATGCACCAAGTGTGGGGAACAGAAGAGAGCATCAAGTATCCTCTTATTTTTCCACTTATTCCTTGAGGCAGGGTCTCTCCCTCAACCAAAAGCTGCCTTTTCTTCACTGTGCTTGCAGCCACCAACCCCCAGCAATTTTCTTATCTCTGTCACCCTCAAAGATGAGGTCTTCAGGTGTGTGCAGATGTGGTGTAGCACATCTTCATGATTGTGTATCAGGGGTTCTTAACCCTTCCTCCCATCCCATCCCAAACTTAGCTTTTAAGGACAATTGAAAATAAAAAAAAAAGATTGACCAAAATAGGAAACTTTAAGAGACCTAGAAAATGAAACGCCTATCCAAGTGAATAAATGAAGTTCCAACATAATAGTGTACAGAGTTCATGAACATACCGCAATACAGGTCATGCTTATTACATATATTTTTATTGGTCCCCAGGCTTTTCACATTGGAAATCCAAAAAAAAACTTATACAATTTCAAAATTCGGCATTGTCTAGCATACCAAAGAAGAATTAACACATTTGCCCAGTCCAAGGAATAAAAGGCACTAGATACACTTCTGAATTTTCAACCAAATACTTGGTATTTGGCCCAGCTTTCATCATCAATGTTGTCGTACTGATCCAAGTACCACACACCTCACATCCAGTGTTTTCCATGGTTTTCACTTAGCACTACAGTTGTCTTTCTGTTGAGTCAACCTTTAATAGTAAACTTCATGACTTAAGTAACTTCTGGACTTAGCATCTTTCTTCTAATTCGAGGCAAAAGGTGTTACTTCCCTCCGGAAGTTTTTCATTTAGTCATATAGCATTGGATAATGATGCATGCAAAGCCACTTGAGATCTCTAAAGCATAATTTCAATTACCCACCATTTTTTTAAATCGTCATGTGTATTGTAAACAGGAAAAAAACCCACCTATAAATGATCTGTTCTGCAATTTTGTTATACATCAAAAGTTCTTATGCTCCATCTTGTTCTTTAACATCAATTTTTTATAGCATTGTATAGTTTTACTTACATGTTCATGTGAGATAATACCTACTTCCCAGACTTGTCTGTAATAAATGTGACAGTGGTCCTCTCTCATGTGTCAGTAGTATATTTAGTTCACCCTACAGGGTAGGACTTTACAACATTTTTTAAAAATTGCCTATGTCCAGGAGCAAATAGTGTCTCTCTAGGCCAGGGAAGTGAAAGATTGGAAGGCCAAAGGACAGAAAGGGGGATCATCTGGGTGGCCTGGAGTGAAACACAATACCATCAGGGGCGGGGCAGGAGATGGTGAGGGTGCAAAGGTTGGACATTTTCCTAAGACAGCAAGCATAATTCCTCAGTGTGAGGATTATAAGGTAAAGCGCAGAGAGGGTATTTTCTTGACATGACAACCCCTCCTCACCATGAGGTGGGGATCAAAGGACCAAGGGAGATTTTGTAATCCCAAAGACAGACGCTGCTGATCAAAGCAAGCATAATCTTCCAACCATTCTTCCCCTTCCCCTCCTGTCCCCACTACCAGAACCTTGAAATTTAAATTGCAAAAATAAGCCCCAGCCAAACACCCTTAGCTCGACAGTGGGACTGAAGGGCCCAGATTTCCCAGGCAGAGGCCGACGGGAAGAGGAGGGTAGAAGAACGAGCAAGGAGAGGGAGAGGCGGAGGCTTTTTCCTGCACAGTCCCATCCCCCACACGGTTCCCCTGGTTCCGGGAAGGTAGAGGGGGACCCGGGGCTAGGAGAGACTCCGGGCTCAAGATCCAGACACCTCGCCACCCTGCCGCACCACCGACCTGCCTCGCCCAGGCGGCGGGCAGGAAAGGGGGAGGGGAGGGAATGTTAGATAGTTTTGCCGCCCCCCACCCTCGTTGCCCCCATCCCTGTGGTGATCTCGGTACCTGTCGCCGCCGAAAGGTCAGGGTTTAGGCCCCTGCGAGGGGCCAGGGACAGGATGAGTCCAGCACACACAGAGCACGCGTACACACCCCTTTCCTATTTACCTCCTTCTTCTTCTCAGTGGCCTTGGTGGCTTCAGTGGCGGCGGCAGCCGCTCCCTCCTCCTTAAAGGTGTACGGTCCGGGCTGCTCATCCTCTATGACCACGATTGTGGTTCTGGCATCCGAGGCTGCCACGGTGGCTGTCTCTGTGGCCGTGTCAGGCTCCATGGCGTTGGAGCGGGAAAGATGAACCGGGATGAGGAAGGGGAGAAGGGTGGCTCCTTGGCGGCAGCAGTGGCTGCAATGGAAAGAGCTAGATAGAGCAGGGTTATAGCTTCCTACCCCTTCGCTCGCCCCCCACCTTCTTTAAATAACCCTCAACCCTACCCCACTTCCGTCCACCCACCCTACGTCATGGCCTCCCCCATCACCCTCCCCCCTCTGCCCCCCCTCACCAATCGCGAGACTCCCCCTCCCCACCCAGAGCCCAGGCTGGTCCCACATGACCAACTGTTGCCTGGCTGTGGGGTGCACTCAGGGGTGGAGGACTAAATCCATAGCTCAAGGCCACTTAAAAATTCTCCTTCTCCATATGCCCCCAACAGTGAGCCGGAGTCCCCCTCATAGCTGTGCGCAGAAGAAATTCTCTTTTCCTTAAATCTGTTCTACCTATTCTGCACCTCTGTACCTTGGAGCGCTCTCCCCTTCCTGCACAAAGAACTCTTCTACTTATGACTAGACTATGGAAGGTATTTCTCGGTATAGTTTTTCTTTGGAAAGCCCAGAACCCGACTGGGGACTGCCCTTTCCCAGTGTTCTGAGAAAATTAGATTGATGGTACACACTCACCTTCAGAGACTCTGCTGAAAGATAACTTGAATCATTTGATGGCAAATATTCCCTTAGAAGGCAAAACTTGACTCAGATTTTATGAGTATGTGTTCTGCTTTCCATTCTGGTTTTCTCAGATGGCCAACACACTGGAGTCCTTCTTTCAACTGCACCCCTGAATTTTAAAATTCAAGGGGAACAATGTCAAAGTCTTCCACAAAACTTACAGCAACCTGTGATAGTTTACCTAATATTGGTCATTGAACTAAGCAGCTATGATTTTTGGCTTTGGTTCTGTTCTGTTCCTCTCTTTGTATTAATCAAGGATCACTGAATCTATTTTGTAAAAGGTGCATGTGTGTATAAACACAACTATTAATTATTGCTTCTATGCATCATCGTCATCATTTATCAGCAATGGAAAGATTGACATCCTCACCTTTAAGTTCAATCAGTAAAGATGACAGGCAATAAGACAGGCAAGAAACAGGATAACAATCACAAAGCATACTGTTTTCAAAATGAAGCAATTGCTTTCCAAAGCAGCTGCCACATAGTTAATTCCATCAGCATACCTTCCTAAAGAACCCATTTAAATAAGGTGTAGCTTGTGCAAATAGTACCATAGCAGTCAGGTGACCCTAATTATTACCTATTACTGGTCACTCATCCCTTAATGTAAATGGATGAGAGATTCTGTCCCTAAACTAGTTTTTATTTCTCTGTCTCTGTCTCTTCTTCTCCCTCTCCCTCCCCCTCTCTCCCTCTCCCACCTCTCTCTTTTGAGGTAAAGTCTTGCTCTTTAGCAGTGATTCTTCTGCCTCAGCCTCTCAAGCCCAAGGAATACAGGCTTGAGCAACCATGCTCCATTCCATGGTCAAATTTTAAACACAGAAAAAGAAGCAGGGAAGAAGCTGGCGAGCAAAGGGGTGTTCCAAAGAGAGGGAAGAAGAGCCTGCTGATACTATCTTCTCATTTTTACCTTCATTATGTATGGATCCCTCCACCCAAGTCTGGTGTTCATGGACTTCACTTTCTTACTGAAGTATAGACACACACTATCCAGTGGACATTGGGTGTCTCGGTATAAAAACAGTTCGTATTCCTGAAGCATCAGATTCCAAGGAGAAGAAAAAGAGGAGGAGGAGGAGAAGGGAACTGAGTCAACTAACTGACCATTTGAATATGAATTTTCTATTAAAATATGCAGATACATTAAGAAATGCAAATTCTTACCCCTTCCCCACTGCCTGTACAAACTCCTCAATCATTGAGGTCCCTTGGTAGACAAGTTACAGAAGACTAGAAGACTGGAAGGGACACCGTAAGATACACATACCTACAAAATAGAGGAAGCACAGGATTTTCTTTTTCTTTTTTCTTTTTGTCGTTCAAACTTCAACTGAGAGAAGATAGAATTCCCCCTTTTATCACCTGCAGCTTGTAGAAAAAGTAGAAAATCCCAAGAAATATTTGTTACTTGTTGTTGTGTCCCTGCTAATAAGGGCACTGTGTGACACTGTATTGTTCATTGCTAATATATATGTTTCTGGTATAATATGGGTTAAATGCACGTTCATTGAATAATCTTTTCCTGTGTGAACATATGTTCCATATTGCAAGAGAAGAATTTGGGTATTGATTTGGGGGGAGAAAACATATTTATACTTTGGTAATTTCCCACGTATGTATAATGTGGTCCTTTTTGAGATAGCATGGCTGAAAGTACATTTAAAATGTATGAATTCAGCTGGAAAGGTTGATGCTTAGTCAATAGACTTTGCCACAGAATTCATGTATAAATATTGGCCTTTGGCTTATGGCAACAGCTGCTATTTACAGAGCATGCACCCTCCTATTTGTGAATCTGCCTAGAATTCATGATCTGTAGACTTTGTTCAAGTCACCTCATGATTCTCAACACCCTGTTCTAGCTGCTTCTACTCTACTCTAATATGAACTTGTGTTTTGAAATGGTCTTTAATTGCACTACTCCATTGGGGTTGGAGAAGAAGGTAAATGTTTTTAAAGAACCAGAGCCATGGAATGTAGAAATCTCAAAATTAACCTTGCCTCCAATAATAGATGTCTATTTTGACAGATATGAACATCATAGAAGTTGTGCAATTGTTGCTTTGACAGAGTCAGACATGTCCAGTAGCTACCAGAATGCATGTTCACTCACTTGTGGTATTCAATTATTGAACAAAATTCATGAAGTTCACGGGCTTACTGTTTCTTCCTTATATTGTACCTGAAATTTGTCATGGGAACCACATAGTGGTTTCAAACCACATTACCTTTAGAAGCGATTACATAGGATTCTAGTCACAGTATCTTATTTGCAGCTCTGATGCCAGTCTGCTTAAGCCAACAATCTTTCGCATCTTTTTTTATGGTAGTGACATTTTTTAAAGCTTTATTATGTTCTTGGTGCTAATGGCATTAAGGAAAAGCTAACTGTCATACTGAATGGATACTTCTTAACCATCTAACACTACATCAGATAATGTACTATATATGCTGCTTAGAATTCATGATATGCTCCAAATGTTACTGGTAGTTGCAGCAATGTGGTAGGATTATAGGAAACAGTTTTTTTTTCTATTATATCTAGTTTTCCTTGGTGAAGTTGCTTCTTTACGTAAGGAATAAAGAAAATGGTAAAAGATGAAAATCAAAACATTGCTCAAAGCTAGAAGTATGAGTGAGTAGAAGGAGTCAAAAACTGGAAAGAAAAATGGGAGTGTGGGAGCATACCCCCAATAATCACAGGAGAGTGAGACTGAAAATTGGAGAGATTAGTGTCAGCCTGGGCTACATAGAAAAATAACACCATTTTACCCTAAAGAAACAATATGGTGGTTATGTGTAAAGTAGCAGAAACAATATAGATTCTTTACTAGTTACAATAATGAGAGCTGGATAAGGAACTGCTTTTAACTGTAACCATTTTAAGCTGTATGTGTATAAAGATTTTTCCCTTTTTTATAACATTTATTTATTGATTCACGTTATATCTTGATCACAGCCCCCTCCCTCCCCCTCCCAGTGCCACCCCCCACACTCTATTCCTTCTCCCATCTATTCTTCTTCTCCAATGGGGGAAGGATATCACCCTCCCCCCTCAGTTCATCAGTCACATGAAGCCTAAGAGCTTCCTCTTGCTTTGGGGTCTAACCTGAAAGCTCAGCTAAGGCAAAGTGTCCCACTAATAGGTAACAAAGTCCATCACTGAGACTGCCCACCCCCACACTTGCTAAGGGATTTGTATGATGACAAAGTTGCCTAACATCTATATTTGTACAGGGGGGACTACATCCAGTCTAAGCTTTTTTCTTGTTTTTGGTTTGCGTTTCAGTCTCCTTAAGACTCTAAGTTTATCTTCATGTGTTGATTTTGCCCCCTACAGGTCGCTCTATTCCTCCTCCCTTTCATATAGGGCTGCAAGAGCTCCACCTAATGTTTGACTGTGTTTCTCAGTCTTTGCTTTGTTCTGCTGCTGGGTGGAATTTCTCCTAGGATAGTTAGGTTCCTGTTCCTTTGGGTCTGTGGGTTATAGGATCATTATCCTGTATTATATGTCTAAAATCCAGTTAAAAGTGGATACATGCCATGAGTATATTTCTGTGTCTGGGTTAGGTCAGTCAGGATGACCTTTTCTAGTTCCGCCCATTTGGTTGCAAATTGCACAATTTCCTTGTTTCTGGTAGCTGAGTATTCCATTGTGTAAATGTACCACAATTTTTTATCCATTCTTCAGTTGAAGGGTTAACTGGGTTGTTTCCAGTTTCTAGCTTCTAGGAACATAGTTGAGCCTATGTTCTTGCAGTTTGGTGAAGAATCTTTTGGATATATGTCCAGGAGTGGTGGAGCTTATTCCAAGTTTTCTAAGATATTGCCAGATTGATTTAAAAAGTGGTTGTA
>CAJQZJ010000518.1:824860-942441 GCA_907164525.1 Lophiomys imhausi | reverse complement strand
TGATCTTAGCCATTCTGACAGGTGTGACATGGAATCTCAGAGTCATCTTGAGTTGCATTTTTCTGATGATTAAGGATGTTGAGCATTTCTTCAAGTGTCTTTCAGCCATTAGAGATTCCTCCTTTATGAATTCTCAGTTTAGCTCTGTTCCCCATTTTTGATTGTATTATTTGGTTTATTGGCATTTAATTTCTTGAGTTCTTTGTATATTTTGGATATTAGCCCTCCGTCAGATGTGGGGTTGGTGAAGATCTTTTCCCAATCTGAATGTTGCCATTTTGTTGGAATGACAGTGTCTTTTGCCTGACAGAAGCTTTTCAGTTTCATGAGGTTCCATTTATTGATTGTTGGTCTTAGATCCTGAGCTGATGGTGTTCTGTTCAGGAAGTTGTCACCTGTACCAATGAGGTCAAGGGAACCCTACTTTATCTTCTAATAGATTTAGTGTGTCAGGCCTTATGTTAAGGTCTTTGATCCACTTGGACTTAGGTTTTGTACAAGGTGATAAGTATGGGTCTAATTAAATTCTTTTACATGTTGACATCCAGTTGGACCAGCACCATTTGTTGAAGATACTGTCCTTTTTCCATTATACGGTTTTGGCTTCTTTGTCAAAAATTAAGTGACCATAGGTGTGTGGGTTCATTTCTGGGTCTTCAATTCAGTCCCATTGATCCACCAGTCTGTTTCTACACCAATACCATGCTGTTTTTACTAATATTGCTCTGTAGTATAACTTGACCTAAGGGATGGTGATACCTCCAGATGTTATTTTATTATACAGGATTGATTTAGCTATTCTGGGTTTTTGTTTTTGCATATGAAGTTGAGAATTGTTTTTTCAAGGTATGTAAAGAATTGTGTTGGTACTTTGATAGGAATTGCACTAAGTCTGTATATTACTTTTGGTAGGATGGCCATTTTTATTATGTTGATCCTACCTATCCATGAGCATGGGAGATCTTTCCATCTTCTGATGGCCTCTTCAATCTCTTTCTTCAAGGACTTGAAGTTCTTATCATACAAGTCTTTCACTTGTTTGGTTAGACTTACTCCCAGGTATTTTATATTATTTGTGACTATTGTGAAGAGTGTTATTTCTCTAATATCTTTTTTGGCACAATAATCTTTTGTGTAAAGAAAGACTACTGATTTTTTTTCTTTAAGTTACATCTCAATCCCAATCCCCTCTCTACCCCCGTCCCATCCTCCCACCCTCTTCCCCCATAACCCCCCCATCCACTTCCTTTTTTTTAAGTTTAATGCATATCTTTTTCCCTCCAACAGCTCCCCCTTTCAGTCCAACAAATGACTTTTTCTCTTATAACAACAACAAAAAAAAAAACCCAACATCTATAACATATCAAATGACCAAATATTATCCCCCCACCTTTTGGGAATGGGGCGTCATTCTCTTAAAATTGCTTCCTGCTGAATTGGGATGTAGAAAACCAGTTTGGGGGCCTATATGAAATGGAAAAAAGTGGTTAAGCAATTTAATTATAACATTTGTTGTCTAGTCTCTATGTGTTCAGCTATTTGAATGTCCTGAGCAGTTTGAAGTCCGTTGAACTTTGAGTGGGAAAGTTCAGGGCTTCATTGAAGTCCTGGATGGAACAGTCTGTGAGCTGGACCATCTGACTTGGCTTGTCTTCTTTGGTGTTTGGTCCCTTTGCTCTGAAAATATATAATTTCTCACAATTAACATCTCTTTCTATTTTTTCTTTTGAGACAGGATTTCTCTGTATATCCTTGTCTTGGATTTATTTTGTAGACCAGGCTGACCTTGGCGAAGGTCAGAGATCCACCTGTATTTGTCTTCCAAATGTTGGAATTAAAGGTGTCCTGTCCCCCTCGACCAGCAAGAACGACGCAACTCGCAAAAGCTCTTCTCAAGCAGTTTATTCAGGTCCCTTGAAAACAGTCTTCTGAATGCCCGGGCAGACCCAACCCACAGGCTAAATACTATATGAACAGCCAATCAAGTAAAGCCATGTGGTGCTATCTTAGAGGCCCACGTATGCGGAAGCAAGCCAGATCAGCAGTCTTAGCCAAATATGGACTTGTTTACCACAGAGAGTGCTCACCATCGGGCTGGTGGAAGGCAGAAACCGGCGCCATCTTTAGGGCGCGGCACGTCGCAGCTCTCTACAGTTCCTCCTTTTTTATTTTTTCTAAAGTTGGTAGAAGTCCCTGGAAAGGCTTCGTAATCCCCATATCTGGGGATCTCACAGTGGGCCTGAGCCTGTAGGAGGGCGGTGCTCAAACTCTTACCCATCTCTGGGTCAGCCTCCCCACTCGGGGCTGCCCTGTCTTAGGTGGCCAAGACTTACCCATCTACTCCGTCATTGACTTGCCAGACCCTAATATCCGTGGAACGAATACCTCAGTGGGCAGGGACTATGCTCAGTGAAGATTTAAGGCTTCATGGCAGCGAGCCATGCCTGAGGGGACAGGCCCACCTCAATGGCGACAAGGGCCTATATAATCATGGCTGCATTATGCTTCTGTGTGGCTCTCATCTTGTAGATGCACCATAGGCAAACCAGAGAGGCTAGTATCATCAGTATCGCCAAAGAGCCTATGTCCACCCACTCCTTAAGATGATCCATAGCCGCCTGTATCCTGGAAGTCAAACCATTAGCCAGACTCAGATCCACCCGAGTGGAGTTGATGTGGACGATTGTCGCTCTCAGCTCTCTCATCTTATTTTCAAATTCAGCCGACCAATCCTGTAAGAGGAGCTCTGACAATTGTTTAGACAGATTGGCAGCCTTTGTTAAATTTTGATACCACACCGAAGTAACACACAAACCCTGCATTTTCCACTCACACCCCAACTGTGCTAGTTGCCAAAGAGAATCAATCTGTTCTTGTATTAAATCTATGCGTTGATTAACTATCATAAGGCCTCCTTTGAGATGAGAATTCATAGAGGTCTGAGTATCCAATGCCTGTGCTACATTGGCTGAGATGTTATTCAGGGCATTGGCAGTCTGTATAGAACTAGACAAGGCAATAGCTGAGGCAGTAGCCCCCACAGCAGCAACAGTGATGGCAGTAACAATAGCTGCAGTGATGCCAAAATCTCTTTTAAGCCTGAATAGCATCATGGTATTAGGGGCCTCTACAGGAACTGGTACATATCGAGGCATTCTAGTCACCACAGCCACAGGAAAGGCTGTGGCATTCCAGCACAGGGCATAAAAGCATATGCCCAGAGTGCATACTAACTTTTCTTCACCCAAGGATGCACTCCCATTACTTACAATCCACAGAAAAGGAAGCCAGAGACATACTGGCGAGGCTGAAAAGGTCTTATTGCGGTAAGAATGAAACAAATAATTCCAAGTACCAGAGCCACTACCGCTAGAAAAATCCAATTTGGTAGCGGACCCTAGGGAAAAATTACCTCTTTGATAAATTCCTCCCCCAAGCATAATGACAGGTCCCAAGTCCATGCAACTTCCATTTACCCCACACAAAAGTCACAAATCAAAAGGATTGGTGGCAGTCTGCTGAGGATCCCTAGTAGATATATCAAGCATTCCTGTACAAGACTTATTCACTATATTACTAATCATGGGGCTAAAGGAAAAATAATCTTGTTGAACCCAAACTGCTCTGCGCTCCTGACATCGAGTCCAGGGAAAAGGTCCTTCCTCTCCTGTGGATCCTCTACAAAAAGGTGCCCAGCGTGTCTGTCTGGGGGGGTCCCGGTCAGAGACTCGTGTGGGCCACCATCCTTCAAGGCGAGAACTGTTGCCCGAAAACAAACCACAACCCCTACCCCCAAATCTCAGTTGTGGTAAAAAATCTGCTGACTGCTGAGACAATTTAATGCATTCTGTATCATCTGACCTATTGAAGCTCATTAAAAAGCACAGACTACCCTTCAAGCTGACATTTCTATTACCCTCTATAGGGCTTTTCTGATCATCAAAGGGAAGGTAGGGTAAGCCTAAGCTTCTATTACTGCTAAATAAACGTGGAAACACAGTTGCATCATGTCTGACTGGCATCGGCTTTGGGAATATCGACAGGATCCCCCATCTCGGCTCGATCATTCCTGACATACTCACTGCTACTATCACCAGGATCCCCAGGAAGGTCTTCATGACGAATCTTCCTCACAAGGCATTCAGGCACCCACACTGGATCTTGTTGATCCTGAGGAAAAACACAAACAGATCCTTTCGCCCATGTTAGCACTGGGTCAGGCCCTCGCGACGAGCCTGTCAAAATATCCTTCCACTTCACCATGCCTTTAGGTGGACCATGGGAATCCTGATGTCTGTCCGCTGCAGAGCGGCCTTGAGCATCCAAATTTAAAAAATTTAAAGTAAATAAGGCTAAAGACATTCTCTCCTTGGGGGTACGGCCCTGGCCTATTCCCCCTTTTTGTTTTTGCAAGCATTCTTTCAAGGTGCGATGGGCACGCTCCACATTTCCTTGTCCTTGAGGATTATATGGTAATCCATGATTAAGCTGTACCTCCATCTGGTTGCAGAAGGAGACAAAGGACTGAGCCGTATAGGCTGGTCCATTGTCCATTTTCAGCTGCTGTGGTTTTCCCCATGCAGCCCAGGCTTCTAACCAATGTCCTATGACATTGCGAGCCTTTTCTCCACTCATAGGTGTAGCATGTATGATACCTGAGCAGGTATCCACAGATACATGAATATATTTTAAGGTTCCAAACTCTGAAATGTGGGTAACGTCCATTTGCCAGATTTTGAGTGGCATCAACCCTCTAGGGTTCACTCCCACACTGGGAGGATGATGATGAATCACACACTGAGGACAGTCCAAAACCACTTGTCTAGCATCTGCTCTAGACAAATTGAATTTCTGCTGTGGAGTTTTTGCATTTACATGAAATAATTGGTGAAACTGTCTGGCTTGGTCCAGGAATGAGCTCCAAAAAATGCATTCCATCCTAGTCCATTGATCAACTTTATCATTACCCTCACTTAATGGTCCAGGTAATCCTGTATGTGCTCTGATATGTTGAATATAAAAACACCTTTTTCTCTGCCAGATTAAAACTTGTAACTCTTGTAATAAGGCACATACAGTACTACTATTCTTAATAGGACCTGCTAATTCTAATACTTTCACTGCGTTGACCACATAGACTGAATCGGAAATCAAATTGAATGCAAATTGACATCTTTTAAACACCTCAATTACTATTTTCAACTCTACTATTTGGGGGGAGCCCGGTTGAAATTGGCATAGCACGGGCTCTTGTCTTTCTATCAAATAGGGTCTGCAGCCTGTCTTTGAGCCATCAGTAAATACATTTGGTGACCCTTGAAGTGGTACTGCTGAAGTAACCTTAGGGACTATCACTGGGTGCTCCTTAAAAAATGATAGCAATGGATGCTTAGGATAGTGGTTATCAATCACTCCTTCAAAGCTACATTGCAATATTGCCCAGTCATCTACAGTGCCACACAAAATCTTAATTTGATGACTGGAATAGGGCACTATTATACTGGCAGGAGCAACTCCAAAAGACTGCAAACATTGTTGGATACCATTCAAGGCTAAAGCAGCAACTGCAGTGGGATAATGTTCTATGGATTTTTTTGGAGAAATCTTTGAATAAGTCAATAATAATGGTCTGCCCTGCCATAACAATCCTGTAGGTTGACCATAGGTGGCAAATATGCACAATGCAATGGGCTGTCCTTCCTGCCATCTCTTTAGGAAGGCACTCTGCAACCTTTCTTCCACTTTACATAAAGCTTTTCTTGTTTCTTCTGTTAATTGCCTAGGAGAATTAAGTGCTGAATCACCTTTCAAAATATCATATAGGGGTCTTATTTCATAATTTGGTAGCTTCAAATAGCCTCTTACCCAATTGATATCTCCTAACAACCTTTGAAAATCATTTAGAGTCTTTAAATTATCTTTTCTTATCTCAATCTTTTGAGGTATTATCTTTTCAGGTCCAACCTTCGCTCCTAAATAATTAACCACATTTTCCTTTTGAACCTTATCAGGAGCTATAAACAACCTTTTCTTTTTTAATAATTGAACTAATTCTTCATAGGCCTGATCTAACATTTGTTCACTCTTAGCTGCCAGTAAGATATCATCCATATAAAGAACACATCTTAAATCTGGAAAATTCTTTCTCAAGGGAGCAATTGCTTCCCCCACATACAGTTGGCACATAGTAGGGCTGTTTGCCATGCCCTGAGGTAATACTACCCATTCAAACCGCTGATCAGGTTCCTCATGGTTACAGGATGGAACAGTAAATGCAAATCTCTCACTATCTTTGGCACACAAAGGGATGGAGAAAAAACAATCCCTTATATCTATAACTGTTATGGGCCATGAGGCTGGCAAAGATGATAAAAGCGGCAAGCCGCGTTGCACTGGGCCCATGATCTGCATTTGTTGATTTATGGCACGCAGGTCATGCAACAATCTCCATTTTCCAGATTTCTTTTTAATGACAAAGATAGGTGTATTCCAGGGACATACAGATGGTTTTATATGCTTTAGAGACATCTGTTCATCCACCAACTCTTTGGCTGCATTCAATTTTATAGAGGAAAGTGGCCACTGAGGAACCCATACTGGGTCCTCTGTCTTCCAGGTTATGGGAATGCCCTCCTCAGTGGCCCCTAGGAAAAACCCAGGCCCTGTCTCTTTTGTCTTTGCTGCATAGATATGGGACTCTTCCGTCCCTGCAAATATTTTCCTATTCCAAAGCCTGGAGCATATCCCATATCTTGCATCATACGTTGGGCTAAATCAGAATAGTCATTACTCAATTTAAATCCCATATCCTTTAAAAGGTCTCTTCCCCAAAGGGAGATAGGGAGTTCAAGTACATATGGCTGCATTTCTCCTGAGTGGTTTTCTTGGTCCTGCCACTTTAATAATCTTGCACTCATATCTGGAGTCTTAGCATAACCCAAGCCTTGAAGTGTTTGAGAAGAGGCTTGTACGGGCCAACCTGAAGGCCAGTCTTTCTTTGCTATGATACTCCTATCAGCCCCAGTATCCAAAAGGCCCAGGATCTTTTTACCATCAACTTTTAACTCCAAGACGGGGCGTTGGTCCAAATCCAAGGAGAGAAAAGTCAGATCCGTGCCCGTGGACCCAAAACCATCTTTTCCTCTCTCTCGATCCCTTGCAGCATAGCGATCATGTAAGCTCGGCAACATGATCAACTGAGAAATTCTATGTCCAGGAGAGATAGCTGTTATACCACGGGGGGGAGGCTACCATGACCTTAACCACTCCTGTATAATCTGTATCTACAACCCCAGGATGGACAATAAGTTCTCTCAAGGCTGATGATGACCTCCCTAACAGCAAACCAACTGTACCAGGTTCAAGGGGTCCTTTAAAATCTGTTTCAATTAACTGGACCCCCATTTGGGGTGTTAATACAAGTCTGGTGGTGGAGCAGAGGTCCAATCCTGCTGAGCCTGTAGTGGCTCTCCACGGTCTCTCGGATGGCGGAGGGTTGGCCATCTCTCTTGATTCTGTTCTTTGTCCTGATTCTCTACTGCCCCATATATTTGTGGGCCCTGGGGTCGTGGGCCCCGCTGTCCGTTTTTTGGACGAGCGCCACCATATCCTTGAGTCAAAGGCTGGCTATGGATGTCTGTCACTGAACGGCATTCATTAGCCCAATGGTTCCCTTTCTTACATTTTGGGCATAACCCCGGCCGCCTGGGGCGTTGTGCACTTCCTGTACTTTCTGTACTCCTTCCCCCGGGGCACTGTCTTTTAAAGTGTCCCATCTTGCCACACTTAAAACAAACTCCTGGACTTCCTCCGCCTTTTCTGTTCAACTGTACTACCGCGGCAGCAAGACCAGTATTAGTTAACGGCCCTCCAAGTTCTCTACACACTTTCATCCAGGCTCTATACTCTTTGGTGCATTGCTCATAGACCAACTGTTTTATTAGTGGCATAGCAGCATCCGGGTCACCAAAAATCTTCCCTGCCGCTTCCACCAATCGTGCCACAAAGTCTGAAAAGGGCTCCATGGGGCCCTGTAGAATCTTAGTTAAGTTCCCATTCACCTCCCCTTTGTTAGGAAGGGATTTCCAAGCCTTGATAGCTGCCTGGTTTATTTGTTCATAAACCTGATTGGGATATCCTGTCTGCTGGTTGGCAAATCTCCCCTGCCCAAGCAGCATATCTCTATCCCAGGCTGGATTTCCATTTCTCTGATTAATGGCTGCTTGCTCAGTGGCATACTCAATCAAGAAAGCTTTCCAGTCTAAGTATTGCCCTGGACTTAAGCAGGCGCGGGCCAGGCCACTCCAATCACTCAGGGTCATACAATGTCTGCTTAATGCTTCTACTTGAGCCAATGTAAAAGAAGCGGTAATGCCATAGGTACGAACCGACTCTGCAAGGGATTTAACTACTTTAAAATCAAGCGGTTCCTCGTACCTGTTCCCTTGTGGGTCTTGGTATACCGGATAGGCAAACTGTAACTCTGTTCTTACTTGTGTCCACATCCCCGGGCAGAAAGATCTCCCTACTTCCAGGGACTGAACAGGCTGATCTATCTGAACGGCTTCTGGGTATGGAGGGGGAGTTGAAGGAGCCGCGGCAACGGCTTCACTTACACTGACTGCCAGCAACGTGTCTTTCTCTTTTACCCTTTTCTTTTCCCTTTTTCTAATATCAGTCCTCTCCAACTGTTCTATTAGAGCGTGTAGCTCCCCTTCAGAATCCGTGCCCTCTGAGTCCTCAAAATCTCTAAAATCTCTAAGATCGGGATAGAGAGGGACCTTCCTTTTGCTTCCCTTTTCACTGTCTGCCTGCTCAGATCTTTCGCCTTTTTTGCTTTACTTTACACTGTCTGCCTGCTCAGATCTTTCCCCTTGCAGCAGTTCCAAGGCTGATTCTCTCTCCTTGATTGCATTTCAGCATCTCTGATCTTCTTAACAACTCCTCACCATCTTCCAAATCAGTCTTACTCCATGCTTCAGAGCACCTTGCTCCCAAGCAAAATCCAAGTCTCTGCCTAATTTGTCCCAGCAGGATACCGTAAGATCCTGGACACGGCAAACCACGGAGCCACGGAGTTGCATTCATTCAAAAATCTCTCTAGGGTTGACTTCTTAAGTTTCAAATTCCTAGCTAAAAGTAGCTCCTGAAGAGCCAGAAAAATTGGATGTGACTGAGACGATTCCATGATTAAAAATTTACTTTCGGTTCGCAATTTCCCGCGAAACTTTACCTTTAGTTCGCAACTTCCCGCGAAACTTTACCTTTTGTTCGCTATTTCCACGAAACTTTATTGTCCCAATTTATCCCAGGAACTTACCAGTGCACTGCCCCTGACTGCAGGAGTTCTGAGTCTTTTCTGGTTCCCCGTACAGGCCACCACTTGTAGCGTCCCCCTCGACCAGCAAGAACGACGCAACTCGCAAAAGCTCTTCTCAAGCAGTTTATTCAGATCCCTTGAAAACAGTCTTCCGAATGCCCGGGCAGACCCAACCCACAGGCTAAATACTATATGAACAGCCAATCAAGTAAAGCCACGTGGTGCTATCTTAGAGGCCCACGTATGCAGAAGCAAGCCAGATCAGCGGTCTTAGCCAAATATGGACTTGTTTACCACCGAGAGCGCTCACCATCGGGCTGGTGGAAGGCAGAAACCGGCGCCATCTTTAGGGCGCGCACATCGCAGCTCTCTACATAAAGGTATGTACCATCACACCCAAGGATTAAGATATCTCCCCTAGGGTCTAATATCTCTCTTGAAACCAGTTTTTCAGTGGGTGTCCCACATTTAAGGAGACTGGCTTGTGACCCCTTTCTCTTATATCTTTAAAATCTCTTATATTTTAGCATTGCACCCACATGGCAGTTCAGAGCTATCTGTAATTGCCGGGCATGGTTGCACATGCCTTTAATCCTCCCAGCACTCAGGAGGTAGAGGCAGGGCGATCTCTGAGTTCAAGGCCAGCCTGATGTACAAAGGGAGTCCAGGACAGCCAGGCTACACACAGAAACGCTGTCTCAAAAAACAAAAAAAAGGGGGTGACTACAAAGTGCTGAGAAAATGGTGGGTGAGCAAAGATAAGATTGAGCAGAGGCCATCATGTGCTCCTTCGTTCTGCAACATTGTGATAGAAAACAAACCTTGAAGAGTTCCAAGAAGTTCTATCAAAGGTACAAAGAGGCACTGTTGTACAGAAGAGAGAGCATTCCTTTCCAGCTGAGTAGTAATGGGAGGAGAGCATCATTGACTGAGGGTTCCAACAGGTAAAATAACAGAGGAGATGGAGGATAGATAGAGCTAAATTAACACAAACATTGACGTAAGGACTATGTGTTCAGGAAATGAGATTGCATTTTGTGATTGATTTTGCTGTTTAATACCCTTAGGAAAATTGTGTTATTCATCTTTTTCTGTGAGGAATGTTTAACAGATCCCTATGAAAATAGGGTATGTGTCAAAGATGTCTATGGAAATGCTCCTGTGTGGGGTACTTAGTGCTGAGTATACTTCCATAAGCAATAGAGACTAAATTCTGGACTTTACACAGCCTATATTTGGACATTATTTCTTTACAGAGTCACCACTCTTCCTAAGAACAATGATGAGGTTATTCACATAAAACTCACTCAATTCATTCTTTGGGAATTCTTTCAGTCATTTCCTACTTAGACTCAATCAAATTTAGGATCTATCTTCTCCCTCCTTCAGGAGAGTCATATTGATTTTGAACTCTTGAATGTAGAAAACAAGACTGAAATATCAGTTGGAAGGTAGGGGCCAAAAAAAAAGCAGACACACCATAGGAAATATAAACAGATATTTTATAAGTGTTTACTTTAAAAAGGGTGACTACATGGGGCTGGAGAGATGGCTCAGCGCTTAAGAGCACTGGCTGTTCTTCCAAAGGAAGGACCCGGATTCAAATCCCAGCACCCACATGGCAGTTCACAGCTGTCTGTAATTGCCAGGCATGGTGGTGCATGCCTTTAGTCCCAGCTTGCGCTCATTTCTTGATTTCTGGCCATAGTTTTCATGGGCCTTCCCAGAGGTGTACAGTTACCTGCACAAGCTGCCATCCATTAAGGGAGTCATATTTCTATCAAGCTTCTAAGGGCCAGGCTCCTACAACTCCCCAACACAGTTTCATCTCATCATCCCCACAAGATTTCCTCTTCTAATTTCTCTTCTCTTCCTACTTGTGTTTCTATTGCTTCTTTGGCTTTTGTTTGTTGGAGCTAGAGAGATAGAAGTGAGAGATGTAACATGTATTTGTCAACAGGAACTCTTCCCAAACGTTTCTTAAACCTTGGACTGAGACTTAAAATGAAAACCAAGAATAGGTTCTTCTCTCCTTCTATGACACCTTCATTGGAGTGTGTGACCAGTTTTGTGCCACATGGCCTCCATCAAAAAGGGTCCCAAAGTAGATGCACTAGTGTTGTCCATGGCTCATGCCCAGGACTCTTGGGGGCGGGGGTGAACTGGAGCAGAATCAAGACTCAGATTCTGGGAGTCCAGTAAGAGGCAAAGGCAGACTCGTTTATTTCAAAAAGAGAAGGTTCCCTTTACAACCTCCACCCAGGGTCCAATTGGCTCCCAAGCTGCAGGCTGCTGCTGCTCTTCCTCATCGGCTCCTGTCTCACTACCCAGTGTGACATCATCAATCTTCAGGCAGGTCTCAAGCCGGGCATGCTCCAGCAGGTCCCTCAAGTCAGCTGCACATGGAAGCCTAGCCACGCATGCACTATTTAGCAGCATGCCTTGTTTCTGCTCAATGGCAGACCTTATTCCTCCTACACTCTAGGACAATCTTCATAGATCATCTTACTAAATCTATCCAAGTGTTGATTAAATATTACTCAACTTTGGAGGATTCACAAACAGAAGCTGTTCTCAAAATCTGATGTTTTGTAATAACAAAACAAAAGTAAAGACTTACTTAGGAAAGGAAGAGAATCAGATAGTGGGGACACAGGAGAGGGTAGTGAGGGAAGAGAATAAATGAGAACAAAGTATGATAATGACACATAGGTATGAAAATGCCACAATGAAACTCATTTCTTTGTATGCTAACTTTAAAAGCTAATAATCAGATGTGAGGTTGGTGAAGATTTTTTTCCCAATCTGTAGGTTGCCATTTTGTTCGAATGACAGTGTCTTTTGCCTTACAGAACCTTTTCAGTTTCATGAGGTCCCATTTATTGCTTGTTGGTCTTAGAGCCTGAGCTGTTGGTGTTCTGTTCAGGAAGTTGTCACCTGTGCCAATGAGTTCAAGGGTTTCCCCCACTTTCTCTTCTAATAGATTTAGTGTGTCCGGCCTTATGTTAAGGTCTTTGATCCACTTGGACTTAAGTTTTGTACAAGGTGATAAGTACGAGTCTAATTTCATTCTTTTACATGTGGACCTCCAGTTGGACCAGCACCATTTGTTGAAGATGCTGTCCTTTTTCCATTATACGGTTTTGGCTTCTTTGTCAAAAATTAAGAGGCCATAGGTGTGTGGGTTAATTTCTGGGTCTTCAATTCCATTCCATTTATCCACTGGTCTGTTTCTATACCAGTACCATACTGTTTATTACTATTGCCCTGTAGAACAGCTTGAAATCTGGGAAGGTGATGGCTCCAGATGGTTTTTTATTGTCCAGGATTGATTTAGGTATTCTGGGTTTTTTTTTGTTGTTGTTGTTATTCCATATGAAGTTGAGAATAGCTTTTTACAGGTATATAAAGAATTGTGGTGATATTTGAATAGGAATTGCATTGAATATATATATTGCTTTTTGCAGAATGGCCATTTTTACTATGTTGATCCTACCTATCCATGAGCATGGGAGATCTTTTCATCTTCTGATGACCTCTTCAATTTCTTTCTTCAGGGACTTGAAGTTCTTGTCATACAGGTCTTTCACTTGCTTGGTTAAAGTAACCCCCAGTTATTTTATATTGTTTGTGGCTATTGTGAAGGGTGTTGTTTCCCTAATTTCTTTCTCAGCACATTTATTTTTTGTATAAAGAAGGCCTTCTGATTTTTTTGAATTAATTTTGTATCCAGCCACCTTGCTAAAGGTGTTTATCAGCTGTAAAGGTCTGACAGAGGGCTAATATCCAAAATTTACAAAGAACTCAAGAAATTAAATGCCAAGAAACCAAATAATCCAATCAAAAAATGGGGAACAGAGATAAACAGAGAATTCACAAAGGAAGAATCTCTAATAGCAGTGAGACATTTGAAGAAATTCTCAGCATCCTTAATCATCAGATAAATGCAACTCAAGACAACTGTGAGATTGCATCTCACACCTGTCAGAATGGCTAAGATCAAAAGCTCAAATGACAGCACATGCTGGCGAGGTTGTGGAGAAAGGGGAACACTCCTCCATTGCTGGTGGGAGTGCAAGCTTGTACAAGCACTATGGAGATCATTCTGGAGATATCTTAGAGAACTTGGAATAGCTCTCCCTCAAGACCCAGCCATACTACTTCAGGGTATACATCCAAATGATTCCTCGCCAAATCACAAGGAAGTTTCCTCATCTATGTTCATAGCAGCCTTATTTGTAATAGCTAGAAACTGGAAACAACCCAGATGTCCCTCAACTGAGGAATGGATAAAAATACTGTGGTACATCTACACAATGGAATCCTACTCAGCCATCAGAAACAAAGAAATCATGCAATTTGCCGCCAAATGGATGGAACTAGAGAAGCTCATCCTGAGTGAGCTAACCCAGACCCAGAAGGATGCACATGGCATCTATTCACTTATAATCAGATTTTAGCCATATAGTACAGGATAAGTATACTACAACCACTGCACCAAAGGGAACAGGGAACATAGACTTTGCTTCCTATCAATGAGACACTTTGCCCTAGTGTTGCTGTCTTGTAGGCCCCCAGTGTATGAGGAGGATCTTGGCCCTCATATGACTGCTGAACTGTCATGTAGGGACACTCTACTCCAGAGGAGTGAGATGGAAGGGATAGGTGGTAGAGGGTGGGAGGGCTGTTCTGGGAGGGGTGGAAAGAGGGCACTATGATGAAGATGTAACCTGAAGTAATAAATAAATATTTTTAAAAGCTAATAATCAAACATCTGATGTTTATAACTCATAACTAATGCCCCTCAGTGGTGACCTCAGTTGGGATATGACCATATACACCTAGTTTTGTGGGTACTTACCAGGCACCGAGTTAAATTCCTGCCTCGAACATTGGATGCACCATTGCTAAAGGATAGAAATTATAAATAACATAATAAAAGTCTGCCTCCTCCCCTAAAACATTCTTTCAAATTCTTGAATTTCATAGTTTTAAAGGAAATTCTGACTTGCTCACTTTGATAATTTTTATTTTGTTTAGACATGAAATTAGAGATCTTTTCTTAATTTTGCAAAAGTGGCTGATTCTGTTACCAATAATTGAGTCACCAATTTGGAATTTAGGCATAGTTTTATTCTTTACCTTGGACTTTCCAAAGTACTCAAGGAAAGATTATATTAAATCTAAAAATTTTGATTAGCTTATGGGTTTGATGCATATCATCTTTACAATTTGTAGAAGTTTTATCAATTAATGCTCTGTATTACAATATCACCATCTCTCTGATTCTTTGGAAAGATATTGAGCATTTCATGGCAATGTTTGTAATTTAATATTCCATAAAGGTCAAAACCAAAATGGCAAATCTGCAGTGTTTAAGTGAATGAACAACTAAAGGCTGGCATCATGATCACACCTATCTTGTTGTCTCTAACCACTGCACATGTTCAATTCCAAAGGCATGATGACTAAATTAAATTTAATTGAAATTGAATTCAATACAGTCTACAAATAATAGTCTTAAGTGATATCTCTGAAAAGACATGCTGCCATCCATTAAGGGAGTCATCTTTCTATCAAGCTTCTATTCAGGGACTATGGGTGAAGCTCAGTGGTAGAACACTGGCCTAGCATGTGTAAGTCCCAAGGTTCTTCATCATATAACTGAAGAAAAATATATTCAAAACCAGGTGTGGTGATTCACATCTGTAATCCCAGCAGGTGGTGGTGGTGTGAGGGTGAGACAGGAGGATTGTTGTGAGTTTGAGACCATCCTGTTCCAGTTGAGTTCCAAGGCAACCTGAGCTGTAGAATGAGAGATCCTGTCTCAAAAACAGAATAAAACAAAACAAAAGTCAGGGTTGATGAGATGGCTCAGAGTGTTAAGGTATCTGCTATTAAACAACCTAAATTCAATCCCTAAGATACACATGCTAGAAGGAAATAACTGACTCCAGTAAATTGTCCTCTGCTCAACACACACACACACACACACACACACACACACACACACACACACACACAAATATAATTTTAAAATTAAAAGAAAAAATTCAACCAACCAACAAACGAAAATGCAACAAAGACAGATCCCTTGGATACTAGAAAGACAAGTTGATTCTGTCTTGTTTCAGTTGGCTCTCTTTAGCTTCTGAGAGGAGATGGCAAGTAAGGTCCTGTAATGCCTGGCTGTGGGATTCAATATGTTGAAAGACAACCCAATGACGTGGTCCAAAGGCAAGAATGATGTATGCAGGAAATGGAGAACTAACCCCAGAGAGGAGGAAATACCAAATGGGAGGTGAGACTTAGGGGAAAAGGAGGGTCTGGAGGGCATTATGTGCCAAAGGAGGCTAATTGTTTCTGCTTGCTACGTCTCTCACCATTTCTCTAGAGAATGCATGACCCCAGGTAATAAACCTTTCTCAGTGCAAATTCTACGCAGAAGGAAAATATATGTAAACAAAACAGAAATGCCTAACTAGAAATACATCACAGAAATGTAAAACAGAAATATGTAAATAAGAATGAGTTTTTTATGAAGCTCTGTGTGGAAAGTAATACCAATAGTTGGATCTCTGTGTGTGAAAAGCAAGGCTTTTTAACCAGTGGTAATTTAAAAATCAATGAATCATTTATGTCTCTGTTCTGCCTGCCTTCCAGCCTCTGGTTGCTGACTCACCTACATGCAATTGTCCCTCCTGGCCTCATCTGTGCCAAGCAGGCCTCTTTTTGCCTTCACAGACCCTAAGAATTCTGATTTGTGGAAGCTCCAGCCAGCATCAAATTAAACATATTAAAATGCATTCCCTCCTGCATTAAACATTTATATTTTGCTATAAATTTTTGAAAGGGCTATTGTAATTTTGCTTTTGAAATTGTCTGTGCATAACTAATGTAATTTATGATGGCTGTGATTTCTCCCATACTAATTATGCAGACTTGGGAAGTAGAGAGATCCAACCTAAAAACAATTTTCAGATATCATGGGCTTTAGGGCTAGGAGCATACCAAGCACGGGTTGAACATTCTGTGGTAGAGCATTAAACTAGCATGAGCAAGCCGAAAACACCGGAAAAACAAAATACAATGGGTTTTGTAACAAATAATAATTGATATAGTTGATGGAACACACTATTTTGTAGCTAATTGATTATAAATTATTTTTATTTTGTTTACTGGTTTCATTTAGTATTTTATGGCCTCAAGATCTTAAAGATGTGAACTTTGAGGTTTTTTTTTTTTTTTTTCAGTACTAGGGACTAAATCCAGGGTGTCTCACATGCTAACCAAGAGTTCTGCCTCAAAAGTACATCCTGCCGAGGATCACAAGTTCTTATCTTGTCTCTGAAAATCCTGTGAGTTCTAAGGGACACTGTGTACTAGATAAAAAGTACACACTGAGCACTCAGTCTCACTGGGATGCTGGTGAGATTTATGTTTCCTTAAAGCTAAAGATACTTTTACTTGAACTTTGTTCCATGACCAGTTAACTTTTTATGGAACTGTCACAATTGCAAGGCACCACTGAGCTGCATCCCAAGCCTTTGAATGTCAATTCAAATACGCATTTGAATATGAAAAATATGCAGTAGCAGCCAGAATTGCCCTTATGGAAGAGTTAGCTTTTCGTGTCTTTACATAAATATACTTCAACTTCTATACAACCCTTTAATTTTTTTTTTTTTATCCAAGAGTTACTTCACTAACCACCATCCGGAAAGAACTATCTGGTAGGAATTTTATGTTGCAGAAGTTACTATATACTATATACTATAAACTATAAGGAACAAGAACATTGCCTTTTCTTCAAAGGTGATTCCTCCATATCCAGCTTGGACCCTCATCCTTCCCAATTACTAAGGGAATTTGCATAGAATCTTGCAGCCTATTTGATCTAACATGTACTGGCTCCTTTCCCTTTGTTCTATAGTGTCTTTGGGCTCTGTCAAAATCCTGTTTTACACTTCTAGATAAGTTAATTACTTTTCTCCTTTTTATTTTCAAAGCTTTTCGATATGTAGTCTCTTGTCTCTACTTTCTCAGGACAGAACTCCCTCCTTACAGTCCCTGTACTCTTGTTTTCCCCTCACCTCTAATTGAAACCACACATTTAATGTTTGCTAGTGAACTCCTTGCAACAGCTGAAGAAAGTCTTTTGGCTTTCATTTTCCTTGGGCTAATTTTAGCATCTGACATTGCTCACCCTCTCCTAGACTGTTCCTTTTCCATTTTCATTGATTGCCAGTGCAAGAATACATGTGAACAATAAAACAAATATACATACGCACCACCCAGTTCTAGTTAATTTTGCAGCAACTTTTATTTTGTGTTTTAAGAAATAAATATTACAGGAACACACTACAAAAACAAGGCCCACAGAATTAATAGACTGGAACTCATGGGAATTGGCAGAGGTCAGGGAACCTGTAAAAAGGAGTCTGACCTAGGTCTTCTGCATATATGTCATGGCTGAGCAACGTGGTGTTTGTGTGGGACTCCTGACAGGGGCAGCAGGGGCTCTCGACTCTTTTGCCTACTTATAGGACCCTTTCCTCCTACTGGGATGCCTTGTCCAGTCTTGATAGGATGGTATGTTCTTGGTCTTATTGTAGCTTGTTATTCTGTGTTTGGTTGATGCTCCCGCCTGATCTTTTCTGAGGGGAAGCAGAGGGGTATTGGTCTAGGGGGGAAGTGGAGGTGGGCAAGAGAGGCTGTAGAAGGGGAGGGGGGGAATTATGGTCAGGATGTAATATATGAAAGAAGAATATAAATTTTAAAAAAGAAAAATGCAAAGTAAAAAAGAAAGAAATTAAAAACCAGGTATGAGGGCATACACCTGTGATCCCAGTACTTGAGAGGATATAGCAAGAATATTATCACAAGTTCAAGGACAACCTGGTTTACATAGTCATTTTCAAACAGTCAAGAGCTACAGAGACCCTGTCTTTAAAAAAAGGAAAGAAAGAAAGAGAAGAGAAGAGATAATGATATCACTGACATGTGTTGCTCCTCAGTCCTCTTCCTTCATTAAAATTTTGTGATCATGCCCTTTTGTGGCTTATAGATTATACTTTTGCTATGTGTGGCATCTATATAATCACAAGCAGCAATTTTCAGACTTTGCATAAATAGTATAAGATACATGTTTTGTAATTTGCTTTTTGCACAACTCCATACCTCTGACATTTAATTCTGCTATTAATTAAAGCTCAAATTCATTCATTTTAAGTTCAAAATAGTAGTATTTACCTTCATGAAAACCATAATTTAACCAATCACCTTCCAACAGGCATTTGATTTGTTTCCATCTGTTGCAAAGAATGCAAAATAAATTATTCATTTATTTCTTTTTGCAGAAAGTTTAGTTTTGATAGGATCTCTACTTAGAAGTGAATTTCTGGGTTTGCAAATGTCTTCTGATCTTTATCAGACATTGTCAGCTGCTCTTTATCAACTTAGAATTCTAGTACAAATGCTACTCAAGTTTTCTGTGCTCTACATCCTTAAAAAAAACTGGTGCTGTATATGAGAGGGTGCAATAGTGAAACTGCCAACATGACAGGAAGGTTTTTATTGTGGGTGACAGAGAGAAAATATCCAGAGGGATCTGAAAGAGTCCAGAGGAGAAAAGAGAGAGAAAGAGAGAATACTGGAGACAGCAGGAGATAGATCATGTGACAAAGTCAGACAGAACAGAGAATAGAGAGTAGCAAAAGAGCATGGAGTGGACAAATCATTCAGTTTATAAGAAGGAGAAGTAACTGAAGGGAGGGATTCATTTTAGGGGTTGAAAACTTGTTTCACAAGTTCCTGAGGGATGCTGGCCTTTATCTAACCATCAGAAAACCTTCTATAGTCTAGCCTGCGCTCATTTTTAGATATACAGACAGAAGCCTGACATTAACCTAACAGATGCTACCCAACTTTTCAATGATTGAGAAACATTTAGTTTCCCTGAGTAGTAATAATGTTTGGCATCCTTTTATACTTTATCAGTCACTAAAATATCCTAGACAGTTAATTATTTATTCATATATTTTCTCAAGTTTTCTACTAGGTGTGTGTGTGTGTTTGTGTTTGTGTGTGTGTGTGTGTGTGAGTGTGTGTGTGTTGTGAGTTATTAAACCCAGAATCTGGAACATAGTAGACAGGCACACTAAGATGAGCTCCATTTCCTTGTTTTTCTTGGAATAAGCTCTCATTATAACTTCAACTAGTCTTGAACTTTCTATGTTACCCAGGCTAGCCTCAAACTCACAATCCACCTGCTTCAGCCACTGAGTACTGAATGTCAGGCATGTATCACGGTGTCTCACTATATTGTCTTAAAATACATACATTGTGAAAATGGTCTAACTAAAACTATTGTTCTTATTCTATTGTAGGATAATTTTGGTGCTAGGGGTTGCAGTGATTTGTGCTTGCTAAATGTATGTGCTATCAGCCTCCCACCCCTATTCTCCCACTTTCTTCTGAAAGTTGCAACATTTTGCTTTTCACAATTTGGTTGTTTTTTTTGGGGGGGGGGTGTTAGTTTTTTGTTTTGTTTTGTTTTTTGCTTGTTTGTTTGTTGTTTTTGTTTTTTAGGTTTTTCGAGACAGGGTTTCTCTGTGTAACAGCCCTGGCTGTCCTGGACTCACTCTGTAGACCAGGCTGGCATCGAATTCACAGAGATTCACCAGCCTCTGTCTCTGAGCGTTGGGATTAAAGGCGTGTGCCACCGCGCCTGGCTCGCCATTTGATATTTAATCCTACCTTTCTTAGTTTGTTTTCTGTTGCCATGATAAAACACTGACCAAAACCACCTCGGGAATGAAGGGGACTTATTTCATCTTACAGGTTAGAATCCATCATCAACAGAAGGAACTCAAGCAGGAACCTACAGGCAGGAACTGAAGCAGGAATCATGAAGGAATACTGCCTACTGGACCACTTCCCTTGATTTGCTTAGCTATCTCTTTATGCAACATATGCCTACCGGCTCAGTGGGCTGGGCCTTGCCACATCAATCAGTAATCAGAAAATTCTCCCACAGGCCAATCTGATAGAGGCAATTCTCCAGTTGGGATTCCTTCCTCCCAGGTATGTTTATGCTTGTGTCAAGTTTTCCAAAACCATGACATTCCATCTTTTGAGAATTTTGATACACAAACGCACCATTTTATTTTACTTTTCAAGACAAGGTTTCTCTGTGTATCCCTGGCTGTCCTGGACTCACTTTGTAGACCAGGCTACCTTGTGCTCAGGGAGATTCCCCTGACTCTGCCTCCCTAGTGCTGGGATTAAAGGAGTGCACCATCACGCCCAGCAATTACAGACAGCTGTGAACTCCCATGTGGGTGCTGGGATTCGAACCAGGACCTCTGGAAGAGCAGCCAGTGCTCTTAACCACTGTGCCATCTCTCCAGCCCCCAAACACATCATTTTAAACCATCCCTTTTTCATGTCTTTTCTCTGAGCTCTCACATCAATATCACTACAAATTTTAAAAGTTCCAATCTTTTAAAAATAATAATTTACAAGTCTAAGCTCTCTTTAAAAATCCAAAGTCTCTTCTTATAGGCTTTTATAAAATCCAAAATAAGATACATACTTTCTTATTCCAGAGAGAATAACCAGGGCACAGTTATAATCAGGTCAAGGCAAAGCAAAAATTCAATAGTTTAAAAGGTTAATGTTGTTTATCTGGGGACTTATTTGTGATCTGGGCTCTAAAGTGCTTAGTTAACTTCACCTCTCCATAGCACACACAGCTTGCCTGGTAGACTCAGGCTGTCTACTAACTGTAACACCTCCTGAAATTGACATTTCCATTCATGGTGTAAGGTGAGGATCTAATTTTATAATTTTCCGTGTAGATAAATCAATATCCCCAGTGGTATTTAGTGAAGAATATATTATTTCTTAGCTGATATGAAATGGCATATATAGTGAGCATCGATGTTCTATAAGTGTGTGGGTCTATATGGGTTTGACAGTGTGCATTCCCATCTTTATTGGACATTTTCAATTGCTCTTTACCAAATTGTATTCTGTTCCATTGGTCTGTGCTCATACTATGGTGTTAAACCAGCAGAGGTTTAAAGTCAGGTTTGATAGCTACTCAAGTACCGATTCTGGAGAAAGTGAATAACACAATTGAAATGGTAGGGCTTTGGGTGGTTATCAGCATAGTGGAAACGTGAAAGGAGAGATCAATCTAACAGGATTTCTTTGGGGGAAAGTTCAGTAACTCAGATCGGATATCACAAAGTTTACAGTAGAGTTTTGACTGAGTGGAAGGAAAGAAAACAAGGAATTGAAAAGTCACTCCAAAGAAAATATAATCAAGATCTATTTAGATAAAAAGATCAGTAGAGAGGAAGAAAGCATGTAGCTTTAAATTTTCAGGGCTAGTGGCTGATTGAAATGAATATTTTCACAACGGGCTATATTAAGTGAGAGGCCTAGACTAGACATGTGTGCTTGAACTTCACATACTTGGAACATACCTGAGGACAATGAAAAACGGGAAGTAGGGGAAAATAGGGCTGAACTATGGGTAATATACAATTTAGGGGATGGAAGAAAGAAATGGGAAGAGAAAACACCTTAAAAGACCAACAAAAGGCTTCATAACCTAAAGAATTTGGGTAATGTAGGAAGGGACAGCATGTTGTGGGTTCTGTTGGACAGTTCATCTATTGGGACTGTTTCTTTTCTCTGACAATCTTCAAAGTCCTCAGAACCCTTCTAGTGTGTGGCATACAGCATACTGAAGCCCGCCTTGTGCGGACCTGCTATGGAGTTCTGAAGGCAGACACCTTCGAGTGTCTGGCTGCAGTTCCCCGGGTTGGTCGCAGGGGGCGAAATCTGCGGCGGCCTGGCAGGCGGGCGGGGACAGGGGCGGGAGGCGCCGCTCTCTCTCTCGGGTCAGACTCTCTTCTCCCAGCTCCCCAGCTCCCCAGCTCCCCGGCTGGCTCCCAGGCTCTCGTGCTCCCGGGCTCGCAGGCTGCCAGCCCCTGGCGGCGCCGGAGCCCTCTCCCTCCACCTAACCAAGGCGGGTGGGCGGCAGGCCGCAGGAGGCGGTGTCGTGGAATCCGCTAGCAGTCTGCAGCCCCGCAGAACCTGGAGGCCGCCCTGATGGAGCCGCAGTTCCCGATAGGAGCTCAACCCCTGGCAGTATCCTTCTGAAAGAAGGGTGAAGGGGAAGGGAGGGCATACGGGCCGGGGATGTGGGCTAGGGTGCAGTATGTCCTGGGGTGAGTGAAGCAGGGAAAGGGGACAGGCTTGGGAGGGAACGCTGGAGGGACCGAAGAGGGCGGCCAATGTGCGCCTAGCCCCGCGTCACCCCTCTTTGGCTGCGTTTGCCAAAAATATATATATATATATATATATTCAAAAAATAGAGACCCTTGACCAGTGCCTGCATATGGTGGAGGGTTTGGAGATGAAGGGTCCCCTCCGGGAGCCCTGCGCCCTGACCCTAGCCCAGAGGAACCGGCAATATGAGTAAGTAACCTCCTGACTCCCACGGAGAGAGCCTTCTTCCATAAATCTCCGAGACCGGAACCGCAAGAAGCCATCCACCTTGGCCGAGCGGGCAACAGGTTCACAGCCAGGTGTGAAGAGCGATTGCTGCCTGAGCAGGGGTCTCCCACCCCCAACTTCTAAGCTGTTAGATAACTCCAGGCCCTGTGGCTCAATGGATGGTTTCAATGGACAGGGAAGCAGGAAGCCTGGGTTCTTAGTTCCTTCACCCTGTAACTGACATGTCGTTGTGTAACCAAGTTAATCAGGCTTTCCGAACCTTAGTTTCCTCTTGAGTTGAATAAAAGCATTAAACTGTCTTATGGCTTTTTAAAGGTAAAACTGGGGGATCATAAATGCAAAAGTGGCTTACAAAGTAAAAGTGCTGTAAAAGTCTTACATTGTTAATGTTACAAACTTGTCTTTTCCCTATTCAACTGGCTCTTCCAGTCCCCAGATGCTCTTTTTCCGTTTGCTTGAAGACATATTCATTAATTCACTAATGTGTTGGCCTAGGGCAGTAACTGTCTCACTGGGCTGGACTGTTGGAAAAGAAAGCTAATGAAATATGTAGAAACAAAATGTTTGACATTTTATCAGTTTATGTCACCTTCAGCTCTTTGGATGATAGGAGCTCAGTAAACACTGTTGACTGACGGAGCAAAAGATTGTTTTGATAAGCTATCACCACAGCTGCTAACCTTGCCCTTGCCAATAATGCTTCATCTTAAAAGTTTCCATGGTGACTATTTCCCATCACAGTACCCTATCGATGTATATCTGCAAGCTACTTTCCTTGGTTCACTGGTTTCTGGGAATAGATTTTCTCCCAGTTTAACAATTGCTGATCACTTAAATCCTACCTTCTTTTAAGGATGGATTCTGCATGAAAAAAAAAAGCTGTCGCAGGCTCTACTTTTAAATCCCCTCTCTCATCTGTCTAATTCGCACAGAAGAAAAGTCCCACTAGCCTGGCCTGAACATAGCTGAAGCTATGGGTGACACCATAACTGATTGTCAACTAAGTTTATGAAGTAGCTCTTTCCTAGATCCTGCTTGATTGGTTGTGTTGATGTGAGAAATTCATGTTATTTTTCCCTAGACTTTACAAATTTCAGGAAGACTTGTTTAATAAGAATACATTGGACAGAACAGTGAATTGAAAGGTATAATTCCACTACCATGTGAAAAAGGTAGAAATGGTGTGTAGAACTGTAACCTGCACAAACCAGTAGATTCTATGTATCTTGGTTTCGTCTTCTATAAAAAAAGAAATTATAAGAATTGAATGGAATAGCTGCACTGTTGAAATAACCACAACACACGAACTGGTCCCCCAGTTTAGTGGGCTTAGAGCTCTAATAAGGGAGCCAGCACCTGGTCTTGGGAAAAGTAACTTGTTCTGTTTAAGCTCTTGTACTAGAACTTTAAACTTGGCAAGCGGAGTGCTCTTGACTATTTCCCTGCAGAGAAATCAAATCCCTGCATCCCGAGTCTATATAAAATATATGGGTATAGCAACAAGTAGTGTGGTGACTTGATGACTGTTCCAAGCATTTTTCATGACCCTTCACAAATACAGGAATTGAAGTAAGTCACTTATTCACAGTTACAAAGTTGCATAGCTGAGATCCAAACCTATGCAGCATAATTCAGAATTCCACAGAGGCATTTCTTGTTTTGTTTTGAAGATAAGGTCTCTCTGTGTAGTCCTGGCTGTCTTGGAACTGGATTTATAGACCAGGCTGGCCTCAAACTCAGAGATCTGCCTGCCTCTACCTCCTGAGTGCTGCAATTAAAGGCGTCTGCTGCCACACCCAGCAGAGAAATTTCTTTTGAAAACATTGGCTGAAGGCCTAATACTATAGTTAGTACCACTTATAAGCCTCAAAGTTGTTTTTCTTAATGTTGTCTCTGACTTAGGTCTCCAGAACGGTTTACATTTGGCATTTTTGGCTTAGAACTTGAAGCCTATCACCATATCTAGCTCCGTGGTACTGAATATAGAAGAGGTTTGCTTGAGAGACCAAAATGAAAAATAAAATAAGGGATTTTTAAAACAATCAAATGTTGGGCTGGAGAGTTGGCTCAGCAGTTAAGAGCAGTGGCTGTTCTTCCAAAGGACCTGGGTTCAAATCCCAGCACCCACATGGCAGTTCACAGCTGTCTGTAATTGCCGGGCGTGGTTGCTCACGCCTTTAATCCCAGCACTCGGCAGGCAGACGCAGGTGGATCTCTGTGAGTTCAAGGCCAGCCTGGTCCACAAAATGAGTCCAGGACAGCCAGGGCTACACAGAGAAACCCTGTCTTGAAGAAAAAAGAAACAATCAAATGTTTAAAAAATGCTTATTTATTTCTTCAAGGAGTTTCTTTAGAAATTCACTTCTGCTTATAGTGTAATTAAAGTTGTTCATTTATTCAACCAGTAGTCTTTGAGTACCTGTTAGACTATAGACAAAACAATAGGGTCTTTGCTCTCAAGGGCCTCCAACATAATCAATATAACTGTTTAAGTGTTCTATTGGAGGACCAGGTTAAGGGGATAAGACTACTGAGGTGGTATTTGAACTGGCTCTCAGGAAGAAAAGAGATATTCTTGATTTAAAAAATAAAACTGGGGGCTGGAGAGGTGGCTCAGAGGTTAAGAGCACTGGCTGTTCTTCCCAAGGTCCTGAGTTCAATTCCCAGCAACCACATGGTGGCTCACAGCCATCTACATTGAGATCTGCCCGGGCATATATGTAGAGCAAATACTGTATACATAATAAAAAAAAAAGTTTAAAAAAAAATCTAAAAAATAAATAAATAAATAAAACTGACCTGGAGAGTGTTTGATGTGGAGAACCCAGTTGATGTTTAGAATGGCTGTTTACCAATTAGGTTATACCTTGATTCTGTGCCACTAAGAAGTAATAAAAAAAATATGAGGCCCAGCATGGTGGTACACTTTTGTAATCCTTGCACTTTGGAGTCTGGACAGGAAGATCATGAGTTTGAGATCAGCCTGAGCTATGTAGTGAATTATAGGCCAGCCTGAATTACCATAGTGAAACCCTATCTCAAACATTAATATTTAAGGAGTGAGTATAAGTGAGTTTAGGAGTTTTGCATGTCATACTTGGGAGCTATTTTCATCCGTGTTTGCATAAAAATACCAGCCTGAAGTTACAAACCAGAGGACTACACAAAGGGTGTTAAGGTAACCCATTTAGGGTTCTTGCTACCTTTTTGGTTGCTAATGTTATTTTGACTGGTCCAGGAATGACTCTTCTTATTCCTCCAGTAACTTACATGCATGTGTGAAAGAGATATCACCTTTCTTTTGTCAAAGACATGAAATTGAATGTGAAAATCCAATGAAAATTTTGTCTGATTTATTGATTCAATGTACATGAGTGTCTGAGATATGCTAGGCTCTATACTAAACACTAGAAATACAATGACAGAAAGATAGCCATAGTCCCTGACATCAATGAATTCACTTAACCTGTAGGTTCTTCGGGCTAGTGTCATACAGTGAAGTTGTGTAACTTGCAATGCATGCTCTTTAGATTGTTTTTAGGACATAAACTGTTATACATTCTTTACACATGTAAGGCAATTTGGATGTTCAGGTATTGATCGACACTAATATCCTTTTAGCCCTTGAACAACATCTAGTGATCATAATGGTCAGATTGAGTGAACTAAATGCAGCAAGTTTAATAAACACAGATTATATTTGTGTAGCAAAACAGGTGTTTTGTTGCTAAAGATTTGGCATTTTATTTGCTATTCATTGATACATTCTTCTGTGTTCTAGGTTAATAATCCAGTTGCATGAGAAGGAAAGGAATGTTCAAGACATCATTCCTATAAATAGCCACTTCAGATGTGTTCAAGGTACTTGCTTTAATGACTTAGCTAGTTTTATAAGGCTTCTCCATGGTCATTTATGCAGCGTATAATCTCATACATATTCAAATTTGTCACTGAATATAAAGTGAAATACACTACTCTTCACAGAAAATGTTAACATTTCTAAACCACCTCTGAAAAGTATTGTGTTTAAAAGTACTGAAGAATTATATTTTAAAATACATAAATATCACCTGTTACCTGAGTAGAGTTGGAGATTTGTGTAAGTAATCTTTTATGCTGATTGACATATATGTGGATTTAAATTACTATCTTGGGTTTAACCAACATTCTGTCCATTGTAAAGGACTCATACACATTCAGTACTTTATTTCCAAACTCCTGAATTTAAGACACCTTGGCAACATAAAGTATCACATTGTAATGTCTTGTACTCAGTTAAGTTGATTCTTAAGCCTTGACATTGATGAATCATCACTCTAGGGAGGAAATACTTGGCTTTCTGTCCTCACATTTGAGAACTGAACATAGAAAAATCTTGTTTCATTTGCTACAGTGAAACTGGGTGAGCTGTGTAGGAGGTACTGCTTCTGCAACCTCATGGTTTCTTGAAAGGAAACTGATTACTAGAGAACAATGTGTTATGTCTCCCAAAGCTATCAGGCAGCAGCATTGTACATCCAGTGTAGCGTATTGAGAACTTGAGTCCCACCTTGCACAAGTGCTTTCTCCATTGAACTTTCTTTTTTTTCACAACAGTAACATGCATGCTGTAGAAGGGTTGGAAAGAGCAGCAATGCACAAAGAAAACAAGTCACCAATGGTCTCATGCTTAAGAGACACCTGCCATCTTTTTTCTCTGTGAATGTAACAACTCATTTAAGGATTCATCATATACAACATTTTTCTGTCGTCCACTTGCTACTGTATTATGAGTGTTTTCTATGCTGTCAGTGGCTATACACTGTTCTGTTTTATGAATGGCTCATAATCTCATTATTCTCTCTGATTGATATTTGGATTACAGTTCACTGGTATAAATAATAATGGAGTGAACATCTCTGTACATAAATCTTCCCACAAATCTTATTATTTGCTCAGGATTAATCCTTGTAAGTGAATATAGTAAATGTGTGTGACTTTTAAGACAGCATGCTGAAAAAAAAACACAGTATGTATTAAGAACTAAAAATACTGAGCTGGCCATAGTGGCTCATACCTATTTTCTCAGAAAGAAACTGGAGCAGGATGATTGCAAATTCCAAGCTAAGTGTGAGTTCTAAGATAGCCTTGGCCATGTAGGGATACCCTACCTCCAACAACAATAAAAAAGCAGAAGGAACAAAAAGGGGAGAAGAGAGGGAAAAGGAGGAGGAGAAAGAGGAGGGGGTAAATTGAACTACCTACAAGGAGTAGTGTCTACGGTGTCGAAAGCAAATCTGCTATTAAGTCTGCCCTGTGTGGGAGACATACTAAACAAGGCACTTGGATGCCATAGTAGGTTACTTCACTCACCTTACTTTGCAAGTGGAAGCCTTATACAAAAGAGTCAAAGGCTGTGACTTTGTGACTCCAGAGTCCTACCATGTGTTTGCCCTTTCCTACTACATCCAGGGTCTCATCTCTATTGTTTTTTTTTTTTTTTGGTTTTGTGGATTTTATTTGGGGGGGTTTTTTTAAGTTTAAGGTATATCTTTTTCCCCCCAACAGTCCAACAAATGGCTCTTTCTCTTATAACAACAAATACAATAAAATACAACAGAAATAATTAGGCCACAGTTATGAGAATTGTAAAACTTAGAATATATTCACAATGTCCAGCCCATACGTATTTGGCAACTGACTTTAACATTCTACTATCCAACCATCTCCATGAGTTTAAAGTTCTATATCAAACTCAGCTTCCATCCTAACTTGCATCACAATTTTAACAACCTCTTCTTAGATCCAGAACACCCTCTTAATTCCTAAATAACTCAAAATTTAACTATGAGATTCTAGCTATCTAGTCTTCAACCACCTCAGAGACCTGAGAGGGATAAATATGTCTGATTATATAGGAAGTACAGGGCCTGCAGCTTCCAAAACTAAGAAATGACATACCAGTGGCTGCCTGGACAGTTCCCATTTTCTCTTCATATATTACAGCATCTTTCTTCAGTCATTTGGCCCCGTTTCTCTGACAGACATTGATTGTAGAGCAGGGGTTATGAAGGACTTGCCTACCCTGTCTTGGCAGAGCTAGGCTGTCGACTTACCTGCTTCCAAGTTTTGTCCTTTTTGGACAGCGTTCTATCTACAGTTGAAGCAAGGTATTTTTCTTGCCAAGTGACAGGCTTGCCACTAATTCAACCATCTCCAATTGTTTTTAATAAGAAATAGATGGCCAGTTGCTAGATTGGAGTGTAAAACATGTATGCCATTGTTTTCCCCATGACAAACTGAAATATCATTCCCTTGAGTTTTCATTTCCTTTCCATTTCCTGACTTACATATCTATTTGGAAAAGTAATCAGAGTTTTGTGGAACTAAAGGGTACTACAGAATAGTGGTGAATATATACTGACTTCATACTTACTTTACCCTGCAACAGATAGTATGGAGACTACATTCTGCTATTAGACAACTTAGTTCTTACTCATTGCTTCTTATGCATCTGAATAATAGAATCTGGGGTAGAATCTTCCATGGTGAGGGAGATAGAAATATGTGCAACTTCCAATCCGATCAACAGAGATCTGGTTAATTCCAACTCAGAACCAAGTATCAGCTGTGAGGTAGTAACCTGTGCTCAAATCTAGGCAAGTCAGAGAGGAAAAGGTAGGTTAAGTTCAGATACTCAGGGCAAAAAAAAAAAAAAAAAGAAGTCCAAGAAGACCAATGAGATAAAAGAGAACTCTAAACTTGCAAACTGCTTTGTGCTGTCGTCTTTTTATTTTTCCATTGACACATAACATTTGTGTGTATTAACGAGTACAGTGTAACAATTTGAAATGTAATGATCAAGTTAAGATAATAACATTTCTTTGTATTGGGAACCATCAATCTCATCTAGTTATGTTAAGGTCTGTAAATATGTGATATACTGTATTTACCCTGCTATGCTATAGAACACTGGAACTTAGTCCTCCTATCTAACTGTACTTTGCTATCCATTATTCATTCTCTCTCGATCTCTTTACCCACTACTTCCTCCTAGACTCTGGTACTTATTTCTACTCTGCACTTTTTTGTTTTGTTTTTTTTCTACTCTGCACTTCTATGAGATCATTTTTTCAGCTTCCACATGTGAGAACATGCAATATTTGTCCTTCCGTAACTGATTTAGTTCACTTAGCATACTGTCCTCTAGTTCCATCCAGATGGCCAAAGGGACAGGATTTCATTCTTTTTCTACTTATATGGTATTCCACTGAATACTATATGCTATATCTTCTTTATTCATTTATCTGTGATCATTTCAGTTGATGGCTCTCATGAATAATATGGCACTCCAACTGTCTGCAACTACGTATTGGGTATGATACCTCTTAGTCTCACAGGCATTCACCACTGAAGCCTTAGAGCAAAAAAAAATTTAAGTAAGGTATACTCTACTCTTAGGGCAAAAGCAGAGGTAATGAGATCATTGACAAATTTGCAGAGACTATATCTGAGTTGAAAGAATAATTCAATAGACTAATTCTGCTCTGAGGCTTTTCGTCACTTCCCTGGCCTTCTCTAAGATCTAAAGAACACGGAGAGCTAAGCTTTCCTTCACTTGCATGGACATGTTATTATGCTCCCTGCTATTAAGTCACCATCACTTCCTTTTCTTTGAGGAGCTCCAGTTGGATCCTTGATCAGTTTTTTTTCCATTTTTTTGAAAAGTTGAATTGTGCATACTCTTTATAACCTGGGACTATTAAAATCCTTTTTAAAAAATATGCCAAAAACAATCAAAGGATTCTTTAATGTGTTCTAAAACTTGGGAGGGGCGACTGGGTGATGCTGTTATTTAGTTATGAAATACTGCTTTGGTGGTAATGAGTAGTTTTCTCCTCCGTGATTCTGTTGTGTTTTTCCTCCTCTCAGAAGCAGAAGAAACTCTCTTGATTGATATTGCTTCAAACCGTGAGTATCTTTCTGAATAGAATTGGTTTTCATTCTACAAATATTGACTTTAGTACTCTATATTTAAGAAACTTTTGGGGGTATGTCTTGTATTTTTCCATCTCATCCTAAAGTCGCCATTTTCTTAAGGGCAGCCCTACAAATTATCCTCACCTCCCAAAACCATTCCACCTGAGTCTAAGAAAACACAGGTAGCTGCTAAGAATGTTTACAAACCTGAAATGTGATCAGCTTTGCTGCTGCTGAAGAGGTGTAAGCTACTTGAAGCTACAAGCATTGTCACTATCAAACTCATCTTTGGTGTGGAACTGATTAATAGGAAGAGCTAGGAAAATGCTTAAAGTGCTTGAGGTTTATGGGTTGGCTTTTTTCTCTATTTGTGTATGTGTATATGTGTGTTCATACATATATGTGTACATGTACATGTGTTTATTCATTTGTGTTGAGGCCTTGGATCAATAACAATAGTGTTGTCCACCTTTGGTTTTTGAGACAGGGATTCACCTTTTTGGAGCTCACCAATTAGGTGAAGCTGACTGACTGATAAGCACCAGGAATCTACCTGTTTCTGTGTCCCCAGCACAGATTACAAGTATGCAACACAATTTCCAGCTTTTTTACATTGGTTTAGAATATCAGACTCAGGTCCTCATGTTTAAATGCCAAGCACTTTACTGGCTAAACTATCTACCCAGCCATATTATTTTTTTAAGGTGCGTTTGTGTGTGTGTGTGTGTGTGTATAAAAATATGATTATATTCTTTTCTTCCTTCCCTATTCTACCCCCCAGCCACTCTAAACTTCCTTCCCTCCAACTTCTTCCATGTCCCCTTTCCTCAAATTGATACCCTCTTTTTATTGTTATATATGAATGTGCATGCATGTACGCATAAGCATATACATACAATCTGCTGGATGTTTCCTTTGTTTGTGTGCATATTGTTTCAGAGCTGACCACTTTGTATTAGATAATGAATTAGGGGTTCATTCCCCCCACCCTGGGGAGAGGCTGATTGTCCCTCAATACTCATTAGTTGCCTATTCTTTTTTGTTGTTGCTGTTGTTAGCATACAAAATAATAGGTTTCTTCATGGCATTTTCAAATATATTTTCTTTTAATTGATCCTCCTCCCACACCAGCCTGCCTCCTTCCTGCTGACCCCTTTCTTCTCCTCACTGGTCCACCTCTGCCTGCATGTCACATATATTCTTTTACCCTGTTTTCCTCTCGCCAACTTTCCCTTAGTTATCTTTTCTTCTCTCATGATCCCCTTTCTAGTCTCATGACCTGTACCCCAACACATACATGCACCTATATACATATTAAAACTTAGGCTCTGCAGAGAGAAAACATGCAGTATTTGTCTTTCTTAGTCTGAGATACTTTGCTAACAGTGTCATTGTAATTTCCAGTTACACCCATTTTCTTGCAAATGTCACGATTCTGTTTTTCTTTGTGGTTGAATAAATGTCATCTCTCGACTACTATTATATTCTAGACTCTTCTCCCACCTTCTTTTTATGTTTTTGTGTAAATTCACAGTGTTTTCACCTATTCCTTATATTATTTTGAAAGGCACAGAGTCCACTGAATTACTTGTTTTTTTTTTCTTTTCTTTTTTGAAACAATTTGTGTCCTACTTAAGCCCTGTTCCCTGAAGGCCTCCATTCATCAGAAGGAACATGGTCTTCTTTTTCCTGTTTCTGTCCTTTCATTTTTATCAGTTTGATGCAAATCACTGACTTTCTGTGCAAGATGTTCTTTGTTTATCATCTAATTGTACTGCGCTCTGGAGAGGAGAAAATGGGCACTTAATTGTTACTGTGGCTGCTGTGCAGTTGCTCTGTAAAGTGTGTCTGACCATATGACTCTTAATCAAATGCCTTGCCTTATCTCTTGCCTGAGTCCTTGGATAAATGGAGCTTGCCATTTAGCTTGGGGCTGCAGGGTGCACATAATTTTGTTTGGAGATGGTCTCTGTCCTTGGCACTATTAATGTGTACTGAATGGTTCTCTAGTTTGGGTTTATTATTCTTTTCTTTAATCATAGAATGTGGAAGTCTTAAAGGCTATTCCTAAAATGTTATGTAAACCTAGCTGCTAGCTTCTGTTACAGGTATCCAAGATAGAAAATCATTCAGAATCTGTGTTTTGTCGTACTGAGACAAGAGAATACAAAACAGCACCAGGCTTGAGATATAGCTCAGTTGATAGACTATTTGCCTAGCATCCAAAAGGCCCTGGTTCCATCCCGATCACTACATAAACTGGGTGTGGTGGCACAAATCTATAACCTAAATGATTGAAATTCAGACAAGAAGATCAGGAATTCAAGTCTATCCTTAGTTACATAGTGAGTTCCAAGCTAGCCTGGACTACATGAAACCCTCCATGTCTCCAAAACATGGTTTTTGGTTTTGTTGCTCCTTTTAAAGAACATAAGGTCAGAGAGAAGTCTTAGTGAGTAAAAGCACTTGCTGCACAAGATTGACAATCTGAGTTAAACCCCTAGAAAATAGTAGCCTTTGATAATGGGCAAGATTGATTTTAGTACAAATGTATATTGTCTAGGTACTAGCAGTAAACATCTTGAAAGTAGTTTTTCTGGTTATAAAATTAATGCATTTTAATTATGTAAAATCGTGACAATCAAAAAGGTTTTGAACAATTATGTAGAATGAGAGATGACTCAGCAATTAAGAGCAAGTGTTGTACTTGCAGAGGACCCAAGTTCACTCCCAGCACCCATTTCAGGTGGCTCACAACCACCTGTAACTCCAGGAGATCCAATGCCCTCTTCTAGACTCTGAAGACACCTACACTCATGTGCACACACACACTTAAATTCTTTGACATATAGTCTTGAGGTTATACTGTAGCTAACATATGTATTTCCTACTGTTTTAGTTTATATTTCTATATAATTGGAATCCTCCTACATAGTTTTTGTTGGAGGATTGTAATGTTGAGAATTAAACCCAGAGGCCTGGTACATGGCAAACATATGCTCTATAACTGACCTATACCCCTACTGCTTTGTTTATAGTTTTTATCACTTAACATACTACCATGACATTTATCCTGTGTCATTTAAAATCATTCTAAACATAATTCTTTGAGACAGGGTTCTAGCTATCATAGGCTAGCTTCAAACTCTCCATGTAGCCAAAGAGGACATTGAACTCCTGATCTTCTACCTCCCCAGGGATGGGATTAATGTTTTGGTCCACAATGCCTCGTTATTTAAACATTATTTTTAACAAACAACATTTCACCATAGCTATTTTATCATAGTGTTATTAGTTTCTTTATAATATAAAATTAAATCATCCTGAGAGAACATAATACAGCTCTTTACTTGGGTCATCTTTTATAGCTCTCAGTAAAACTTTGTAGTTTCTTTATGTACATCAAATTTTTAGGTTAAGAATTTCATGGTGGATTTGATTTGTTAATACTGTAAGGCTTTTTTCTGTTGTCTTCTAATTGCTTACCACTATCATATAGAACAACTAATGAATCTTGGATATTTTATCCAGCCACTTAATTTTTAATAGTTTTTGCTATTTTTTTTTCAATTTTGGTACATAGATAGCCTTAATTATCTTCAAATAACTATTCTGCCTTATTTCTAATAGCTACAGCCATTGGCTTTGGTTCATGTATTACTGTACCAATGAGAATTTGGGGACCAGTGTTAAATAATGGTGTTAACCCTTATATAGCCCTGGATTTCTGTGAGGATGCTTCATCTGGCATTTCCCAGTTAAAGATAGTCTTGCCTGATGACTTGATGGTTCTTAAAAAAAATAATAAATTTTATTTAAACTAGACATGGTATGTGCCAGTAGTCTGAATATTTGGCAGGCTTAAGCAAAATGATCCTAAATTGAAATCCAGGGCTATATAGCAAGTTCAAGACCAGCCTGAGCCACATAGCAAGACTCTGTCACACACAAAAGGAACAAAACTAACAACAAAAACTGCATTAAAGTTTTTGCTGTTCTTTAAAATTGTGCATATATACTGAATTTTATTAAAATTTGTGTTTTTCATGGAGATGAATATATTTCCATTTTTCTTTCCTTTATATCTTTCTGACCTTTAGATGAACTCTCTGATGCTAATTTTTAAATAGTACCCTACCTAGTTTATTCATTATTTCACAAATATTTGTTGAGTCCCCTCTATTTGTCAGAACTGGTGGTAAGTCCTACAAAATCATCAGAGCACAGCAGAGATAAGAGTCCTTCTGCTTTCATTTTTCCTTCTGTGATTTTTGTGGCTAGAGCCACAAAGATGCCTATAATTCATAAATGTACCTCAGAAACATCTAGATACATTTTGGGTGCTATGCACTGTGCTAGGCTCTAAAAACACAAGAGAAAGCAACACACTTTTGGTGGTTCATGTATTTTAATGTACGAAGGTGACTCTTAGCAGATTTAGATGCTTACATGCATGTTGATTTGATAAATACTAACAAGAAAAAGTGCAGAGTTTACAAGAGGTGTCACTAAATTAGGCAGGATAGTCAGGCAAGACATTTATAAAGAAGAGACATTTAGATTTGGAACAGGGGCCTAAGAGATAGGCAACAACTGGAGAAAAAAGAACTTTCCAGATAAAGGGGGTCATGAGATTCCACATTTAGAAGTACCCTGATACATTCTGGGAAGTAAAGGGCTAGGATGTCTGGAATAGGACATGAGCACCAAGACAAGAGAAACTATGAAATCTTGTAAGCCACAGTACTGAATCTGAATTTTTAGACTTTAAAATGAGAAGTTAAGAATTTTATGCTGATACAGCATCATTTGCCTGGAAGCAGAAAGAACACTTACAAGGCTGCTTTGGTTGTATATACTAGAGTAGGGTGGTGATAGAAATGGAGGAAAGTGAGATTTGATAGGTGAATTTGGAGGTAATTTCAAGAATTGGCTTGAGTGTGGTAGGTCTCTTTGAGCTATTTCCTGCTGAATAAGGTCATCAGGCTCTTTGGGGCAATACCAATCTCAGTCGTCAGGATGTCCAGCAAAACCAGCAACAGTGAACACAGCAGCAGAGCAAACACAGCAGAAGAATGAACCAGCAACAATGAGGCAGGGGGAGCACTAACAGCAGGGAGAGCATCAGTGTCTTCCTTCTTCAGAGCACCCCCTGCTCCCCAGTCCCTTGCTGGGCTTTGGCATTTATACCCCTCTCCAGAGTCCTCAAAATTAAACTTTCTGCACCTGGCTCAACCACACCCCTGCTAATGCACAAGACAATTATAGTTAACAGCTGTGGACAAACTGAAGCAGCCCCATATCCCACACCTGGAATTATAACAGAAACATTCACAAAACATAACTGGGTTTTTACAGAAACAACTCTTACCACGCTTTTTTTTTACACCTCAATCACAGCCTCCTCCCCTCCCCAGTCCCACCCTCCCATCCCTCTTCCCTCTTTCCCTCCTCTCCTCTTCGGGTGAAGGAAGCCACCCACATATCATGCCCCCTCAGTTCATTGGTGACATAAAGGATAAGAGCTTCCTCTTGCACTGTGGCCTAACATCACAGCCCAGCTAGCTTACCACATTTCTTAACCACCATTCACTGCACAGTCTTTCCGGATAAGGCTGAGAACTTTGAGGGCATACTATGATAATATATCCATTTACTTTTGAGTGCCCAGCTGTGGGTTTGTGATTGGATTTACATTACCAGTGAATGCAGTTTTAGCCATGTTTGAGATTTCTTTGAGACATTTGTGTATGGATGACAAATTGGTAGCCAGACAGATGCCACTCAGAAGCAAAGTCTAAACCACTAGCATGTGAATGATACACAAATCATGAGAGGTAATGTGATTATGTCAAGATCTCTGTTGTTTTCACACAGTGCCATCTAATGCATGTACCTGCTTATATGAGTTAGAAGACTCACAATTCAGTGGGTCTATTTCAGTAATCACATTTAAAGAGCTCACTAGTCAAATGTTCCATACTAGACAGCCCAGCTATAGAGCATGCACATCATCACAGAAAATTTGTGACAGTGCTATATAAAATGAGAAAATAATTTGGGATAATTCAAATAATTCTTTTTTTAAAGTTACATATAGAAGGAGCCACTTTAAAAAGTAGTAAAAACTAGCCAAGTGTGGTGGCACAGACCTTTAATCCTAGTACTTGGGAGGCAGAGGTAGGTGAATCTCTGAGTTCGAAGCCAGCCTAGTCCAGAATGGCCAGGACTACACAGAGAAACCCTGCCTCAAAAAAATTAAAATTAAAAAAAGAAAAAAAGTAGACAAACTATATGAGTTGATGGGAGCCGGGGCTACTTAAAGAATAATAAAATTCCCAAGAGTACTGGGGAGTTATGGGGATTTTAATAGAAGGAATCTTCCCTGAATCTGATAACAGATAAGTATAAACAGGTAGATTTCCATTCTTTGAAGTCTAGGTTAATCAACCTGCTTGGAGTGAAAGGACATGAGAAGGAGTTGGTCCACAGTCTGAGAATGAATAGGAAGTTGTGAAGTAATTGTTCCAGAAAACTAGTTGACTGTGGAAACCAATTGCTTTCTAGGCTAGAGGGTCCATTTGAGGTTGGTGATCAAAACTTTATTATGATAGGAAATTCTGTGTGTGGGGGGTGGTATTAGGGTTTCTATAACTATCATGAGAAACACCATGACCAAAGCAAGTTGGGGAGGAAAGGGTTTATTTGGCTTACGCTTCCAGATCACTGTTCATCACCAGAGGAAGTCAGGACAAGAACTCAAACAGGGCAGGAACCTGGAGGCAGGAGCTGATGGAGGGGTGCTGCTTACTGCTGTGCTCCTCATGGCTTGCTCAGGCCACTTTCTTATAGAACCCAGGACCACCAGCCCAGGGATGGAAGCACTCACGAAAGGCTGGCCCTTCCCCCATCAATCAGTAATTAAGAAAATGCTCTACAGGCTGGCCCACAGCCCAATCTTGAGGCATTTTCTCAGTCAACATTCCCTCCTCTAAGATGACTAGTTCAAGTCAAGTTGACATCAATTTAGCTAGCGCAAATGATCCCTTTGTCAGTTTGACACACAAACACATCACTAGTAAAGTCACAACCTTTCCTTGTTCATCCCCAAGATCAAGCATCAATAAAGACATCACAATATAAAACATCTTACAAACCTAAGTCCCACACCCTTACAAATTCAAACACTTCAAAAAGTTACCTCTTTAAAAATATCCAGTATTGGGCTGGAGAGATGGCTCAGTGCTTAAGAGAACTGACTGCTCTTCCAGAGGTCCTGAGTTCAATTCCCAGCACCCACATAATGATGTGTGGTGCCCTCTTCTGGCCTGCATGCAAAACTGCAGACAGAACCCAGTATACATAATAAATAAATCTTTTTTTAAAAATCCATTTTCTGTTAAAATCCAAACTTTCTGCAAAACCCCAAAATCTCTAAAGTTTTTCTCAACAGTGAGATCCTGTATAATCAAAAAATAAATTAAGTACTTTGTTTCAAGAGGGAAGAACCAGGGCACAGCCATAATCTGAACAAAGTAAACCAAACTCCCAACAGTGTAAATAACAGAATGCCCAGTGTCCAGGATCCACTCACTATCTTCTGAGCTCCACCCTCAGCAGCCCACACAGCTTGTCTTCTGTGCCCAAGGCCAGCTTCACTCCACCACTGCTGCTGCTCTTGGTGGTCATTCCATGGTACTGCCATCTCCAAAATTCTGGGGCCTTCTGCTGCAGTCGGTCTGTGCTTCGCCAGTAGCCTCTCCTTCATGCCAACCCTCAGCTTCTCTGCATGACCCCTTCAATCCTGGGCCTTCAACTGCTACTGAGGCTGCACCTTCACCAATGGCCTCTCCTGGTCTCTCTGAAGCGCCAAGCCTCAGCTGCTCTCCAGGACCCCTTCATGCCTTCAAAACCAGTACCACCTGGGTGACTCTTAGACTACCAAGTTCGGCTGCCAGCACAAAGTACAACCTTGTCCACCTCTGAAGCACAGCTTCTGTGTGCTGACTCTGAGGAAACACTTTCCAGATGTCATCTCAGTGATGCTGGTCTCTTCTTAGTCACTGCTAAATTCTCAGCTCCAGCTGACTGACATTGACTATGTGAGCAAAACAAAGGTTTCCCTTTAGTAGTTTTGGTTATCTAGTTAGTCATAGCTGGTTCTTCAGCCTCAGCTAATCAGGACCACCGAAATTTAATTCAAAATAACATATGGTCCCTTGAGTCTTTAAATTTCCCTTGGAAACATTACAAGTCAGGCCTCCATCTTCTGCACTGCTCTCTTATCTTCCAAGCTCGCACAGAACACATCCCACTGAGCTCTCAACACTCAATGACTTTCCTAGCTTAAAGTTTCAAAATCCTTTCACAATCCTCCCCAAAACATGGTCAAGTCTGTCACAGCAATACCCCACTAAGCTGGTACAAGCTTGTCTTAGTTAGGGTTTCTGTTGCTGAAATAAAACACCATAACCAAAAAGCAAGTTGAGGAGGGAAGAGTTCATTGAGTTTACATGTCCACATCGTAGTCTATCACTGAAGGAAGTCAGGACAGGAACCTGGAGGTAGGAACTGGTACAGAGGCCATGGAGGGGTGCTGCTTGCTCATCATGGCTCTCTCAGTCTGTTTTTTTTGTGTTTTTTTTTTTTTTTTATAGAATGCAAGACCACAAGCCCAAGGTAGCACCACCTACAATGGGTTTGGCCCTTCTGCATCAATCACTAATTAAGTATATGCTCTGCAAGTTTGACTGCAGCCTGATCTTATGGAGACATTTTCTCAATGGAGGTTTCCTCTTCTCAGATGACTATAGTTTATGTTGAGTTGACATAAATCTCGTACCATAAAACCAGCACAATATGTACGTGTGCTTGTGTGCTGATTTCCTCTGGTTAATCTGGTGGAAGTACAGAGAAGGCAATTAGTTGGACTTTTGTGGGTTGGAATTTAGCTAAAGAGGTGCTGTGGGAGACCAAAGGTAAGACAGTTGTGAATTTTTGCAACAGACTGTGATGATGACGTCTATTTGAGAAAAGGGGAAGTGAAAGCAAAAAGGGTTCCATGGATAGGAAATGAAGGGATTATTGGGGCCAAGGTTCCATCAAAAACAATTACAGTAAAGATAATGAGCAAGTAAATTGGAAGAAATAATAGGTCACAGCAAGACGTTTGATTTGATATGTTCCAGGTGATGGTGTTTCTGTGATGAAAAATGTAGAATAATATTGAGGGAGTCACTGTAGGGAGTGAGGCAATGGTGGCTGAGGTGGAAAGGGAAGGTCATTGGGTGAAAAAGGTGAAAGTGTTAACTGGATTTTGTGTGCCAATTTTTAAGCAAGACTAAATCATGACAGGTTTGAGTGGAAGTAAAGTCATATGTACCAGATCCTGAATTCTGAAGTTTATAGAGAGTGGTAGTCTCATAGAGGAAGAAAGAGAAGGTGGTATAGTCCACTGAATGAGCCTCAGGAGTGGAAGTTTACTGACAGAGATGGAGAAGGAATAGTCTGTAAGAGGTATTGAACTGCATTGTGTTTAAGCCAAGCATGATAGTTGTCCATAATACTTGCCTTTAGTCTATAGTTTGAGATACATGAAAAAACTGAGGCAGAAGGATCACTTCAGACAAGGAATTCAAAGCCAGTCTGTGGAGGAAGTGCCTGCTTGGAAACTGGTCAGTTTGCATTTGCCTCTGATGTTTAATGTAGTTAGAATCCCTAGCAGGCATTTTACTTAAAATTACCAGTGGAGCCAGGTGTAGTGAGTGGCAGGTGCCTATAATTCCAGCATTTGGGGTCCTGAGGCAGGATCAAAGCTTTGAAATCCCCCTGGGATACATGGTAAGACATTTCTGGGCTTTCTCCCTTGATACTCTGTTTTTATTGGTCCTGAAGTGGGGCCCACATATCAGTATGCTCTAAAAGCACCTCTAGGGCTGGAGAAATGGCTCACTTGGTAGACTGATTTCTGTGCAAGCATGAGGATGAGTTTGATCCCCAGAACCCATGTTAAAAGAAAAAAAAAAGAACAGAAGCAGTGGGAATATATATATTCCTCACTGTGTGAAAAAAGGGACAGTAGATCTCTGGAGCTCAATAGTCAACTACCCTCTACTACCCTACAAGTACCAGGTCAATGAAAGACCCTATATATTTTTCAAAAACCAAACAAAGTGGATGCTCCAACAGAGCTTGACCTCTGTCCTCCATGCATATGTATACACATGTTCAGGCACACACACATGCACACAAATAAATAAACCTCCAGTAATGTAATGAAGCTGTGGTTAAGAACTACCAAGAGATATAAAGAATGTTCACATGAAGTGAAAGATGAAGGAATGTTTGCTTCCCATAGAGGGCTGAGAGTTGGGGAAGGGTAGAAGAAAGGGGAAATGAAGACTGGGTTGTGGACTAATTTGTTGTATTTTCTAAGCAATATGTTAAGAGAGCATCCAGTGATAATTTGCAAGCAATTTCTGGATCTTCTGGCTATTAACTAGATCTATTTTATATTTACTGAAATGTATCTTTCAAAAATTGTAGAAAAGAGAGGAATTGTCCTTGTACTAAATTTCTATCAAAGGGAGATGGCTTTGTTATATCTTTTCTGATTATAACTGACATGAGAAAGGGAGGACTCTAGCCCTGAAGCTTTCCCAGCAGTATCTTCAAGGCTGCTCCTAATCAACACTTGTGTACTTGCTTTTGTTCTCCTCTGTACAGTGAATCCCCCATTAAGTATCTTATCTCTGGTCCTCTTGGTTGTCTTTCATTTTTCTCCATTTTCATCCTTTTTATTCTTCTGGTTAAAAAAACATTGTGTTCTATAAAGATGGGAACAAAAGAGATAAAGAAGACAAAAACATAACCAAAGTTGAGAACTAGATTATCAACATAAACTAGGATTTTAATTCCATTTCCCCTTTCTTTATTATTTATAAGTGTGAAAAAGAAAAGCCCTGTTCCACAGCTATTTATGAAATGCCTTCTAACTCTGAAAATGGCCATCATTGTCACCAGGAGAGTGGCCAGCTAGCCTAGGACTTTGTCCATCCTCATGTGAAAAGTCTTGAATCAAACATGGGAAACCCTTCAGCCTCAGACAGCTCTGAAGCAGTTGGTTACTCTAGGCTGTGGAGAGCATTGGGTAATGTGTTTATGTGTCCCTTGACTAAGGAGCTTATACCTTTAGAAACACAAAACCAATGTACATATTCAACCAATTAGAGTAAGAATATAAACAACTTTACATAGGCTTCCTGGATCATAAAATCTGAATAGTGGAGTCAGGTGATAATTTTAGGGCATCAGAAAACAGGAAGAGAGTATGTTGTACCCTTAGAAAGTCTAAGCCTAGGGCTGGAAAGATGACTCAGCTGGTCTTCCAGAGGACCTGGGTTCAATTCCCAGACCCCTCTAGAACTGTCTGCAACTCCAGTTCTAGAGGGACCTGATGCCTTTTCTGGCCTCCTTGGGCACCAGGTACACATGTGGTGCGCAGACATATATGCAGGCAAAAACACTCACACATATAAAATAAAAATAATATTTTTAATAATTAAAGATATCTAAACCCTTGGTAAATTTGTTTTGCTTTAAAAAATACTATTTAAATATGTATAGGTGTTTACATGCATGTATGTATGTGCACCATGTGCACGCTTGGTGCCCGCAGAGGACAGAAGAGGGCATAGGATCCCCTAGAACTGGAGTTACAGAAGGTTGTGATTTAACATGTGGGTGTTGAGAATCGAACTCCAGTCATCTGCAATAGCATCAAGTGCCCTCAGCTGCTGAGCCATCTCTCCAGCCCCAGTAACCAGCCCCAGTAAATTTGCTTCTAATTACATTCTTTCTCAATATTCTTGAACCAACCCACTCTGGAATAGATAATTGTGTTGCATTTGCAAAATTATTCAAGATACTTATTTTTATTTGCCATGTTTTTCACTTGTGTTAATGAGGTATAGGTATGTCTTTTCAGAACACCTCAAGCCAGTCCTGCTACTTGTAAATTTAATTTACTCTGCACCTGACCATGTTACAGCCTATATTACCTTCATGCTTTCAAATACTATACAATCTAGACTTAAATGGTAGGAATTTCAGTGTGGGGCTAGGAGGAGGGTGGTTGATGAATTTATCTTTTGCTAGAATTTAGAAATCCCTGCACTGCATTCTTAGAGATAGGGGCATAGGAAGCTAGATCAGTCTGCTCATTGACACAGTTCATCGCTGTGAATACTGTCTTCCCATAGGGTTTCCTCTCAGCTTTATCCACCACTATAGGACAGGAGCCCTTGCTTTTGGACATGTGCCCCTTATTAAGGATCTGGAATATTTGTAATCTGGACCTCCTACTGTCCAAAATAAAGCATTGTATTCCACAGCTAGGTATCTATGGATTTAATTCTTTTTAAAGGTGGCTGCAAAATTCGGATACAGGGAGAGTGGACCAGAGAGCGCCAGTTTGAAATTCCTGATGAAGAGCACTGTTTGAAGTTCCTCTCAGAGGTCCTTGCAGCTCAGGAAGGTAACTATTTCAATGGGAGTAAAATGCTGACATGCTGATTCAGAGACAGGGAACCATTAGCAAATCTCCACCTCCACCCCATCCCTTGAGTCCTGATAACTTTTTTTTTCCCCTTCAGGAATGAACCCAGGGATAGATTAAGGAACAAGTCTGTCCAGCTTTAAAAAGAAAGTCAATGGCATGGCATGCAGTTTACTGCAGCCTGTAATCCCCCTCCTTCTTCCCCCAAAGATGACTCAGAGCTGTCGGTATTTCCTTAGTCTCTTCTATCCCTTTTCAGAATTGTGCTGACTATACATTCAAGGTCTTTGAATAAATGAATAGCTTTGGGTTGTAGTTTAGTGGTAGTCTTCCCAGTTTCTGACCTAAATCTTGTCTTTCCAGCTCAGTCACAGCTTCTTGTTTCAGAACAAAAAGACTCATCTAGCTGGTACCAGAAATTGGACACTGAGGATAAACCTGCTTATTCAGGTATTGAAAAGACTCTTATCTCTGGTTGCTATGATCATTTTATACTCAGTATATTGTATTAGTTCAGATGAATTGGTTGAGTGGAGTGGTTTTATTGAATATTGAATTCATGGCCACCAACTAATGCTTCACTCCTGATTCTCTCTGTGGTATGGTAGTTCTTTTTGGGCCAATTTGGCAAAAAAAAAAAAAAAAAAAAAAAGTTTTAAGAAGAACAAACTTTGCAGCCAGACAGCACAGGTTTGAATTTCAAGTCTGAAACTTACAAATTATGTCATCTTGTTTGAGTGACAATTCTGAGCGTCTATTTCCTTCTCTACAGTGTGGGAAGATTTTGAATGGTATCTACTTTATGAACTTATTGTGATGTAAGGAAGGCAAATGATATAGAATCCCTTCTGTAAATGTTGACTTGTATTAGTCAGGTTCCAGATTTGCATAAATTTCTGACATTACAGTTAGTGTGTCAGTCCTTCTGGGATGAATAGGAGTCCGACCCTAACATAAGTGATTACTACCCTTGTGGTACTTGATCCAGTCATGAACAAATAAAAACTTTGCCTATTCTGGCTGTGTTGGAGGTTCTCTTTATCCTCACTTTGACTTTTGGTCTTGTATGCTTCAGGGATGCTTGGATTTGAAGATAATTTTTCATCTATGAATTTAGATAGAAAAATGAATGTACAAAATCATCCCACAGGGACTCATCGGGAACCACCCCCTCCACCTCCTTCAGTGAATAGAATGTAAGTCCTATGTTGCAGCATACTTCCCCTGTCTTATTACTTAACATTTCAGCCAATTTTACTGTTGAATCCATGGTTTCTTTGCTAGGCTTCCACGTGAAAAGGAAGCTTTAAACAAAGAACAGCCCAAAGTGACCAACACCATGAGGAAGCTATTTGTACCAAATACCAAATCTGGGCAGCGAGAAGGTCTCATCAAACATATCCTTGCAAAGCGGGAGAAAGAATATGTCAACATACAGTCTTTCAGGTTTGTCTATTGTCTACTCACTGAGTCTAAACATTTAGGTATAGTAGTCTTTTGATTTGTAAAAGTACTAGTTTAATTAAGAATCAAAGCACACTATAAGGGCATGATCTTCTGACTCAGGCTCCTGTCTCTGCTTCCTTTCAATTTCCTAACTGCTAATGATACTATGTCTACTAATATTTCTATCCATGCTTAGAGAAACAAGTCAAACTCACATATACTAGAAAATTGACCTGTAACACCTTCAGTAAACAAGTGTGTGTCTTATCTGGCCTGCTGAGTCTTTGTCCAGTCAGTATTAAAAAATTAAAGTCTACCATTACTACCATATATTAATTTACTGCTTTGATAAATCAACTAAAGTTTCACCCAATCCTCTTGATTGAGTGATCTGTCCTGAATTCTTTCCTATTAACTTTCATTTTTCACCTTTGCTCATTAGAATCCCCTTTTTTGGGCCCTGATATATGTGGTATCAAAAGGGGAGGTGATGAGGCGTGGCTTGTATCCCCAGTATGTTATTCATGAACAGAATATGCCTTTCTAATCCAAGCCTCCAGTCCCATCCGCTATCCTAACATGCATCATTTCCTCGAATTCAGTCATGACTGCACTTCCTCATATTCTACACAGTGCTAATATGTGAATGATTAAGACAGTCATGAGTCATATCTTCTGTTTTCCCACTTAATATATTATCTGCCTCATCAAAATTTCCCACTGTTGTCCTCATGATCTTCAAAAAGTGACTTTTTCTTTTCAGTTTAGCTATAGCTAGTTCCAGAAGAGTTATCCATATTAGAGTGTGTCCAGCAACAATACCTCTTTCCCATCCTAACCTAAAGCTCACCCTTAATGAATTTGGAGTTTAATTGGATGGAAATTTGGCAAAACAGTTGTGTTTGTTTAAAATATAGACCTAGTTCCTTTTTGTTGACTCCTTTGATGTAAAATGTAAGAAAAATAAACCCATGCCTATATTATATATATATGCGCATATATACATATATATTACATATATTCTGTGTGCAGTAGTTCTTTTCTTATGTATTTGGCAAAACACTTTGAAGAGTTATGTTAATCAAAATACCCTTACATAGATGTGATAAAAGCAGCATTATGTTTGTTCATACTTGATCTTTGTTTTCAAATTATTTTTTTGTTTTCATTGTAATGTATTAGATTTTTTGTTGGAACTTGGAATGTGAATGGCCAGTCTCCAGATAACAGCTTAGAACCTTGGCTGAACTGTGATCCAAATCCTCCTGATATTTACTGCATTGGGTAAAGACCACTTCTGGACCTTCCTTTTCCTATAGTTGGTGTTAGTGTAATGTGACTTTGGCTTCCCTCTTACCTTTGTGTATGTGTTTGTGTGTGTAAGCATGTTGGTGTGTGTATCTGAGCACCAGAGGTTATCAGGTGTCTTTTTCAGTCACTCTCCACTTTCTTTTCTTTTCATTTTTCATTCTTTAACCATTTCATTTATGTAGATAATGAATTTTAGTTGTTTGCACCTCCGTTACCTTCTCTCTCTCCAGCCAAAACCCTTCTTCCGAACAAATCTCCTTCCTACACTCATGTCTTCTTTATATGTGTGACCCACTGGGTTTAGGTGGAATTTCCTGTGTAAGCATGGATGGGGTGTTATTTACTAGAGAAATTTATCAGTGGCTGTACCACCAAAGAAAGTGGCATCCCTTCCACCAGCAACCATTAACAGCCTATTGTCCCTCAGGGAGGAATAGGGCCTCATGGGCCCCTTCCCTATCCATGATGAAATGTCAATGTGCCCGATCTTGTGCAGGTCTTATGCAGACAAGCACAGCTGTAATGAGTTCAGGGAAATAACGGCTATGTCATGCAGAAGATGTCCTTTTGCTGCACATGTCCCCATCTTCTGGCTCTTACATTCTTTCCACACCTTCTTTCACATGTTCCCTGAGCCTTGGAATGTGTGATATAGATGTCCCATAGTGACTCCACTGTCACTAATTCTCAGCACCTTGGCCAGTTAGGAGTTCCTACATTAGCTGCCACCCACATCTACGATAAAAGGCTTCGCTGCCTTACTTTTTTAGAAGAGGTCTCACACTGAACCAGGAGTTTGCCTAGAGATCCTCCTGTCTCTTCCTCCCCAAGCTCTGGGATTACAGACATATGCCTACACACCCAGCTTCTTCATATGGATGCTGAGGATTGAACTCAGCTCTTCACACTTGTACAGCAAGCACTTTACTGACTGAGACATTTCTCCAGCCTTGATCTTCCTATTTTTTTTTTCCTAAAACTTATTTAGTAAAAACTTGCTGTGGATTATATGTGAGGGTTAATTTTGGGGTCAAAAAGAAAACATGAATGAAGTCCATAGGAAACTGCTCATCATAGAAATAGATGAGATCAATTCTTAAAGTGATTATTCAAAGGTTGTAAAAGAAAAGTTTCACTACTATCATTAAGAGAGTATTGTTATTGATTAGGGTTTTTTTGTGGGAATTCTTTAGAAAAACTACATGTCTTTTATAAAATTTATCTCGCACTCTTTTTTTTTCTTTAACGTCTCAGCAAATGGGAAAGTAGGTAGCCAAAGAAAACTGTGGGCAGTGTATAGTGCCTGCTTCCATTTTTTCCCCTCAGATTCCAAGAACTGGACTTGAGCACGGAGGCCTTTTTCTACTTTGAATCTGTAAAAGAACAAGAATGGTCCATGGCCGTGGAAAGGGGTCTGCCTTCAAAGGTCAAGTATAAAAAAGTAAGCTGCCCTTTATTCTCTTTTTCAGTGTATAATTAAGTAGAACTCACTGGGAATTATTCCATTATCTGAACCTCTTCCAAAAAGGTCTTCTTCCCCGTATGAAATACTGTGCTGTATGAGACTAATATGCTATAGTTACTTCTGAGAGGAAAAAAATTCATTAGCTTTCTGATCATAAATTTTTATCACTTAGCTTTTAGAAGAAAATTACATAGTGTTTTTGCATTAATAATTAAGTCAGAATAATTACATATAAGCTAACTTGTCTGTCCATGTAACAAAAGTTTAAGATTGTCCTCTGACATGGCCAGAATTAAATGCCTACAAGAAAAACAGTATGGGATGCATGAAGTGTGCTTTAGATTCAGAACAAGAATAGCACTATTGTGGGGTTTAAGCAAATTCTAAACTTCTTTGTAGCTCAAGAATAAATTGACTTTAGCACCGTGGTCCAATTTATTGGTCATTAGTAGATATCTGTTAAAGCCATTTAGCTGCTAGGAGTGATATTTTTCACCTTGAGATTACTATCCTCAGCTCAAACAAAATCTAATGTTCTATGCTTTTGAACAGCTTATGCAGATAGTATAATAAGTCTTGGAGATGTTACAGCCCTCTAGCTCAAGTTTAGGTTAAAAATAATCAAAATTCAAAGGATCACTATTTATAGATTTAAATGTCTTAGACAATAAGAAATCAGAGTCTAGGAAGGAGAGGGAAGAGGAGCAAGCTGGGATAATGGCTTGTTCTTTACTATGTGAATTTTTTATGTACTCTCAGTAGGCTACAAAGTGATTTAATTAGAGATCTAAGACTGGGGATATGGCTTAGTGGTAGAGTACCTTTATAGTGCACTCAGGGTCCTCTATTTGATCCTCAGCACTGATAAATAGAAACAGTGAGAGACATACACAGAGAGAGACAAAGAATGACACAGAGAGAGAGAAACAGAGACAGAGAGAGAGACTGTTCCTTAAGGTTTTTGACTCTTATTAGTCAAAGCCAGACTAATGCTTCCACAGATCTTGGTTTCCAATTTATGAGGTCCAATAGGAAATTAGTGGATGCAGATCTAAATTTGGACATTAGTACTCACTTTGTTGGTCATCCTAGGAAGTTAGCTATGTAGCAGAGAGTGATGCTCTTATTATCTGTTTGTAACTCCCTGGAATTCATAGGTTCAACTGGTCCGCCTGGTGGGGATGATGCTTCTTCTATTTGCCAGAAAAGATCAGTGTCGATACATCCGTGATATTGCTACAGAAACAGTTGGAACTGGAATCATGGGGAAAATGGTGAGATACTTTGCAATTAATTTGATTATTGTTTGTATCTATGTGAAATTCAGTTGCTCCTTCTGTTAACTAAGTTTATAATTACTTTTGCTAATAGGGAAACAAAGGTGGAGTAGCTGTGAGATTTATACTTCACAACACCAGTTTCTGCATTGTCAATTCCCACCTGGCTGCCCACGTGGAAGAGTTTGAAAGAAGGAATCAGGATTATAAAGACATCTGTGCAAGAATGAGTTTTTCAGTTCCCAATCAGGCTCTCCCACAGCTGAACATCATGAAGCATGAGTAAGTGGTTGCCTCTCCATGGCCTTTGAATAGGGATATAACAGTGATTAAATAGGGTGAGAAGCTGTAGAGCTGTGATGAGTGAGAGACTACCATTTTGGGATTTGGGTCACAAAAAAAGAGAATTTATTTAGAAATAACAGATTAATTGGGGCAGAGAAATTAGGTTTGGTATTAGGGGGAAAAAGTTTGTACTAGTGTAGCTTCTAAAATAACACTGAAGGAATCTGCAAATTAGAGTCATTTAAAAAAATCAAATAGAAATGTTCACTCTAAGTGTAATAACAAAGGATAAAGTGAATAAATATTATTTAAAATCCTTTACTTCTTCTCTTCCATTCTCCCCAACCAGTCTCTCTCTCTCTCTCTCCAATGGAGACTGTCTTTAACATTTGGATATGAACCTTTTTAGAGCTGCACTGTCTAATGTGATAGCCAACATCTGGATGTTGGGCTTTTGAAAGTTATTAATGAAAGTGAGAAGTCTATAAGCAAAAGTTATATTGGATTTTAAAGATTGCTTGGGGAAAATGTGGGATACCTTAATTTGCAAAATATTAATCACCAATTAATGATTTAGATGTATTAGGTTAAATAAAATTTGTTACTTTTACTTCCACATTTTAAGCATATCTACTACAAAAAGTAAAAGAATATGGAGACATGCATCATTTCACTGAAGTCTCGTCCAGATTTTTCTCCATACATATACAGACACACATACTTGTTGTATAAGAATATATTGCCCTATTTATCTCTTTCCAACTTTGTGTCCACAGATCTACATTATTCTTTTTAATGGTTGTGATTATTAAAAGCAGGGGTAGCAGTGATAGGTCTGCAAACAATGAGATTTCATAAGGACAGAAGCAGAGACCCATCAAGGAATAGGATGGGTGGTGATAGAAAATAATCAGTTGTAAAGACATGAAAATTGGTCTTTGAAATTCTGAGAGGGTGATTTGGAAGAAATAGTGTGAAGTAATAATTGTAGTAAATCAAAACATAATTTAGGAATATTAAAAGCACTGGATATTAGGAGAATTATTGAAAGAATAGGAAAAGAGTGGTATTTGAGTGGGTCTGTATTGTCACAACAATTAGGATCATGTAGAATTCTGTTTCACGGTGAGTTCTTGAAATTTGTGACCCATGAAGTCCTCAGAAATCCCATAAGTTTATTTCCAAAGAGTCCAAAATGTTCCTGTTGCCTTTGAGAACTTGCAGTAACTTGAAAAGGACCCATTTTGATGTGGTTATTTTAGGGTCTTCGCAGCCCATCTCAAATCTTGGTGCTGGGACTTAACTTTCCTACTGGACTCTGTCAGTCATTCCCACCATGCAAACCCTAACAGAGAGCCTATGAAACCTCAGGGCTCTGGGGGGCAAAAAGCATTAAGATTCTCTTCTCTTAGAGACCTGGCAGGCAGCCAGAGGAAATTTTGAAGCTAATCCAGCAAATAAACTGCATGCTTCTCAGTCCATTAACTCCTTGGCTTCCAAATCCCATATGTATACTGTATTCCCCCATTTTCATTTGGTTTTGTGTGGCATGCTATTTTCCCAGATATTTTATAATATATTGTCTTTCTTAGTTATTGGCAGTACTTGCCCCTAAAGAATTAACTACAACTTTAAGCTGCTTGTCAGGGATAAATATATCCTTATAAATAATCTACACATTTTCTCCTCTCCATTCTCCTCTGATTGACTTTACTCTTAATTACTGCTATTCTAATCTATTTCTAGTCTGTATTGATTTATTTCTTGGTCCTCAGTGTTGTCATTTGGTTGGGAGACTTGAACTACAGACTTTGCATGCCTGATGCCAATGAGGTGAAAAGTCTTATTAATAAAAATGACCTTCAGAAGCTCTTGAAATTTGACCAGGTAAGTGAAGTTTCAATGGCAGAGATTGTTAGGTTTATGAGATAGACACGTGGTAAGCATAGCTTATGCTAGAAAGAGATAGCAAGTTTATACTGTCTTGCAAGATATTGTGACTGGGTGTATATAGACAGGGAGTACCTTAATTAACTGCTAAGATTCAAGGGAGATAATGTTGGTGACAAAAAGCAAATATAAAATTCATTTAGTAATTCATCATCAGGCAGAGATTTTCAAGATTTATATCCATGGGCTGAAGAATGGGTGAGGTAACTGGAAGATACTTCCTGGAGAAAATGGGCCTTCCGCTGTGTTGATGTGGTTTAGCAGATGGAAAGGGGAAAATTGTTCTATGATTACTTGGCAGACTGGGCAACAGCTTGGAAGTAAAAGAGGGACAGAGTGCCTATGAAAGAGACTGGGAACCTAAGAAAAGAAGTTTGTTTGCAATGAGTAGAATAAGGTATAATCTAATAAGAACTGATTGATAAGTTGGTGTTAACTGGTATTTAGCTGTTGATATTAAAGCCAGTGTAAAGGGCTAGGAAGGTGGCTCCATGAATATAGTGTTTGCTACACCAGCATCAAAACTTTCAAAGCCAGGCACAGTACCATGTGTCTGTAACCCTGGCTCTGGGGCATGGAGACAGGTGTATCCTAAGGACTTACTTGTCAACCAGCCTAGTTCAAACAGTGAGCTTCTGGTTCAATGAGAGGCCCTGCCTCAAAATATAAGGTAGAGAAATGATTGAAGAAAACATCCTGATACCACCCTCTCATGTCTGCACATTCCCACATGGACACCACCCACGTATAAACAAAGAGCAACAAAAGTCATTGTGAGAAAACAATTGATTATGTAGCAATCAGACAAAGCCTGATATTCAAGAAACCAGTATCTATGTATGTAAGCCACTATGTTGGTGTATAAACCTGCCAAATGAGTTGAATTTTTATTTATATACATTTATCTTTCTTTTTGAGCTAGAGTATCACTATAAAGCCTATCGTAGCCTAGAACTAGCTGTATAGCATAGGGCTGGCCTTGAACTAATGGTCCTTCTGCCTCTGCTTTCTAAATGCTGGCATTACAAGCATGTGCCAGCACACCTTCATTATAAAAATAATGTTTAGGACTTTACGTACTGGCCAATAAAAATGAATGTTCCTGGCAGGCGTGGTGGGGCGTGCCTTTAATCCCAGCACTTAGGACGCAGAGGCATATGGATCTCTGTAAGTTCAAGGCTAGCCTGGTGTACAAAGAGAGTTCAGGCTAGGACAGTCAGGGCTATTAAATAGAGAAACCCTGTCTCAGAGGAAAAAAAAAAAGAATGTTCCTTCATGTCCTTTCATATTTGGTTAATACATATTCATTGCACACAGTCATTGTGTTTATTGTGATATATCAGCAAATATATTCAAAGTACAGTAATCAAATCCAGCCTATAGGAGCTGTGGAATGTAGCTCGGTGGTAGAATATTTGCATAATCTATGTAATATTGTGGGAGCAATCTACAGTGCCATAAAAATTACCCAGCTTATTTTTAAGCAACCTCCCCGCACATCCCACTTTCTGATAATCACTATTCTACATTCAGATTGATTTCTTTTGTCTTTCACACCTGAGAGCTAAAATGTAACATTTGTCTTTCTGTGCCTGGTTTATTTAATTTAGCATTAATTTTCTCTAGCCCATCCATTTTCCTGCAAATGACAGTATTTCGTTCCTTATAGCTGAATAACATATCTGTGTGACATATTTTCTTTATCTAGTCACTATTAACAGGCACTTTTCTTGGTTCCTTATATTTGGCTATTATGAATAGTGCTACAATAAACATGTCTGCACACATATTATCTCTTCGGTATGCTGATTTCATTTCCTTTGGTGATGCACCCAGAACATCCTGGTGTTAGAATGAAAGTAAATGGTTCTTAATGAGGAAAGACAATGTTTTGATTTGATTCAAATGTCTTTAAATCCTCATGAGAGCCTTTTTGACCTTTAGACACAGTAAAAATTCAGGTGTTTTACAATACAATAGTTTTTAGAGTTGAGCCTTTCTTAGCTGTCTACCTTTACACTGAAGTTGAATGACTAATTTGTTTGAATTTCTTCCTCTTTCTTGCCTCCAGAAAGGGTACAGTTGGGATAAATTCTGAGTCTTCTGTAACTTTGGTGAAATATCTGAGTGAGGATAAATTTTACAGCAATGGATTGTAGGGCTGGAGAAATGATACTTGCCTTGCAAGCATGAGGACCTGAATTTGGATCCTAACATCCACATAAGCCAAGCATGGGCATATTCACCCATAACTCTGGCATTTGCAGGGGCAGGTGGAGACAGAAGTATTACTGTCTATATGTGTGTGTTAGTATGGGTCTTTACATGTGAATGCAGTCCCCATGGAGGCCAGAGTGCAGCTATGGATCCTCTGGAGCTGAAGTTACACTTAGTTGTGAACCATCCAACAGATTCAGGTCCTCTGGAATCGAAGTATGCTGCCTTAACCACTGAGTCATCTCTGTAGCCCCAACTCACCCATTAAAAAAAAAAAAAAACATTAACTATTCATTGAAGTTGTTTTCAGAAATTATTCTTTCAAGGTTTTGTGTGCTTTTTGTTGGAATTATAATTATGCTAAATCATTCCTGCCCAGATCTAAGCAATGTAGGCTTATTCTATGTTCTTGTTTCCAATTTTATCCTGGCCACAGCTGTTAGTAAAATGACAATGTGCTAAAAACAACTGTTTTTTAGAAGGAGAGTGTACATGCTATGGCAATGTTAACATTGAATTCAAAAAATAAGCAATCTGTGTATTTCCCAGTTGAGAAGGCTGTGGAACTGGGTACCTAGATAGGAAACAGTGGCCAGTCAGCCTGACTCTCACTTATATTAATATGCTGTTGCTGTGCTTATGTGGTATTTCTTTCTGTCTGTAGTTAAACATTCAGCGCACACAGAAAAGAGCTTTTGTGGATTTCAAGGAAGGGGAAATCAACTTTATTCCCACTTACAAGTATGACTCTAAAACTGACAGATGGGATTCCAGGTAAAGTGGTAAAAATGTTCACACAGAAAGATGAAGGCTTGATCTTTCTCTGTGTCCTTCCATGTCCCTCCTGACAGGCTAGGAATTTTTTTTCTTTTTTGAGACAGGATTTCTCTGTGTAACAGCCCTGGCTGTTCTGGAACTCACTCTGTAGACCAGACTGGCCTTGAACTCCCAGAGATCCACCTGCCTCTACCTCCTGAGTGCTGGATTAAAGGCCTGTGTCACCACACCCAGCTTAGGAATTTTTAAAATATCATTCCATATGCAGAGAGGGAAATTTAATAGTTCAGTGTTATTACAGAAGAGTATTTCAAACTAAGCTTATATTATTAAAGTATTAATTAGATATCAGGGCTAGTGACATTTTATGAGCTGCCTCCAGCACCCTTGTTTTATATCACCTCTGCAAACTAGCTTAGATCTTTGCCTTCCTAATCTTACACTTCCTTCTTAACTGATGCTCTTAGCCTCTTCCTCCAAGCTGCTTCTCTGCTACTTAACATTGAATTCCAGAAGATGAGAACAAAGAATCATAAGCAGTTGGTGAGGGCCCGGAGAGATTGCTCAGCCACCAGAATACTTGGTGCTCTTGCAGAGGACCCAAGTTCAATAACTCCATCTTGGGTGTGGTGGTACACGCCTTTAATCCTACCACATCCCTCTGGAAGCAGAGGCAAGTGGATCTCTGTGAGTTCGAGGCCAGCCTGGTCTACAAAGAGTTCCAGAACAGCTAGGGCTGTTACACAGAGAAACCTTGTCTCAAAAAAAAAATGTATTCAATAACTCCAGCTCCAGGGGAATTGACACCCTCTCCTGGCCTTTGCAGCTACCTACTTATATGTACAAATAAATTCAAAATAGGTCTTTAAAAATAATTCATTACTGACCTCTGTACTCACACCTGCTGTTGCTGGAAAAAAAGAGTACTACTCCTTGGAGTCCCTTTGATTTCCTCACCTCCCAGAAAAATAGTAGCCCTATTAGTAAATCCTTCTTGACTACCTATCCCCTACATATTGTTTCTTTCTTTTTTTCTAGTTTCCCAGGTATCTCAGAAACTTGAAAGACAAAAGAATCCATGGGCATACTCAGCTGTTGCAGACTTATTGATCAGAGATCATTGGATGGGGTGGTGGGGGATTGGGGGGATGTCCCATGTACCCGGGAGCCAGTCCATAATTTGAAAGGAACACTGAGGACCTTGTTTACTTTGCTTGGTTTCTGCCCCTTAAGATTGAGCTCCAGAGCTATTGATAAGGAATATTTGAGTTAGCTACTAGATCAAGTGTACAAGGTGTTCTTTATCTAAATGAATGATAAATACGTGTTTCTTGCCTTCAGTATTCTGTAGACTAGTCTATGCCCAGTCTTATATGAGTGTACATTAGTTCATCTCTATCAAAGAAGCTAGATATGTCCAGGAAAGTCCAGGTTTAGAAGAGACAGCTCTACCCTTCTCCAGAGATTAAACCTGGCCTAGGAATATAGGATTGCAGTTTTTGACTTGATTCATTGTTTATTATGAAGTACCAATGCAGACAGGTGGAATAAAGGAAGAGAAAATGTTCAGAATCGAACCCTTACCTTATAAGGCTATCTTAAGAAGATGCCTTTCCATCGTCCCCTGTGGTAACATTGTTTAAAATACAAACCTAAATTCAGGAAAACTGTTCATTCATTAGATGATACTAGGCGCACCCTTTGCACTGGGCTAGGAGTTCAATAGCCAACAGACAGACACAGGCCATTATCAGTGCTTGCAGTGTAGGAAAGATGAGAGGGGTCCTCTGGGAAGAAGTCAGTAGTTCACTGGGAGCATATAAAAAGAGGCTTAATGTGATTCTAAACCAATGTATGTCATTATTCTTTTGTGGTATGTTCTGTTTGTGACTTACTCCTTTGTTTACAGTGGGAAATGCCGAGTTCCAGCCTGGTGTGACCGAATTCTTTGGAGAGGAATAAATGTTAATCTACTTCATTACCGGAGTCACATGGAGCTCAAAACCAGTGACCACAAACCTGTTAGCGCCCTGTTCCATATTGGGGTAAATAGTTGATTGCCCATTCATTTGTTTGTGTATTAAGTAGCTATTTCCAGAGCATTATGTAGATATAGAGTGGATTTGTAAGCCAGCAAGCATGTCATAAATGTTCTCTAAACAAATAATCAAGCCAGACGTGATGGTGGATGCCTTTAATCCCAGGACTTGGGAGGCAGAGGCAGGTGGATATCTATGAGTTTGAGGGCAGCCTAGTTTATAAAGCTAGTCCAGGACAGCCAGGGCTCTGTTACACAGAGAAACCCTGTCTTAAAAAACAACAACAAAAAATAAAAAACAAATAAACTTCATTTGGAGGGCTAAGTGGTTAGCACTCCCTTAACCCTATCAAATGCTATCCTTAGATCTCTTCATGATCTAATCTTTTCACTGATATACTAGTCTATGCTATGTAGGCACAGACTGATCAGAATAGGAGCAGACCTACTCATTACTGTAAGAGCTATAGTGCCCTCTGCTACAGTGATGTCTTCCTCTCAAACAGCATAGGTTTTATGTTGTTTTGAACTTGGTGGTATCCTGAACTGAATTTATAGCCAGTTATTTAATGTTTTGTCTCTATTATGAATACATTTTTCTCTTTTTTAGCTGTGTTATATATATGCAGATTATCTTATAATCTTTTTTTTCCTTTATTTTTTATTTCTTCAAGTTACATCTCAATCGCAGTCCCCTCCCTATTCCCCCTCCAGTCCCAGCCTCCCACCCTCAACCCCCCATCCTCTTCCCTTTTTTTTCTTTTAAGTTTAAGGTATATCTTATTTCCTCCTACAGTTTCCCCTTTCAGTCCAACAAGTGGCTCTTTCTCTTATAATAACAAATACAATACAGTACAACAGAGGTAATTAGGCCACAGTTATGAGGGTTATATGGCTTAACGTACATTCCCAGTGACCGGTCCATATGTATTTGGTACCTGACATTAACATTCTACTATCTAACCATCTCCATGAGTTTAAAGTTCTATATCTAACTCAACATTCATACTAACTTGCAACACAATTTTAAAAGTATCTTCTTAGATCTATAACACTCTCTTGACTCCTAAACAACTCAAAATTAAATTATGAGACTCTAGCTATCTGTTCTTCAACCACCTCAGAGACCTCACAGGGATAAATATATCTGATTTTATAGGAAGTACAGGGCCTGCAGCTTCCCAAACTAAGAAATGGCATACCTGTGGCTGCCTGGACAGTTCCCATTTTCTCTCCATACATTACAGCATTGATCTTCAGTCATTTGGCCCCGTTTCTCTGACAGACATTGATTGTAGAGCAGGGGTTATGAAGGACTTACCTACCCTGTCTTGGCAGAGCTAGGCTGTCGACTTACCTGCTTCCAGGTTTTGTCCTTTTTGGACAGAATTCTGTCTACAGTTGGGGCAAGGGGCTTTTCCTACCAAGAGATAGGCTTGCGACTAATTCAATCATCTCCCACTGGAGATTCTTCGATGCTCATCTTCTACTTGGAGGAGAATACGGGGTGCTGTCAGGAGTTGATATGTCTTGATATAAAAAAAATCTAAGGTTACGAAAACATCTTTGAATGCCATATTCTGCAGATCTCTTGAGGTTTTTGAAGAGGCCCTATATATCTCTTATATTAGGGTTAGCAGATGTTGCTTGTCTCTTGCCAGTTTATTTCTGATTAGCTTAGAAAGTAACTATAATAGGCTGCCATAGTACCTAACTGAATGACTGGCTTGCATAACCATTAATTTGCATTTCTTAATTACCCTAAATAGTTTGACAATTAGTAGTAAAAGGCCAAAACATCACATTTCATTTTTTTTCTTTAGCTCCTAACAATTCCATCCCATTTCTCTGGGGTGCGGTGTCCTTATTATAACAGTCCCTCATCTCAGTTGAGAAGTTATATGAGGGCCAAGAGCCTCTTCATTCATTGGGGATCTACGAAGCAGTACCATCAGTGAAAAGTGTCTCGTTGCCCGGGAGAGAGAACTACTAAACAAACAAACCAATAAGCATACAATAGATAAAAAAGACTAAAAAATAGAAAAAATATAACTAATATATAAAAAATAAATAAAGAATAAAAATTAAAAATAAGAAGTCTATGTCCAAGTTCACTTTGGTGTGTTAGTTGTAGTATCGATACCTTCTACTATATAGCTAAAATCCTACTATAAGTGAATAGATGCCATATGTGTCCTTCTGAGTCTGGGTTAGTTCACTCAGGATGAGCTTTTCTAGTTCCATCCATTTGGCTGCAAATTGCATAATTTCATTGTTCCTGATAGCTGAATAATATTCCATTGTATAGATGTACCACAGATGAAGTTAGACCCATACTTATCACCCTGTACAAAACTTAAGTCCAAGTGGATCAAAGACCTTAACATAAGGCCGGTCACACTAAATCTACTAGAAGAAAAAGTGGGAGAAACCCTCAAACTAATTCGCACAGGCGACAACTTCCTGAACAGAACACCAACAGCTCAGGACTTGAGATCAACAATCAATAAGTGGGACCTCATGAAACTGAAAAGCTTCTGTAAGGCAAACGACACTGTCATTCGAACAAAACGGCAGCCTACAGACTGGGAGAAAATCTTCACCAACCCCACATCTGACAGAGGGCTAATATCCAAAATCTACAAAGAACTCAAGAAATTAAATGCCAAGAAACCAAATAATCCAATCAAAAAATGGGGGACAGAGCTAAATAGAGAATTCACAAAGGAGGAGTCCCTAATGGCTGAGAGACCCTTGAAGAAATGCTCAACATCCTTAATCATCAGAGAAATGCAACTCAAGATGACTCTGAGATTCCATCTCACACCTGTCAGAATGGCTAAGATCAAAAACTCAAATGACAGCACATGCTGGCGAGGGTGGAGAAAGGGGTACCCTACTCTATTGCTAGTGGGAATGCAGGCTTGTGCAACCACTATGGAGGTCAGTCTGGCGATATCTTAAAAAACTTGGTATAGCTCTGCCTCAGGACCCAGCCATACCACTTCTGGGTATACACCCAGATGCCTCTTCACGGAATCATAAGGAAGTTTCCTCATCTATGTTTATAGCAGCCTTATTTGTAATAGCTAGAAACTGGAAACAACCCAGATGTCCCTCAACCGAAGAATGGGTCATCTTATAATCTTGCTGACTTATACTTTGATTATTTCTTGTGGATTTTCCACACATGTGGTCCTGGAACCTGTCAGGCTATAGCTAGTGTGATTCTTACTCGGATGAATTGGTAGTCTACTGCCTGGTTTTGCATTCCAGGTCAATTACTTTGTAATTGTGAAACTACAGACAATTTATTTAACATCTTTATGTGTCATCCTTATGTGTTATCCTTCTCTGCAAAGTGTGCTGGGAATTGAACCTGGGTCCTCTGAAAGAACATGCAGTACTACTAACCACTGAACAATCTCTCCAGCATCCCCTCTCTCCACCAGAGTTATCTTTTAAAGAAGAATGACTTTAGGACATTTCCTTGAGAAACAAAATTAGTTATTGGTCTTACAATATATTTAAATTTTTTCAAGATAACCAATAGCTATTTTGTCCACTCTTGGGTTACACTTATTGTTTTTGTTTATTATATTTTTATTGAGGAGCACATGTTGTGGAATGTATGAAGGTCAGATAACAACTTGGCAGGAATGGGTTCTCTCCTCCTATTATGCACAGTTGTTTTTTAATGTGATGCTAGGAGTCTAACACAAGGTATTGTGCCTTCGAAACACATGCCAGATCACTGTGCTGTAGTCATCCCCCAATTCCCACTCCATTTTGAAAATTTAATATAACAGTTATACTAGCCCTGTGTTTAATATCCCACATGCTGCAGCTAGTAGCTGTGTGAAAGAAACAGTGCTAGGTCATTTGTATACATCAGTTAATTCCCATAACAGTGCTCACTTAAACATTTTCCATCTCACAGATAAACAGATAAAAGCCCAGGGACATTAAAAATGACTTCCTTGAGAGTGTTCAACTAGAAAGAGAGCTGAGATTCAAATCTTGGGTCTGTTTAAGTTCTCCCTCTGTGTTCTTTCCACTACCCCACAGTGCCATAATAGTTCTAATGCCCTGATTAAATATGCCTTCAGAAACTATATTTAACCAATCCAAGTCCAGTTTGTGCTTCCAGGATGTCCTCTCATCCTCATGTGAAACCCCTAATCCATTTAAAGAAGGTATCTCTTCCCAGACACTGGCCTCCCTAGATCTTTTCTTGTGTTTCCTTTCAAAATCTTGGAATATTTTTTATACTACACATTAATCCTAAACTCCCACTTAGATATTTTAAATTTTTCAAGGGTTCTTTATATTTTTATATATATTTAATAGAATTCTGTGTTTCTGCTTTTAAATAATACAGCAATTTTAAAAAAGTTTTTTGTAGGGCTGGAGAGATGGCTCAGCTGTTAAAGGCTAGGCTCACAACCAAAAAAAGTTCTTTGTGGGGCTGGCAAGGTGGCACACATCTTTTATCCCAGTACTGGCACTGGGGAAAGTGAAGCCTGAGGATCTCTGAGTTCAAAGCCAGCCTGGTCTACAGAGCTAGTTCCAGGACAAGCCAAAGCTACACAGAGAAATACTGTCTCAGGGAAAAAAAATAAAGGAAGGAAGAAAGAAGGATGAACCCCACATCTCAAGATTGTGAATAGGCCCAGGCACCTATGATTTTAAACCTCAGCCAGGTTAAGACTGTTGCTCACTTCATCTTTCTGAAAGAATCACAATACTAGTTCATATCTCACCCATGAGTCAGTTATGTGAACTGCTGAACTCTCAGAACATTCCTTGCTTCTGTGGCCTTGAAAATTCTAAAAATGCTTTTTCAGAAAGAAAATGTTACAAAATTTTGTAAGAGTATAAAATTCACCCTAATCAAACATGTGCATACTGTGAAACTAAGTTAATTGATCCTTAGTTCTCTAAGTTAAGGCTCAGGTAAGCTTTTAAAAAACAACTCTCTGCCCCTAGAGACATTGCAGACATGGCTGCTGTATCAGATTTGCATCAGTAGATGGCAGAGAGGATAGAGGCTGTGTCTACATTCAGTGTTCTGACCTATGAACATCTCAATGAATAGTAGCCTAACATTCCTGGAGAAAGCAAGCAGGAGACCAATATGGGGCCTGGATAAGGAACTAGCCTGTGACAACCACCAGTCCAGCACCAGGCAAGCCGCAGATGGGGTCCCAGGACAAGAAACAAGCCAGGGACTAGAAGAACCCTGCCTGGCCCTGGATGTGGGGGTTGTGGGTGATCCAGCCCCAAGGGTGTTGGTGTGGGAGAGCTAGCCCTGCCTTTTATCTGCTTTGTGGTGGTATTGGCAAGGCAGAGATACTCTCCATTCCCTTTGGCTCTCATCAGTATTGGAAAGCAGATCTGGTCCCTATGTGGGGCACAAGAGCAGGAGAGCTCTCCCTGCCCCTCACATGCTGCAGCACTTGAGAGAGCAGGCCTTGTACCTCACCTGGGCAGCACGGCACAGCAGGCTCTGGATGTGGGGGTTGTGGGTGAGCCAGCACCAAAGGTGTGACTGTGGGAGAGCCAGCCTGGTCTTTTGTCTGCTTTTTGGTGGTGTTGTCCAGAGAGAGATCCCCTTCACTCCCTGATGCCCTCACCACAGGTATCAGGTGGGAGAGTTGGTCCTGATGGGGTCATGAGAGCAGGAGAACTGGTCTAGCCCCTTCCCTGCTGCAACACTTGGGAGAGCAGGCCCAGAACCCAGGCAACATCTACCCCATGGATGAACTGGTAGAGTCTATGAAGAGGCCAGTTCCACAGACCCAAAACTAGAGGATATCCATGACAGAGGACAACAATAGGATATCTGAGAGGAGTCCCAGTGATGTTCCAGTATTGACAAAGTAGCAAAAGCCAGGGATGCGTACCAGACTAAGGAGTCATTATAATAAACATTTGCAAGCAAAAACATGGACAAAAGGGAATATTGTGAGAAACACTGAGACACACTACAGCTTCCACAATGAGATTTTTTTTTTCTGTTGGGAGAGGTTACAAGGGTGGAGTGTGGGTCTGAGGGGAGATGGAAGATTAGTGGGAACAGGGTGCATGATGTGAAATTCACAATAAAAAAAAGCAGTAAAAAAAAAAAAAAAAAACTCCCTAGACTGGTTCAGCTGTTTTCCACATCTGCCTCAGAACCTTTGCTGTATACACAAATCTCTTTTTTATATTTATTTTTACATCTCCATCTCAGTGTCCTCTTTCCACCTCTCCCAGTACTGCCCTCCCACCCTCTACCCCCATCCCTCCCATTCCACTCCTCTGGAGTGGAGTGTCCCTACATATCAGGCCCCTGCCCCAGTTCAGCAGTCATATGAGAGCCAAGAGCCTCCTCATACACTGGAGCCTACAAGGCAGCACCATTAGGGCAAAGTGTCTCATTGACAGGAAACAAAGTCTATGTTCCTGTTCCCTTTGCTGCATTGGCTGTAGTATAGTTATCTGGTACTATACACCTAAACTCCGATTATAAGTGAATAGATGCCGTGTGTGTCCTTCTGAGACTGGGTTAGCTCACTCAGGATGAGCTTCTCTAGTTCCATCATTTGCCTGCAAATTGCAGGATTTTGTTGTTTCTGATGGCTGAGTAGTATTCCATTGTGTAGATGTACCACAGTTTTTTTTTAATCCATTACTCCGTTCAGAGACATCTGGGTTGTTTCCAGTTTCTGGCTACTACAAATAAGGCTGCTGTGAACTTAGATGAGGGCATATGCTTGTGATTCGGTGAGGAATCATTTGGATGTATACCCAGAAGTGGCTGGGCTGTGTCTTGAAGTAAAGCTATTCCAAGTTTTCTAAGATATCACCAGAATGATTTCCATAGTGGTTGTACAAGCTTGCACTCCCACCAGCAATGGATGAGTGTACCCCTTTCTCCATAACCTCACCAGCATGTGCTGCCATTTGAGTTTTTGATCTTAGCCATTCTGACAGGTGTGAGATGGAATCTCAGAGTCATCTTGAGTTGCATTTCTCTGATGATTAAAGATGCTGAGCATTTCCTCAAATGTCTCTCAGCCATGAGGAATTCCTCCTTTGTGAATTCTCTGTTTAGCTCTGTTCCCCATTTTTTTATTGGATTATTTGGTTTCTTGGCATTTAATTTTTTGAGCTCTTTGTAAATTTTGGATATTAGCCCTCTGTCAGATGTGGGGTTGGTGAAGATATTTTCCCAATCTGTAGGTTGTCATTTTGTTAGAATGACAGTGTCTTTTGCCTTACAGAAGCTTTTCACTTTCATGAGGTCTCATTTATTGAATGTTGGTCTTAGGTCCTGAGCTGTTGGTGTTCTGTTCATGAAATTGTCACCTGTGCCTATGAGTTTGAGGGTTTTCCCCACTTTCTCTTCTAATAGATTTAGTGTGTCATGCCTTATGTTAAGGTCTTTGATCCACTTGGACTTAAGTTTTGTATAAGGTGTTAAGTATGGGTCTAATTTCATTCTTTTACATGTTGACATCCAGTTGGACCAGCACCATTTGTTGAAGATACTCTCCTTTTTCCATTATACGGTTTTGGCTTCTTTGTCAAAAATTAAGTGACCGTAGGTGTGTGGGTTCATTTCTGGGTCTTCAATTCGATTCCATCGATCCACTGGTCTCTTTCTATACCAGTACCATGCTGTTTTTATTACTATTGCTCTGTAGTGCAGCTTGAAATCTGGGATGGTGATACCTCCAAATGTTGTTTTTTTTTTGTTTTTTTTTTTTTTGTTTTTTTTGTACAGGATTGATTTAGCTATTCTAGGTTTTTTGTTATTCCATATGAAGTTGAGAATTGCTTTTTCTAGGTCTATAAAGAATTGTGGTGGTATTTTGATAGGAATTGCATTGAATCTGTATATTGCTTTTGGCAGAATGGCCATTTTTATTATGTTGATCCTACCTATCCATGAGCATGGGAGATCTTTCCATCTTCTGATGGCCTCTTCAATTTCTTTCTTCAAGGACTTGAAGTTCTTGTCATACAGGTCTTTCATTTGCTTGGTTAAAGTTACCCCCATGTATTTTATATTGTTTGTGGCTATTGTGAAGGGGTTTTTTTTCCCTAACTTCTTTCTCAGCCCATTTATTTTTTGTATAAAGAAGGGCTTCTGATTTTTTTGAATTAATTTTGTATCCAGCCACCTCGCAGAAGGTGTTTTATCAGCTGTAAGAGTTCTCTGGTAGAATTTTTGGGGTCGCTTATGTACACTATCATATCATCTGTAAATTGGAATAATTTCACTTCTTCATTTCCAATTTGTATCCCCTTGATCTCTTTAGCTGTCTTATTGTTCTACCAAGAACTTCAAGTAATATGTTAAAGAGATATGGTGAAAGTGGACATCCTTGTCTTGTCCCTGAGTTTATAGGAATTCCTTCAAGTTTCTCTCCATTTAATTTGATGTTGGCTACAGGCTTGCTGTATATTGCCTCTATTATTTCTAGGTATGGTCCTTGTATACCTGTCCTCTGCAGGACTTTTAGCATGAAGGAGTGTTGGATTTTGTCAAATGCTTTTTCAGCATCTAGTGAGATGATATTGTGGGTTTTTTCTTTCAGCTTGTTTATATGGTAAATTACATTGATGGATTTTCATATGTTGAACTATCCTTGCATTCCTGACGAAGCCTACTTGATCATAGTGTATGATATTTTGATGTGTTCTTGGATTCAGTTTGCCAGTATTTTATTAAGTATTTTTGCATCTATGTTCATGAGGGAAATTGGTCTGAAGTTCTCTTTCTTTGTTGGGTCTTTTTGTGTTTTAGGAATTAGGGTGACTGTGGCCTCATAGAATGAGCTTAGCAGTGTTCCCTTGGATTCTATTTTGTGGAAGAGTTTGAAGAGTATTGATATTAGCTCTTCTTTGAAGGTCTGGTAGAATTCTGTGCTGAAACCATCTGGTCCTGGGCTTTTTTTTTTGGGGGGGGGATTTCTAATGACTGTTTCTATTTCCTTAGGGGTTATAGGGCTGTTTAATCTGTTAAGCTGATCTTGATTTAACTTTGGAATCTATCAAGAAAATTGTCCATTTTGCTTAGGTTTTCAAATTTGGTGGAGTATAGATTTTTAAACTAGGACCTAAAGATTCTCTGGATTTCCTCAATGTCTGTTGTTACTTCTCCCATTTCTTTCCTGATTTTGTTGTTTTGCATTTTTTCCCTCTGCCTTTTAGTTAATTTGGCTAAGGGTTTGTCTATTTTATTGATTTTCTCAAAGAACCAGCTCTTGGTTTCATTGATTCTTTGTATTGTTCTTTTTGTTTCTAAGTTGTTGATTTCAGCCCTGAGTTTGATGATTTCCTGCCTTCTGTTCCTGTTGGGAGTGTTTTCTTCTTTTTTTTCCAGTTCTTCCAATTCAGCTGTTAATTCATTAATATGAGCTGTCACAATTTTCTTTTTGAAGGCACTTAGTGCTATGAGCTTTCCTTGTAGCACAGCTTTCATTGTGTCCCATAGGTTTGGGTATGTTGTGCCTTCATTTTTGTTGAATTTTAAGAAGTCTTTGATTTCCTTCTTTATTTCTTCCCTGACCCAGTAGTCATCCAGTAAAGAGTTGTTCAGTTTCCATGAGTGTGTAGGCTTTCTGTTATTTCTGCTGTTGTTGAGCTCCAGCTTTAATCCATGGTGGTCTGATAAGATACAAGGGGTTATTTCAATTATCTTGTATCTGTTTAGGCATGCTTTGTGTCATACTATATGATCAATTTTGAAGAAGGTTCCATGCAGTGCTGAGAAGAAGGTGTATTCTTTCATGTTTGAGTGAAATGTTCTGTAGATATTTATTAGGTCCATTTGGTTCATGACCTCTGTTAGACTCATTATTTCTCTGTTTGGTTTCTGTCTTGATGATCTGTCCATTGTTGTAAGTGAGGTGTTGAAGTCTCCCACTACTAATGTATGGGGATCAATGTGTGTTTAAGCTTTAGAAGAGTTTCTTTTACAAATGTAGGTGCCATTGCATTTGGGGCATAAATATTCAATACTGAGGTGTCATCTTCATGAATATTTCCTTTAGCGAGTATGTAGTGCCCTTCTCTATCTTTTTTGATTGACTTCAGTTGAAAGTCAATTTTATTTGATATTAAGATGGCTACTCCAGCTTGCTTCCTGGGTCCATTTGCTTGGAAAACCTCTTCCCAGCCCTTTACTCTGAGGTAGCATCTATCTTTGTTAGTGAGATGCATTTCTTGTATGCAACAAAATGATGGGTCTTGTTTACAGATCCATTCTGTAAGCCTGTGTCTTTTTACTGGGGAGTTGAGTCCATTGATGTTGATCTATATTAATAGCCAAAGGTTGTTATTTCCTATTATTTTGGTACAGGTGATGGTTGTGTGTTTCTTTTGGTTTAGCTGCAGTGGGGGTTTTTGCTTCTTCTGTTTTCTTGGATGTAATTATCTTCTCTGGGTTGGAATTTTCCTTCTGGGATCTTCTGTAGGGCTGGATTTGTGGGTAGATACTGTTTAAATTTGATTTTGTCATGGAATATCTTGTTTTCTCCATCTATGTTGATAGAGAGTTTTGCTGGGTATAGTAGTCTGGCTGGGCACCTATGTTTTCTCGGGGCTTGGAGGACATCTGCCCAGGCCCTTCTGGCTTTTAAAGTTTCTGAGGAGAAGTCAGGTGTAATTCTGATGGGTCTGCCATTATATGTTACTTGACCTTTTTTCTCTTACACCTTTTAATATTCTTTCTTTGTTCTGTACATTTGGAGTTTCAATTATTATGTGGCGAGAGGAGTTACTTTTCTGATCTAATCTGTTTGGTGCTCTGTAAGCCTCTTGGAATTTTATTGGCAACTCTTTCTTTATGTTTGGGAAGTTTTCTTCTATGATTTTGTTGAAGATGTTTCCTGGACCTTGGAGTCGGGAGTCTTCTCTTTCCTCTATGCCTATAATTCTTAGGTTCTGTCTTTTAATTGAGTCCTTGATTTCTTGGATATTGTGGGTGAGAACTTTTTTAGAATTCTCATTCTCTTTGGTTTTTGTACTGATTTCTTTCATCGAATCTTTCACGCCTGAGATCCTGTCTTCCATCTCTTGTATCCTATTTTTGATATTCATGTCTGTAGTTCCTGTTCTCTTCCCTTGATTCTCCACTTCCACTCTTATCTCTGTATTTTCTTTATTGCTTCTACTTCCAATTTCAAGTCTTGAAACATTTTATTCATTTTATACATTTCCTATTCCAATTTGCTTGTCTTTGTCTGCAAATCTTTCAAATATTTCATTGCCTTGTCTCTTTCCTGTTCATATTGGGCTGCATTGGCATGGAGGTCTCTAATGGTATTCTCCAATGCTTTTATTTGTAAAATTGAGGATTCTTTGTATTCTTCCAGTATTTTAATTTCTTCTTGAAAGGACTCTATCATTTTCCTAAGTATGGATTTGTCATCATTTTCATGTGTTTCAGTTTTGGTGGAATGGTCAGGGCTTGCTGTATTAACCTCACTGAACTTTGTTGGAGTCATATTTCCCTGATTTTTGACAGTTTTGTTCTTTCATTGACCTTTAGCCATCTGGTTACCGTAAGCTGATTGTTCCTGATGTCTTCTGGACCGTTTCAGTGGCACTGCTGATCCTCTTTAGGGTGTTGCGGTAACCATGGGAATATTGGGCACTCAGGTAGCCTCTATCTGGCAGTTGTTGCTACCGCCCAAGACCCTGCAGTAATCAGACCTGTGGGAGACTGTACCGGTGCAAGTAGAGCAGCCCTCTGCCCTGTCTGAGCACAATGTTCTTCCAAGCGATTATATGTCCAGTAGAGGGACCTTTCTGTCTAGCACCTTTCTGGGTAAGCCCAGATATGCTTGTGCTTCCCTGCCAGCCCTTTGTGGCTTTTGCCGGCATCTGCGGCTGGGTCTGTACTGGCCTCTGCCTTGGGTCCAGGGCCTGTGTCCCACATCAGTGGCCTCTGCTCTGTACCCCAGTCCTCTGCCCCATGTTGCAGGTCTCCACTTTGGACCGGGGTCTGTGTCTGTGGCCACAAACCTCCACTTTGGGCCCCGAGACTGTGCCCTAAGTCATTGACCTCTGCTTTGGGCCCCCAGCCTGTTCACTCGCTGGGTTTTTGAGTGGCTCTTGCCCACTTCCGCAGCTTGCTGCTCGGCCTGCGTACTGCACCACGCCACACTGTGCTCCAGGCTCCCAGCTGCTTGTGTCTGCACCACACTGCTCTTTTCGGTCTGGGTTCTGTGCAGCACTGCCTGGGTCCATGCTGCTTGGGTCTGTGCAGAGCTGTACCCTGCCGCACTGCTCTCCGCTGCCTGGGAGTGTCAGAGAGTCCTATGAGGGACCCCCACTAGTCCCTGGGTTCGCCAGGTGTGACAAGCTTCTCAAGATGTTGCTCAGCTTGTTTATATTTCTCCGATGTTGTAGCTACTTTCCCCTGAGCTCAAAATGTGTCCCTGCCGCCATCTTGGACCCCCCCACACACACACACACACACACACACACAAATCTCTTTTTTTTTTTTAAGTACTTTATTTTTTTTTTCAAGTTACATCTCAGTCGCAAACCCTTCCCTATTCCCCCTTCCTGTCCCACCCTTCCACCCTCACAAATCTCTTTTTAACATGGATTTTTTTAGTGAAGTTTTAGACTTTGGGTAAAAAGGAAATTAATGTATCAAATACAACTGCGATATTACATTACTTGTGCTAAATTGTAACATCAGTTTGTATGAAGTTTTAACATTTTAAAAAATATAAAGCATGTGTCTGCTGTGTCACATACGCATCAGTAGATGGCAGAGAGGAGAGAGGCTATATCTACATTCAGTGTTCTGACCTATGAACATCTGAGTGAATAGTAGCCTAACATTCCTGGAGAGGGGATGGGGGAACTAAACAAGCCAGATACCAACACCAGTTTGGCACCATGGGGCCAAGATAGGGAGCTAGCCTGTGTGGACCACCAGTCCAGCACCAGGCAAGCACCAGATGGACTCACAGGATGGAAGCAAGCCAGAGACTAGGGGAGCCCTGCCTGACTCTGAATGAGGGGGTTGTGTCTGGGAGAGCCAGCCCTGCCTTTTGTCTGCTTTGTGGTAGTATTGGCAAGGGAGAGAGCCTCTCCCTTTGGCTCTCACTACCAGTGACAGACAGGAGATCTGGCCCTGATGGGGTTACAAGAGCAGGAAAGCTGTCTCTGCCCCTCATATGCTGCAGCACTGGGGAGAGCAGGCCCTGCACCTCTCCTGGGAAGCACACTACAACTGGCCCTGGATATGTGGGTTGTGAGTGAGTCACCCTGAGACAGGGAGTGTGGGAGAGCCAGCCTTGCCTTTTGTCTGCTTAGTGGTGGTGTTAGCAAGGGAGAGATCCCCTCCCCTCCCTTTTACCCTCACTGCCAGTGGTGGACAGGAGATCTGGCTCTGATGGGGTCACAAGAGCAGGAGAGCTATCTCTGCTCCTCATATGCTGCAACACTGGGGAGAGCAGGCCCTGCACCTTGCCTGGTCAGCACAGTACAGCTGACCCTAGATTTGGGGGTTGTGGGTGAGTTAGCCCTGAGGAGTGAGTGTGGGAGAGCCAGCCCTGCCTTCTGTCTGTTTTGTGGTGTTGTCAAGGGAGAGATCCCCTTTACTCTCTTGCCCATGCCACAGGGGTAGCAGGTGGGAGAATTGTCTCTGATGGATCATAAAAGCACAAGAGCTAATCCAATCCTTTACCTGATGCATTGCTTGGGAGAGCAGGCCCTGCAAGTGGGGGTCACAGGCCCAGAACCTGGGCTTTGAGTTCACCCTCCCCATGGAAGAACTTCTGGAGTGCATGAAGAGGCCAGTTCCACAGACCCAAAACTACAGGATCTCAATGACACAGGAGAATAACAGTATATCTGAGAGAAGTCCCAGTGAGGTTCCAGTATTGACAAAGTAGCAGAAGCCAGAGGCCTCATAGAAGACCAAAGGATCATTATATTGAATATTTACAAGCAAAATCATGTGGATAAAAGTGAATATTGTGGGACACACTGAGACACACTACAGCTTCCACAATGAGATTGTTTTTGTGTGTGGGGAGGTTGTAAGGGTGGAGGGTGGGTCTGAGGGCAAGTGGGAGATGAGAGGGCACAGGGTGCATGATGTGAAATTCACAAAATGAAAAAATAATTTTAAAAAGTGCCAGTCCTCTTAATCATTGAGCCATCTTTCCAGCCTCAAATATTTATTTGTTTGTTTGTTTGTTTGTTTGTTTGTTTGTTTGTTTGAGCCTGGAAATTGTATGTGTGTGTGTGTGTGTATATATATTTAGCACTTATATATATAATCTCTTTCAGGATGTTGGAAGTCCTGTGTCACCTTAAAACTTTCTTGACCCATTCATTAGTTGAAAGGAGTTGTCTGTTGTCATGGCTTTATTCCAGGACATTTTGTGGTCGCTTTTTTTTAAAGTGGTCACCAGTTCCACTTACCAATACCATACCTTTCCTGTTACATATTTGGAGCAATATCTGATTTCTGCCAATGTGCATAGCAACTAATGGACTTAATGCTTTAATTATATTTTTCTGAAGTTTTACTATTTTATGCTTGTTTAAAAAATAGCAATGGATGTATTTTAGCGCTGCAATTTTACACACTGCAAGAAATCACTTTTAATACAATTACCCCCATTTTCTCCACTGTCAGATCATTAACAATGGAGCATGGGAAAATTCTCACCACATATGTACTATAATCAAGCTTCTCAGAGATTGTACTTTTCCAGATATTTAGCCAATTAACTTTACCTTTCCCTTAAAGTATATTTTTATGATGACTATAAATTTAGTTTGTTTTAGTGACTTTTAAATTTTATTAGAGACTTTTAAAGATGGAGAAGTTGAAATGATTACATAAGACTAAATAAAGATCTATTTCCTTTGAGGTGAAAGTTATGGATGAAGCAGACTATTAAAGATTTTGAGGTTATTGATCACATTCCTTTTTATTTTAAAGGTTTTCCATAATACGCAGTTTTAAATTACTAGATGATCTCTGATGGAGATGAGTAGGAGCTTGTGAAGCTGAAAATGGTGTCTTCTTCCCCTTTAGGTGAAGGTTGTGGATGAGCGGAGGTATCGGAAGGTCTTTGAAGATATTGTACGCATTATGGACAGGATGGAAAATGACTTCCTTCCTTCATTAGAACTTAGCAGGAGAGAGGTGAGCAAAACTGCACAGCTCCCTGCCTACTGTCCATTGTAGTTAACACAAAGGAAACTGTGTTACTTAAAAGAACATCAGGGTTAAAAATCATCTTCACTGGTGTCACACTGTCTTGGTTCTAGTGTCAGCTTTTCAGTTTGGTAGATACAAACGCACTTGGAAGTGTCTGACCCTCTCAGAGATTTAGCTCCCTTTCTGGATCATATGAGTTAATACACAGCAACCTCTCACAACACCACCTAGCAGCTTGGAAGCCCTCATATCAGTTACTTTTGCTTGGTGCTTAGTTCATGGGTCTTAGGGAACATAGCTTAGTCACAGAATGAACACCCTGGACCATAAATATGTTCATCTCAGGACCATTGGAACAATCAGAGTAGCCTTGAACAGGGGAAAGAGTTACCTAACACCTTCTCTGCTGGTATTAGCTAAATAATGTATGAAAGTCAACACTAGGAAGTTGTCTTGGTCTGTGAATACATGTGGTAGTTATACATATGATTAATAATTACCTTATTCTTGATTCATTGTCTATGAATAATCCAACTGACTTCCCCTACTATGAATGCATGTTTGTGTCTGTCTGTTTGTTATTCCCCAGTTTGTGTTTGAGAATGTGAAGTTTCGGGAGCTGCAAAAGGAGAAGTTCCAGATCAGCAACAATGGACAGGTTCCCTGCCATTTTTCTTTCATCCCTAAACTTAATGACAGCCAATACTGCAAGCCATGGCTTCGAGCTGAACCTTTTGAGGGCTACTTGGAGCCAAGTGAGTTTTCCCTTTACCATTGTCTCTGCTTGCCACATACCAACTCCTCAAGACTCCCACCACCTTGGCTTAACTTCTTGTTCTCTAACCACTTGTCTCTCACCTTCACTGTCTTTCTACTGTGATACTTCTTTTGTGTGTCCCATCTCTTCCCTGTTGTTGCTTGGTGGTTTTCTTTCTGGTTTGAGGACAGTTGCTTTTCCACTGGAAAGCTCTGTGCTACAGTGCACCCTCTCGTTCATTTTAGATGAGACAGTGGACATTTCCCTTGATGTGTATGTCAGCAAAGACTCTGTAACCATCCTGAACTCAGGTGAAGATAGGATTGAAGACATTCTTGTCCTTCATTTGGATCGAGGCAAAGACTACTTCTTGACCATCAGTGGGAATTACCTTCCAAGTTGCTTTGGTACCTCCCTAGAAGCTTTGTGTCGAATGAAGAGACCAATCCGAGAAGTTCCTGTCACTAAACTCATAGACTTGGTGAGAAGTGTCCTAAGACATAAACCTTCTTTGCATTTAATTTGCATGTTTTGTCCCCATTATTTCTGTGTCTTCTCTCTTCTTCTGGGGTCAAGGGAACTGCAAATGATACAGAAGAATGTCACTTTATCTTAGCACTACTTTGATTAAATTAACCCTAAGAAGGAAGAAGAGAAACTAATGTGTATTAACTCTTGGTGAGACTATAGAAGATAATATATTATACTTCCAAAATAAGATTAAAGGCCCCCTCAAAACTATAACGCTTATTAAACTCATCACACTTTCACATAACTTGGCATGAATGTTAGGTGTGATAAGTGCACCATGCAGTATTATCCTCATTATGCTTACAAGAAAACTGAGGCCCAGAGGCATTCACTTGCCCATAGTCAGATAAGTTAGTGACAGATCTACCACCCAGATTTTCTGACTTCCACTCCAGTATCCCTGTCTACATTATATCATGTCAAACTTTCCTGCTAATGAGAGCACAGGCTGTTATGGAAGCTTGCAGAACTTGCATCATAGTTCCTAGGGGTCCCTAGGTAGCTTCCTACCCCTGGGACTCACCACTAGTAACAGTCTTAAGATATAGAACCTATGAATCTGCGTTTGACTAACATTCCAGAAGCTTTTTTTTCCTTTGCTAGCCCAGGCTGGACTTGAATTTCCTGTTCAACTGAGAATGGCTTTAAACTTCTGATCTTCCTGTCTCCACCTACCCAGTGTGGGATCACAGGTATACTCTAGCATATCTGGTTTATGTAGTGTTGGGGATCAATGCCAGGGCTTTCTGCATGCTAGGCAGGCACTCTGCCAACTTAGATGCAAACTCAGTCCATAGATAGTTATAATGTACACTGAGGCTTGTTCACTTAATGTGACTCAAGAAAGGAAAAGATAATTATTTCCTCCCACTTTCCTAAGCCAAGTTATTATATAATATCTCTATTCTTATGAGTAAAAACCATATTATTTTCAGCAAAAACATGATTTGATAGCAAGTTCATCCTATTAAGTTTTCTTCAAAATGAAACTGTTGTTGGATTTGTATACAGCCTGGCACTACAAGGTTAGTCTTATCTTTCTCTTTTTACCAGATATAATGAAGTGAAGACCTAGATGTTACCATGTGTATATAAAAATCACATCAGAGCCGGGCGTTGGTGGCGCACGCCTTTAATCCCAGCACTTGGGAGGCAGAGGTAGGTGGATCTCTGTGAGTTCGAGGCCAGCCTGGTCTACAAAGTGAGTCTAGGACAGCCAGAGCTGTTATACAGAGAAACCCTGTCTCGAAAAAAAAAAAAACAAAAAAAACAAAAAAAAAAAAAAATCACATCGGTGCTTAGGCCTGGGCGCAGCTAATGATTGTGTCATCTAGCAGAAAGGGTTAGAGCAGTGCGGCTTGCAGGCTTGTCTGAATGTGATTTGTGCCGTTGCCATGGAATTGGTGCACTTGTGACTCAGAGAACAAATTACAGAACTGGAATTTTACTTGTTTCCATAGAGCTCTCATGATGGAAGGTTTTACCTGTGTTTGAAAGAAAACCATTCTCTACAGAAATTCATATCCTGTCAGTCTGCTATTTCTCGTAATTGTTTTTCTTCTACCATCATATTCCCTTTTTTATTGAAATAAAGTATACAATATAGTCTGATCACGGTTCCCCTCCCAGATCCTTCCCATCTCACCCACCCAACTCCACACCCTTACTTTCTCTGTATTTAGAAAGAAAACAAGTACTTCTTAAGCAAAAACTAGATCTTTTAAAGGAAAAAAAAACACAAGAAATATACACACAAACAAAAAACACAAAATGAGAAATCATAATATGCAGGCAAAAGACCAGTATGACAAAAAAAAAAACCCTCAAGCAAAGCAATATGAAACAAAAAGTCTACAAAATTACCATTGGGTTCATTTTGTGTTGATCATCTCCTGCTGGGAATGGGGCCTACAGCACCATACTTTTATTCTTCAAATATTGTGTTTCACTTTTTAGAATAGGTTCTGCACAATTTTTTTCTACTTTATCCCAAACACTATTTCCTAGCTTTCTTTGTTCCTACTTTTTTTGTTTTGTTTTTTAAGACAGGGTTTCTGTATATCCCTTGGCTGTTCTGGACTCTCTTTGTAGACCAGGTGGACCTTGAACTCACAGAGATCCACCTGCCTCTGCCTCCCAAGTACTGGGATTAAAGGTGTGTACCACCACACCCAGCTGTTCCTGCTTTTTATTTTATTATTATTTTTAATTTTTTGAAAAACATTTTTGTTTTATATATATGGGTGTTTTGCCTGTGTCTGTGAACCATGTGCATGCCACGCCTATCCAATGAGGCCAAAGAGGGTGTTAGATTTCCCTAGAACTGGAATTATGGGTGTTTGTGAGCCACTGTATGGATAATAAGAATCAAACCTAGGTCTTTTGCAAGAGTAATAATTGCTCTTAACTGCTGAGCAATATCTCTAGCCCTGTTCCTGCTTTTTATGAAAAAATGTCAATTGCATAGGGAAAAAACAGAATAATACATTGAACTCCCACATGCCTTACACACACACACATTGTTCTGTACCATTTAAAATTAAGTGGTACTAATCAGCTCAAAACTAATCACTCTAGCCTATATCTCTTAAGAAAAAGGACACATTTTTACATGGACACAACACTATTACTATACTTGAGAAAACTAACACTAATCACCAGTACCATCTAGCATCTAGTTTCTTCGTATTTTTACAGTTGTTCTAGTAATTTCCTTTATAGCTTTTTTTTAAAGATTTATTTATTATGTATACAGTGTTCTGTCCACAGGTATATCTGCAGGCCAGTAGAGGGCACCAGATTTCATTATGGATGGTTGTGAGCCACCATGTGGTTGCTGGGAACTGAACTCATGACCTCTGGAAGAGCAGCTAGTGCTCTTAACCGCTGAGCCATCTCTCCAGCCCCCTCTTTTATAGCTTTTTAAAAACCAAAATTAAATCTTGGTTCATGCAGTATAACATATATAATATATGTATGGTATATATTGGTACATGTCCTCTGTTGTATTGTGTGCTATAAATTTCATGGAGCTAGAAATGAGTTCGGTACATGTGTTGTGTCTCTGTGTACTGTTTCAGGAAGATTCTTATGTTCCACTTCCTTGTGGCCAAATGCAAAATAAGATAACTGCCATGAATCTTTTTGTTCTTCCAACTATTTTGAATACAAAGACTCTACAACTCCTAGGATAGTTGCGATTAGATTAAGAGTGAACAGATGAAAATTATTTACTGTTGTGATTTTTTTATTCTTTTTCAAAACAAAAGTTCATTTTTTTTCTGTGTATTAACTAACATGTTAACTAGCAAGTAATCATCAATATTACATACCAGATATAAAGTAGTGTGTGATCCATAAGTTAGTACTCATGACAGTATACTTGAATTCATAGTATAGCTAAATTCTAAGTCATGGTTAATAGCACATTTCATTCAAGACAATCTGAATATTAATGAACTTTGCTGGTTAATGTTCACTATCTTTAGTTAAGTCAATATTTTGGAAAATGATTTAAAGTTAATGTTGTGACTATTGTAATTTGTATTCACAACAGATTCCTTTCAGATTCCTTGCAGTTACTCAAGCCCTTGTGTGCTATAAAACCTTATCGATTCACCCAGGAAATCTCTGTAAAATCAATATCAGAATCAGCCTATTTTTATCTTAATGGATCTTTGATGCTTGTCACATTAGCATGATCTAGAAATAAGTTCAGTACACATGAATAAAGTAGATTAGAAATGTGCCTTGGGTTGATCACAGACAGTCAAATCATAGTACTTAGGAAACAAACAGAGATGGCTCAGTGGTTAAGAGCACAGACTGCTCTTCCAGAGGACACAGGTTCAATTCCCAGCACCCACATGGTCACTCACAACTGTCTGTAACTCCAAGGTCTGATACCTTCATACAGACATACATGCAGGCAAAACATCAATGCACATAAAATAAAAATAAATAAAAACTATTTTTAGAAAAGAAGAAACAAACATATATTTAGGGAGACACTTCCATAAGTAAAGGACAACTTGCATAAAGGAAGCAAAGTAACAGAAAACAAACCATGAGGGGGGACATTGTAAGAGTTCTCTAGAAAAGGTGAAGGGTCAGATTATGGTACATTGAACAGGTTCTGTAGGATAGAGGCAGGCAATTGTCTTGAATTGAAGAGATACACTTATGCTTGAGCCAGAGAGTATCTAGAAACTTCAGGAAACTTTGAGGACTAATACAAGGTTGTAAATTGGCATATTAGAAGAACCCTATGCTATTGCATATAGAATGAGCTAATGGAAAAGAGACCAAGCTTGAAGTGACAGAACTGGTTAAGGATTTTGCTTGCAAGTACAAACATGAAAAAGATGAAAGATGGGTGGAGAGCATGTCAGTGAAGAGAAGGATATAATGTCTGAGATAAAACTTGGTGATTTGTTTAGTACCAGTGATCCTTTCACTCTGTGTTTACTTTATCATCCCAATCTAATCACTCCTTGTTTCTTCTCTATATTTCATATGGACAGTTTCTTCTGAGAACTTCAATTTCCATTTAGTTATTCTTAATTTTGAACCTTCTGGTTGGGCCTTGTGGCACACACCTTTTATCCAGCTACTTGGAAGACTGAAAGCAGGAGGATCACAAGATCAAAGCTACCTTGTGAAATTTAGCAAGCTTTGTCTAAGAGTAGAAAAGTGGGCGGGGGAACTGGAGATACAGCTCAGTGGCAGAGCACTTTCCTAACATACCCCAACCCTGATTTAATCCTCAGTACTGTCAACTGAATTTCTACTTATAAAGAAATCTTTTATATTGTTTAGCTACATTCACTACTGGGAACATTCTTCTTAGGGTAAGTGCTTGGGGTAAGGAATGATTTGCATTATACTTATTATGTGTCATGTCCCTCCAGGGAAGAAATCTTGATGTAGGTTCCTGTTTTGAATGAAATAAACAGAGCCTTTTGCAAAGCATGAGCATTTGTTCCCTTTCAAGTCCACTGAACTAAGGGTAGAGCAACCTTTTATTAGTAGAGGTTAACTGAAGTTCTAGTTCCAAAATTAGACTAGTGTTGATTAAGTATAATTTACATTTGTTTTCCCTATGCCTATATTGAGAGAAGTAAACTCACTGTATTTTTTTCCTTTTCCCACTTTCAAATATGTGTGATGAGCATTTATTTGTATGTGTGTGTGTATGAAAAGCTCCTACCTTGACATTGGGAGTCGTTCTCCAACTGTCTCCCACCTTGTTCATTGAGTCAGTCTCTCAGTCAAACCCAGATCTCAAAGATATAGGTAATTTTCCTAGCCAGCTTACTCTGAGGATCTCCTATCTCCCCAAGGCTAGAATTACAAGTGGGCCACCACACCCACTCAGCCTTTTCATGGGTTCTGGGGATCCAAACTCCATCACACTTATGTGGCAAGAGTTTTAACCACTAAGTCATCATCCTAGCCATCAGAGAAATAAACTCTTCATATAAACTTGCTGCCTCTCCACTAGCATTACATTAGTCCTTTTGATTCTTCTTTAGAGTTTTCTCTTTTTTCCATTCCCCATGTTTGTGATTTTGTGAGTTAGAACCCAGTGCCTCATTCATATCAGACAAGCATTCTACTACTAAGAAACACTGACTGGCCACTAATTTAAGATATATATTTTCCCATTCTATGTTTTTTAATGAATTTGTATGTGTGTGTGTCTGCGTGTATGTGTATGTGTACACTTGGGCAGGCATGCATGTGCCACAAAGCATGTGTGTTGGTCAGGACAACTCTGGGGAGTTGGTTCTCTCCTTCCACCTGTGGGATCTAAGGATTGAACTGGGTCTGCACACATACACCTCCATCAAGTGAGCCATCTCCCAGGCCCCCTATTAGTACATACATTGATCCATTGACTGATTTAGCTTGTGCATGCACACCAAGGCACACTAGTGGAGGTCAGATGATAGTTTTGTGGGGTTGGTTATTTTTTTCCACCATGTGAGTTTCAGAGACGGGACTTAAATCAAGGTTGGTGGCCAGCACCATTACCTGCTTAGCTGTTTCATGGGCCCCCATATTAATTTTAAGATGTTTCTTCTCTCCTGGTTGACCTATGTTGACAGCCGTTTAATGTTTCCTTTTGTTTCTGTACTTCATTCTCTCTCGTGTCTGCCTGATTAACGTTTCTTCTATAATAACTTCTCTGGTGGGTGTGATTTTTTTTTCCTTGCTCAAAGGTAGTGAGTGGATGCCTGATGTTTGCTGCAGACAATCCAGATCCATTAAGTTGTCATTCAGTGTCACATTTTATTTCTTACCATTTTTTTTCACATTCTCTAGTTAGCTTATGCTCCCCACAAGCAAGATGAGTAGGTTCTTCTTAGTCACCTTGTCATTTAACTTTTCTGTGCATTTGTTTCCTTCTGCCTCTTCCACCTTTTCTCAGAACATGGATCCTGCTATGTTGTTCAGACTGGCCCCAAACTCTCTGTGTTCATGTGAACTTCCTGAGTAACTGCCATAACAGGCCTGCACCACTGCACCTGGCTTACTTCCACTATCTCATCCCCAAAGCCCTATGGATTAAGGGCTTAGATGTGGCTCAGTAGTATAAAGTTTTCTCACCATGCACACAACTCTGGGTCCTAACACCAACTGAAAAAAATGTTTTTTTAAGGACTAGTAGCCATGTATTGGGAAGTTTTACACATGAATTATAATAATATCAAGTTGTAAATTCTAGAACTAAGGAGGACCCAGACTCAGTTGGAAACCAGGGAACCAACCACATCTTTTTCCTTTTTTTTTGTCCTTAATTGTCACTGCCCTCCTCAGAAGGTGTTCAGCATAGTCCTTTGTACTGGCAGATGGTCACCACTCAAAGGAAACTTCTTTCAGGGCCTAGATTGACATGATAGCACACAAAATCCCTGCTTTGTTATACTTGTCATATTGTGTGTCATATATTCATCAGAGGACAAATGTAAAGTCTGTCAGATTTGCTAACAAGTGATTTCTAAATTTAATAAAGTGTTACAGTACAAATTGTGTTAAATTAGATTGTTGGCACTCAGAATGAACTTCACATTTAGAAGTATCATAATGATAGAACAATGTGTACCTTAAAAGTACTATTATTAGAACTCTGACTACTTTATTTCACATGGGATTTAAGTTTAAGTAAGCTCGAAAAATCAGGTTTAGTTCATAATGTATCTAACAATATTAAAACCCCTAATTGCCTTATGTAACGAGAGTTCAGGAAAATAAGTTCAGGATTTCCACTTGGAATGTCAGGGAGCACATATTTACTCCTACTCCAGGTCCCCTTGCTTCTCTGACAAGGAGACTTGAATTTCTCCCTAGACTTACTAGACCTGAGATATAATTTATACTTGATTTCTCAGTGGTCTGTCATGGGATCAAGAAGTACCCAGCTGAGAGTCTCTGGGGCACTGGACCACACCTCCTCCTGGCTTTAGATTACTTCACTGTTCCTATCAGGAATCTATTTTACCTACTTCGGAGATTAAGACATTGAAACAATATGAAGTTGGGCAACCATCCTTTTCTTGGAGTTGCTCTACTGTCCAATGAACATGTAGAGAGTCTGGGGCACTGTACCACACCTCCTCTTCGCTTTAAATTACATCACTGTTCCTATCAGGAATCTATTTTAACCTGCTTCAGAGATGAAGACATTGGAACAATATGAAGTTGGGTAAATTGCCTTGGCTCTCTACCAAATCAGCAGGTAACAGAAAAAAAATATTTGTATACAGGCCTAACATCAACACCTATACCCTTTGCATTAACCATGGTGCCTTGTGAATAGTGTTTCTCACTATCCTTAGCTGATCATAGAAGTACTCTCACAGCTTTCCACTGCCTCTCTATCTAAGAAGTGCTTAACTTGGCCTTTCTGAGTTGTCTAAGACAGCGTGGTGATAATGAATGGGGTTAGATAGACCTGGGTTCCAATCTTGATTCTGTCACTTATTACCTATGTGCGACCTTGGGCAAATAATTTAACCTCTCAAAGCCTCAGTTTCTTTATCTGTAAAATGGGAATAATGCTTCACACTAATGTGCTGATAAAGTGACATTGTATATAAACCCTTTGCATGGTTGTTGTTACATGGTAGATATTCCTCAGGTGGTAGCAATCATTGCTGCTGCTCTTACTCTCCTTGGGTTGTAATGACTGAAGAAATAACAAGGAAGATAAAAGTGTTATTTCCCCTGCTTCTCCTTTGTCTTTTATATCTACTAGGAAAATAGAGGAACTGGTGGATACTCTGATCCACAAAACTCTGGGATAAAGTCCATTTACATTTCAGTCGGTCTTCAAATCTGGGGAGTCTAAAGGCCTTTAAGGAGGCGGGTGGGGACAGGGAGAGGGAAAAAAGCTCTGGGAGGCTTTTGGAGACTCAGGAGACTAGCTGGGATGAGAATGGCAATAGGAATGAGTGTATAAAAGTAAAAGTAGAACTAGAAAAGAAGTATCCCCTGCTTCGGAGTATCCACTCTCAGGCCCACACCCAAGTTCTTCTATGGAAGCAGCAGTGGGATGAGGTAAGAACTGCACATGACAGCAGATGAACAGGAAGACGCAGCACCAGGCTTGACTGGGTCCTCAGGCAGCTTCCGGAGAGTACAAAAGTCAAGGCCTGTAAAAGGATGTTTCTTTAGTGATAATCTCAGAGAACTGTATACTAATATACTATGTGTGACAAAGAACTTTGCATATGTAGAATGTGTTCCATTTTCAGTGTTCATCATTTAAAGGATTCTGAGGTATTAAAAACCTATGTGTCTAGCAAGCTAGCTGGATCTAATACTGAGCTGCTTCTAATTGTGTGGATTAACTCTGATCATTGTCTATCTGCTGATGATTTTTCTCCTGCTCTGCTCTCAGGAAGAAGACAGCTTCCTAGAAAAGGTAATTCAATCCATTGATGGTAATGAAAGTTTCCTTGTGCTTGATTAACACTTAACTGTGGTCTCTGGAACTTGACCCTAAGCATTCTCATAGCAGACACCTCTGACTTGGTGAGAATTCCCTAATAACCCCTGATGTCCTGCCAGGTGCTGTGAAGTATGCTCACAATGTAGGAATGATGTTTATACATCTCTCAAGTTGTTGATACTATGTATATAAAAGAAATAAAACTCAAGGGTACCATTTTTTTCTTTTTGAGACAGGGTCTCATGTATTTCAGGCTGGCCTCAAACTCACTATGTAGCAAAGAGTGACCTTGAGTTTTTTGATCCTCCGGCCTCCACTTCCCAAGTCCTGGGATTAGGATTACAACACTCCTGGTTTTATTCAGTCCTAGGAACCAAACTTGAGCCTTGTGATAGATGATATATAAGCATTCTACTAACTGAGCTACATCCCCAGCCACCAGTATGTGTGCATGTGTGTGTGTATGCTGAAGTGTTTCATAAGGAATGAAACACAAGGCCTTACACATGCTAGACAAACAGACCACTATTGAGCTATACTCAAGCCACATGTGCATTTTTAAAAATTTCCAGACAAGTGCTATACCATGAAGCTACATCTCTAGCCAAGATTTGTCTTCATATATCTTATCTGAATACTCATGAGTTGTAAGACACTGCTTAGCTGCCACCACTTCCAATGATAGTAAAACAAAAAAAATAATATTCCTGTTACATTAAGAGTGATTTGAAAGCTGGGGAGATGGCCCAGTCAATAAAGTACTTCCCATGTAACCATGAGGGCCTAAGTTCAAATTTCCAACAGTAGTGTAAACAAAAAAAGGTAGGTACAGTGGCACACATCTGTAATCCCAGTGCTGGGGAACAGGTAACAGGCTAGGTCCCTGGAGCTCCCTATCCAGCCAGACTAACAGAATCAGTTATCTCTATGATCAGTGAGAGAGCCTGTCTCAAAAAAAATGAGATGGAGGCAGACTGAGGTAGACACCTTGTCTCAACTCCTGGCGCCTGCATACATAATTAATTACACATGAACCATATGCACAACAAACAACTGATAATAATGGTTAATTACTCAGAGAATGCCCAGATATAGTCAAGAAACAGAACAGAGAATAGAATTGTGGAGCTAAGTAAAATCATAAATCATCTAATCCAGCTGTCTGTTTTTAGACAAAGATATTTTCTGTGTTCTAACAGGCAAGGGTCAAATCCCAGAAAGGTAGAAAATGCCATAAAAATTCCACAGCTCCTGAGCACCAAAGTGTAAGGTGTAGGTACTATTTCCTGACAGTCCGGTGAGTAGTATTCCCCTCCTGCAGTGCTTCATGGTCTTTTCCATCATCAACTGGAGAGGCCAGACTCCCCTCAGGGCTGCCAACCACAGGGGCAGGAGCCGGACAGACATTCCACAGCACTTTCATAGTGTTTGAGGGACTCCTCCATTGGATGGAGTTGAATGCACTTTGAAGGAAAAGCTTCTTTATCATTAGCATTAAGATTGTAAAGTTTAGCCGGGCGGTGGTGGCGCACGCCTTTAATCCCAGCACTTGGGAGGCAGAGGCAGGCGGATCACTGTGAGTTCGAGGCCAGCCTGGTCCTACAAAGTGAGTCCAGGACAGCCAAGGATACACAGAGAAACCCTGTCTCGAAAAACCAAAAAAAAAAAGATTGTAAAGTTTAGGCTTATAAGGCAAAGAGTGTGTCCTGTTGAAAGAAGGCAGAATGTCTTGGTTCCCTTTTGAGTATCATACTTCACAATAATGAAACAGATGTTTTGTAAGTATCCTTTCCCTGTTGTCTTATTGTATCTTTTTCTAGACTTCAGAGCCACAAGCGTGACATTTCCTATTATCACACATGCATTTGGAAAGTGGATAATAGATGTTGCATATGACCTACTGACATTTTATTAACCTTTTAAACCACCAAGGCCTGAGACATCTTTGCTTCTTAGCTCTTCTCTGTTAAGGGCAGTCCATGTTCTGTCTATTCAGCTTGGACAGTACCTTGTGTTATAATGCCTCAGTACAGAAAAACTTTCAGTTGGATGTCAGAGTTTTTGAAAGTATATGGGTCAAGGGTGAATAATTTACCTATGGTAAGTTTGGAGTCATCTGCTAAAGACTTGGAATATGTGTTCTGTTTGGTCCAGCAACTTAGCAGAATGCATTATGAAGTGTTTGTGCTCAGATATCAGGTGGATGTCTGCATGTAATATAGCCAGAATGAACTCAGTGGATGAGTCACCAATAGAAATTACAACAACTATATAGAATATGAGTATCAGGACAGCATCCCAGCGAAAAAAAAGGAAATACATGTGAAAATGGATATGCAGGGAGATTTGAAATGGCAACAACTCTCTTCTCTATTCCCTGAGAAGGGTGCAGCAGCTTAGAAAGTTCAACCATGCTTATTAAAGAGCACTATGTTAGAAGGAGACCTGGGTGCCACTGTAGTGTATGTGGTCTTTGCATGTGTTTTTTTTTTTTTTTCCTTCCCTTAAAGCTACATGGCTGGAGATTATAGATAGAAAAATGTCAGGCAAGAATTTCTGAAAGTTAACAATATATAATATATGACTTAGAGATGGCAAAAGGAAGAGGATACTAAAATTTCAACATGGCTTTTTCCACTGGGGTTCTTCTGAAATCTGTCTTCACATGCCCTTCAGCCTATTTTAAATATATTTTTCATATACTTTATTGAAACCGAACCTTTTAATTATTAAACTATATATTTATTGACAACTATATTCACTTATAAACATTCACTTTACTAACCCTATGAATGCCTACAACCCCTATTACCTAACCACTAAACCTACTGATAACTATTATAACTATTTTCATAACCTTTTAGAAGGATACAGTCTTTGGGGCAGGTCCTCCCTCAGTCGTCAGGAACACAGTCTCTGGGGTAGACCCTTTAATGCACTTAGCATATCTCAGACGTAGATCGTAGATCCGTCAGGGTAAATTGGCTATGGTGGTTTCACCTTAAATAAGGCTTGAGGCTTTCTACTCTCTGGGAGACCTCAGCAGTCTATAGGCCAACTTATTTCCTTTGTATCAGCCACTCTGTCGCTCTGCCTCAGTCTTTAAAGCCGGCCACAGTTCCGTTCAGGCCACTGTTTGGACAGGTCAAACCCCTCTAGGCAAAAGCTGAGCCACAGGGTTTAGTCCGTGGCCTTTTGCTGTTTTTCTGGGGCTTTCTCTGCTCACCAGCTTCTTTCTGCCTCAGGGAGATCTGGCCATCAGTCCACCAGCACTTTCTCCATCAGAGGATACAAACTACTCCTTGTCCTTTCTATCATGAGGACTCCCTAGCATCTGAGCTCCCTAGCATGGGGCCCCCTGGGCTCCATCCACTTGTCCTTAAATAATATCTCTCCTTGTTCACCTGGCTTCAGCTTAATCTGGGCTCTGCCCACTTAGCAGCTGAAAACAATCCTAGGCCATAAACCTTGTTTTTAGTCCATAGAGTCTCTCTTTGTTTCACCTGGCTTCCTCCTTGTTTAGTCTATAAAGACTCCCCTAGTTTGACTTGACTTCATCCTTGTTTTTAGTCCATAAGCTGATAAGCTAATTGCTCACAGCAAAGTTTATCTTCATGCCCCGGATTAAGAGACTGTATCAGAAGCCCCTAGATATTTACTAAATCTAATTTATATTGATCTATCTTCCCTTACACTTTATATTTGAATCTATAAACCTAAGATAAACTAACAGATGTATATTTAAATGTTGGGAGATAATTGAGTTTATTTTGTACTTTGAATTTAGTTATTTGTCTGATATATGTCACTTCTGTATTTTTGTCTTATATTCTTTCTGAAGACTCTAACAATAGAGAGGTAGGTAAAGCAAATAATAGCCCCTAGAAATCTTTGCTGAACTATTAATATAAATAACTTCTGGAAGTAGACCCTTGAGTTTCATGGTCTTCCAGCTCTTCAGTTGCTATATTTCAGGTTATTACTTTTAGATCTTGGGGCTTATGATGAGCAACTTGATAAAGCCTAAACTATCCATATATGTGCATCTAATGTACAGAGTTGTCTTTAATTCCTGAGAACAAAAGCAATTCAGTTAAAGGAGCAATTAGAACTCCCAACAGTATTTGTGATAAGACCTGAAGGAAGAGCTAGTGTAGAATAAACTGAAACCTAAGTGTAAACATGGTCCCTGGGGATAACGTATTAACAATTGTGATTTCATGGTCCAGCTACTGGACATACATAGACTCTATCTACTGTGACTGTATTATATTCTTGCCGAACTGGTTCTCACTTCAGAATGTGGAATGCATCTACAGGATACACACCATAATCACAAATGAAATGCTTACTGATTGAATGAAGCACTTTGGGAAGGAGATTGCTTAACTACTGGAATCATTACCCAGTCCCTTGTGAACATGTATGTCTCTTGTGAGAAAAAAAAAAGCACAAAAGCTTAAGAGAGAAAGATCACATTGTACCCACTTGATAACATTTTGCAAGAGATTTAACTCTTTATTCTGAGGCCCCTTTGATTTTCATCCCTTTCCATCTGTTAGGAGAAATCCCTTCTACAGATGGTCCCCTTGGATGAAGGTGCCAGTGAGCGACCCCTTCAGGTCCCCAAGGAGATCTGGCTTCTAGTAGATCACTTATTCAAATATGCATGTCACCAGGTAAGTGAGAGACAACCTTCCCTGAGACTGCAGAATGTGTATGAATCATATGGGAAATTAAATGCTTCATATCAGCATAGTGCATCTTACCATTCCAAGCAACCTCCATGTGGCTTCAGTGTCAGACCTCTAAAGCATACAAGCTAAGTGGGTACCTGAGACCACACTGAATCTGCTGAGGATACCTGTAGCTTGTGTATGCACTTTGCCTTGAATGGCTGAATAGTCTAATGCCTATTTTAGCTATCCTGTAGCCAACTGCAAATTTTAAAACTGAAATAAACTTCAAGCCCATTTCCTTAACATAGCACTGAGTTTTCTTTCAAATCCTATATTAAAACACTAGCTACTCTCAACTCATTCCCCAAAAAACTTTCTTTGACCAAAGTGAACGGCAGTATTCTCAGGCCTACTGAGACCAATATAACATGGAAAAAAAGTTGTATCATGAATGTGTCATTTGCTTCTTTCCAGACATCCAATTCTGTCCACATTTGTCAATGGGCTTGTTTTCTAGAGGCTCAGTGGCTTCCTGATCTAGCCATCTAGTCCCTTGTCTTATCAGGAAGATGCTCAAAGGTCATTTTCTGACAAGTCATTTTCTTGCTTGAAATAAAATTCCACATGGATTATGGAAATGCTAAAGGATGCTATATCCATCCATACTTCCTTCCCTAACTGTTAATACATGCACCACCCATGGCTTTGCTTCCTGTTGCTCTCCTAGATTCTGGGCAAGCTTCAGAACTTAATGGGATGGATATCTTGCATTGTTCTCTTCATTCTGACTTCTTTGGTAGGAGGACCTGTTCCAAACCCCTGGCATGCAGGAAGAGTTACAGCAAATCATTGATTGTCTGGATACCAGCATTCCTGAGATAATCCGTATCCTTTCTGCCCAAGGCTTGGGAAGCTGGACAGATATTTAGCCAAGGTCTTTTCACACTTGCATTTGATGCTTGTGTTTCTACATTGATTTTTGCCATTTCTTTATTGTAAGATAGTCACTGACTATCTACTTGTTTTTTCAAGACCTTTAGGGAATCTTTAGTCTCTCTTTGTGTCAAAACTCAGACTAAGAGGAATCATGGGGAGGGTAACAACAGCTTCTAATGAGCAAGGGACATAGGAGCCAAACAGCAGTACTGTTCTCCAGTTGGTCATTCTTGCTAGCTTCCCCACCCATGTGCTAGGGCAGGAAGAAGAATAAGAGACACACTGGCAATTAGTTTAAAACCCATCCAATGGACCTTATCATTATGTGGGCTATGCTCTCCAAGTCTTTAGTTTAGTGAAACCTCCCAAGGGATTGTGGCCAATTCTATATCAACTCAGCTGCAAAGTGTCTGGACCATTATCAAAACCCAGTCAGGAGCAGTATGTCCTAAAAGAGAAGAGGAAAAAAAACATCCTATAGATGCTTGAGGAAGGGAGCCACTCAGGTCTCTGTGTGGCTTTTCTTTGGGTCCCTCTTCCCTTGACTCAAGGTAATTCAGCTGGCAGTAACCACTCTGTAGCTGAAGCCCTGCTCATTTTCCTGGAGGCCCTGCCAGAGCCGGTCATCTGCTATGAACTGTATCAACGATGTCTTGACTCTGCTCATGATCCTAGGATCTGCCGACAGGTGAGTCTTGTTGCTGTAAGGATATGCTCAGTGCCAGTTCTCCCATAGAGAAATTGTCAGTTTGACAAAGCTATATGATAGCATGGGCCTGGGTCTGTTTTTTTTTTTTTTTTTTTTGGTGACAGGACACTATAGTTAAAAGTTAAGATCCTTGAGGGAGCCAGTGAGAGGGTCCAATAGGTTTAGGTACCAAGCCTGTTGACCTAAGTTTGAGCCCCAGAACACAAGTGATGGGAGGAAAAATCGACTCCCACTAGTTGTTCTCTGATCTCCACATGTGCCCTGCCTGCCCCACCCCACCACACACACACACACACACACACACACACACACACACACACACGAAATAAGTTGAAACCCTTGAATTTCTGTTACATTGGAATGTTTTCTAGTTGGGCTATTTTAGTTAACAGAAATCTTAGTGAGGTGGATACCTGGACCCTGGAGTAAGATTGGCAAAGCTAATTGTAAGGGTAGTTCTAGCTGTCATTACCAGGAAGAGTAGGTGGCAGTTGGGAGCCGCCTCCTCCTCCTCCTCCTCCTCCTCCTCCTCCTCCTCCTCCTCCTCCTCCTCCTCCTTCTTTCCTTCTTAATGTGTTTTTAAACCTGGAAGGATTTTGGTTCACAATGGCTGAGACTAGCTATGAATCACATTAGTGAGTGTTGATAGGAGGTGCCCATCACTTATTACCAAGTGGCACTGTAGAGAAAAAGACTTAAGTTGACAGGTGCCTTTACTGTTGCGGAAAAAGGAAAAAGAATAGATAAACACTTTCCTTCTGGTGAGGCACTGTGGGAATGGGAGGCTACACTGCATGGCCTAGACGTTGACTAGAGAGAAACCAAACCATACTCGCTTCAGACATAACTTGGCATATAATATACTGCTCATGAGTAAGTCATAGAGGCTAGTAGTGACAGACAAATGGGGCCTTTCTGAGTTGGATTATTGATTGTATGGCAGCTATAAATTCTTCATCCCCTTGAGCTATTTACCTTATGACATACTCATCTCTAAAAAACAGGTCATTTCCCAGCTTCCAAGATGCCATAGAAATGTTTTCCGCTACTTGATGGCATTCCTTCGTGAACTCTTAAAATTCTCTGACTACAACAATGTCAGCGCCAACATGATTGGTAAGAGTACTTCATGAGAAAGTCTGTGTGGACTGTGTATTAAGAATAATCTGGCCAGGCGGTGGTGGCACACGCCTTTAATCCCAGCACTTGGGAGGCAGAGGCAGGCGGATCACTGTGAGTTCAAGGCCAGCCTGGTCTACAAAGTGAGTCCAGGACAGCCAGGGATATTCAGAGAAACCCTGTCTCGAAAAACCAAAAAAAAAAAAAAAAAAAGAATAATCTGTAGGCACTGTGCATAATATAAACCGTATTTGGTGTTCAGGAACATGTCAGTCACTTCCCTCCTATTATTATTCTCATTCCCTCCACCCCAAACCTTGAGGTTTTGCTTAGGTCATGTCTGACAAGAGGTTTTCCCTTTTCTTTCTCCCACCTTCTAGCTACTCTCTTCACTAGCCTAATCCTAAGGCCTCCACCAAACCTCATGACAAGACATAATCCAAGTGACCGGAAGCGTGCCATCCAGTTCCTTCTGGGCTTCCTGCTTGGGAGCGAAGAAGACTGAGTTTGTTCCTGTCTGAGATTCCAGAGGAGGATGATCTTGGGCTCTGAGTAGTTCAGAATGACGTGAAAAGTTGTGACACAAAAAGAGTCTATTGCAGGATCTTACATACTGTCACTAGTACAAAGGGAAGAGTTTCCTAATCCCTCCTTACCATATCCTACACAGCAAAATCCTTTTACACATATATTGCCAAGCCAAAGTTACCATATTTTGGTATTTTTGTGTTTACTCTTTGTAAAGCAAAGAGGCCTGTATTTACACTCCTTTAACCAGGGGTATGTTTTCTGCCCTGCTTCCCAGTCATCATGATTATCTTTAATACCCTAAGCCTAGACTGTGAGGCATTACCTTTCTAGGCCTACCAAGCACTACTTTCTCAGACTTGTCTGTAGTCCTTTGTATGATGCACTTTGGATCCACCCACTCCCCACATCTTTGCACTCTTCCTCCACTCATGCTATCACTTTGAAGGGAGCCTGGATGAGGCTAGTGACACCATGGGTGTCCTTAGGAGTGAAGCTCACTGTCTACATGTGACTGTCTCATGTGTTTGTGCATTTCTACTACAATGATGTCTATGTGTCACTGTAACATTGACCTTCTCATGGATCCACACTTAGTGAAACTATATTCCGTGTCTCAGATCATATTTAGTTACATAATTTTATGTCCTATAGAGATGGCATCCCACTAATGTGAGAAAATCACAATAGCGAGGAAATCACTGTGAGTATTTCAGGAGTAAATATGTCCATGCTTGACAGGTCCTACTTCCTACTACCCTTTACTTGTTAGTATCCACACTTGACATGAGGAACAATCCTGCATGTTAGGGAACCCATATCCCCCTAGAAACTCATTTCCAGAATAATGTTTGCATCAAGATCAAAACAGGAGTCTGTACACTTCAAGTGAGGCCCCATGGAGCTTTCCTTCCCCCTCCCCCAAAACTCGAGTATTGAGGGTAACCTTCAGAACCCTATCTTCTGAAGTATCAGGGGAAGACATTGCCCTCTCTCAGCAAGGCTAGCTCTGGTCTCCACATCTGGCTCCTCAAGTAAAGAAAGACTGCCCTTGGTTTCTAGTCACTATATCCAGTGCCATGTAAGGGAAACTGGTCAGTGGAACCAGCCGCACACATTACCTCTCCCACCTGAAATGACTCTGTGCAGTTTTCATTTTATTCAAGCTTTGTGGGACAAACTTTTTAAAAACTAATTTGTTGATGGACAAATGGGCCACCAGCTTCTGACTGCAAAACTGCGTGGTGAAATCGGCTTGCTTGGTTTTGTTCACCAAAACCAACCCAAGTCATCTCATTCTTGCCTATTAACATTGGTTGTAAGGAGCTTGTATATGCAATGTATACAGTCTTGGGTACTTATTCCATGACTCTTGTAGCATCCAAGGAGAGGGCCAGGGAAACATGCACCATCGAACAGTTTTCCAGTTCCTTCATCTCTTCAAAATTGAGTTCTTTGGAGAAAAAAAAAAATGTATGTATTCTGCAATAGACTGGTTAAGCCCTTACCCAGTTGGGAGTTGGGAAATAAGAGTCAAAGTATTGGTCCTGGCTCACTGAAGATTTCTGACTGGGTCAACAGTTGATTGATGGAAGACTGAGAGCAGAAGAGTTTTGTCATATCTATTAGGCCAGAAAGTAATCACTGAAGAAGCAGATGATAGGAACAGGGGCAAGGCAGTCCACAGGGAAATGCCTCTCCTGTGCCCATTTTATAATACCTTATCAACCTTGGGTCTTTGGGTGAGCAATAATATGGTTAGAGGGGCTCTGGGAGCATGCATGTAATGGTCTTCCTTCATCAGGCCAAAGCACCAAGTTGCTTCACTGCCTCAACATTTTGTCCAGCTTGGCCTGGTTATATATAAGGTTGGGGGTTTTAGACAATCTCCAGGTAGGGGATATAAAACAGATCAGATTGAAGAAACCTTCTTCCCTATCCTGCCTATCCTACACCTCAACTCTAATTTCTAATTCCATCAAGGTACTATTTCATAATTCCTGCAAATGAAAGATTTCAGCTCCAACTGGTACCGTAAGACTCTGCACCTAGTGTCTTAGGGAAGAAATGATTCAAATCTACTGGGTGATGTTGCATTAGTTTCCCTTTCACTGTTTTCTGATTCTTAATCTATAGTTCTTATATTTCACAAAAATGTCTTAGTCACTAAGCAAAGCTGCTAGTGGGATTCTGTATTTGTGTCATCTTTTTTTATTATAATTTATTGCAATTTTTCTGAATAAATATATGTTGTGTGAAAAATCAATGTGGTCTTAGTGAGAGAGAACTAAAGAGAGTAGACTTATGTCACTTGGTCTCACTTGACGTTTTTTGCAATACCCATCAACTATACCCATGCCTGACAACATCCAGCTTACAGAGAAATGCCATTTAAAATTTTTGTGCTGAGGTAGTAACTTCATTTTAGAGTGTTTACTTAACACACACACAGCCTTGGGTTTGATCCTCAGCATCAGGACCAGAAAAGTATGTTTCCCTGGACTGGTGAGATGATCCTATGGGTAAAGGTGCTTGCCATCAAGCCAGAGGACCTGAGTTCAATTCCCAGAACCCACATGGTAGAAGGAGGGAACCAACTCCAGAAAGTTGTCGTCTAACTTCAACACATGTGTATGCGTCATGGCCACATAAATAAAATTGGGGCTGCAGAGATGACTGCGGCGAAGAGCACCTACTGAGTGTATCCAGGTTTGACTCTTAGCACCTACATCAGACAGATCACAACCGCTGTAACTCCATCTCCAGGGGATCTAAAGGCCTCTGCAGGCACCTGTACACATATGGTATGTGTATTTTCCCAAAGAAATGAGAAGCCATGTATTTTCAGAGACTAATAAAGAAGTCATGTACATTCAGGGCTGGCCAAGATCCTTATTTTGACCCTAAGGGTTCAGGCAACAGTGAGTTCATCAGAAGAAAGTCTTCCTTTTGGGGAGTGGGATGGGATCTGCAATGGTGTCTCACTATGTTGCTGAGGCTGGTCTTGAACAGCAACGCCTCCTAAACCAGCCTCCCTAGTAGCTAGGGCTGTAGTCACCATCTTGCCTGACCAGATATTGATTCTTAATCCTATAAATGTTGCAGCAAGGTCACACCCATGACCCTGCCAGCTCCAGAAGACCTAATGTACACATTTCATAGGAGCCCAGCTGCCCTTGCTGTCAGCCTAGGTGGATTAGATCTGACTCCCAAAGAGCCTGTTTTTACATAATTCATTTCAGAACTTTTGAAAACTAGTTTATTGCATTGGACGATGAGGTACCCACATTTACAAATACGTAGTGGTATGAGCTCTCAGGCACTTGGTGAGGATGTTTGCTCCTTAGCTGAACAGGGCACCACTGTGGGCTGGCCCATCTACAGCATGAATTTGTGGATTCTGATTTCTCATTACCCTTGAGACTGAAGAAGCTTCTGCTGGATCCTTCTTCTTCTCAAGGACCACCTTCCGGATGCATGGGCTGACTCAAGTGGTGTCAGGAATGGGATTTTTTTTCCTAGTTCCACCCAAAGGCTTGGCAGAAGAAAGTGTTTCTTTTCTTTTCTTTTCTTTTTTTTTTGGGGGGGGTGTTTCAAGACAGGGTTTCTTTGTGTAACAGCTCTGGCTGTCCTGTACTCGTTTTGTAGACTAGACTGGCCTCGAACTCACAGAGATCCGCCTGCCTCTGCCTCCCAAGCACTGGGATTAAAGGCATGTGCCACCACACTGGGCTGAAAGTGTTTCTTTTCAAGAGTGAAGTTCCTGTCTGTGAATGGAGACTAATACCCAGCAGTTTCTATGTAGCAGTGGGTAATGTGGCAATAACAGGCACTGTAGCTGTCTTTGCCTGAAGTTACAGAGAAACTGCATCCACACCCACCTGGCTGCTCTTGTGTTATAGAGGCCTCATTAGAGCCTTTCTGGTTCAAGTTAAAAAGGCTCTTGGTGTGGCTTAATAATCCACAGCCACATAGTGTAACTATAAAATTACAAAATGTTGAGGGGAGAGCCTTAGTTAGATCTAACCTCGTGTCATTCAAATAGGGAGTTTCAGAAGGGACAATGATCGACCCATCATGTAGTATGGAAGAAAAAGCTTGAGCTTCACAGCTTGCCATGGGTCAATGAACACCCTACATAACCCTAACCTATACTCACCAGGTAACATTTAACTGCAGTTGCCTTGTCTTGGGTCTGCTATTCAGTCCAGTTTCTGTCACTTCTTTATTATGAGTGACTATGGACTACGTAACCTATAGTTTTACTGCCTGTAGAATGAAATGAGTATAATATTGACTTTATGTGGTTATAATTATGTGTGTTTCATCACTTCCTTGTTAAAAAAAACCTAGAGCATTACCTGGTACATTTTGAACAATATCCCAACTTTCTCAGCCTGTATGGCATTGTTAAATGGAAGGTACATTAAGATGCCAACAATACATAGCACATAGAAGTTACTATATAGATTTCCCACTCCCAGCTTTCTGTTCTATCAAACTGACTGTGCCTAGGGCTTTAGATTTCTTATCTAATGCTAATTACCTTGTCATATAGGCAAGAACCAGACTATTGTACTCCCTTGTACTCAGCCTATTCAACTCTCCTTCATCTGTTATGAGACATGCAAACACACCAGCACCCATGCCTCTGTATTTCAGACCTTATCTGTAACCCCCTTTGAAATTATCATTATTTATGATGATGGTGATGATGATGATGTGTAGGTGAAGGAACAATTTTTAGAAGTCAGTTCTCTCCTTACATTGGGATTTACGGATTGAATTCAGGTTGTCAGGCTTGTGTGACAAGTTCTTGTTACTCACTGGCCCATCTAGAAATATTTTTGAAAGTAGGATTGGGATATAACTTAAAGCCATGTATGGTGGTATACATCTGTAAACCCAGTGTTCCCTTGGGAGGCGAAACCAATTTAGAGGCCACCCCCAGGTTATATGCTGAGTTCAAAGTAGACACGGCTAAATAACAATGCCCTGTCTTAGTTTTGTTTGTTTTTTTCATGTGTGTGTGGGGGGGGTGGTATATGTGTGATGGTGTGTGTGTGTGTCTGTGTGTCTGTCTGTGATGTGGATGTGTGGTGTGGAGTGAGTGATGTGTGTGGGGAGGTGTGGTGTGGTATGGTGTGTGTGTGTGCATGGGTATGTATGTATATGTATGGAAGGTATGTGCAGGTACCAACACGAGTAGAAGATGTCATTGGATCCCCTGGCGCTGCAGCTACAGGTAGTTATGAATTACTTGATGTGGATACTGAGAACAGAACTCAGATTCTCCTCAGGACAAAATGTGCTTTTAACTTGCTAGACATCTCTTTGGCCACATCCTCTCAAATTTAAAAAAAAAAAAAAAGTCTGAATACAAGCACACCTATGTGCAACACCTGGCTGCTATCCAGGTTTGGTAGCCACACTGGCTGCTTTGCCCATTCCTCCCTGCTAGGCTCTTGCTCTTTTCGGGGAACTTTGCCTTATCCTGTGGGCCGGACTTCTACCTCCCCCTGCTTTATGAGTAAATGCCTTGTTTTGACCTTTTCAACCAGGGCCACTCTAACTCCTTACCTGAATTGATTCTTACTTAGCCCACAGTGGTACTTTCTCTTTCCTCTGTCCTGAGAAAGCTATTCCTATCCTTCTAGCTTTCTTAGTAAAGAAAAAAGGAGCTTGCCTGCTCCTGGATCATGCTTTGAAGCTATGGTTCTGGACTGTTGACTTCCTCATCTGCAATGTAGGTGAGTGGTTCTCGATCCTACCCTTCATTGCAGTCAACTACAGCCATGGTTCTCAAACTGTGGTCCCCAAGGATGGCAGCAGCAGCAGCCCCTGGAAGCTTCTCTAATGGCTGCAACATGTAAACATTACCAGTGTCAAGGCCCAGTTTAATATCCTTAAATGAGAGTTCCCTGTTAGATCTTAGGCATAAAAATATCTTTGAAGCTTCCTGGGACATTGGTCCTCAAACTACACAGAGTGGTAGGATTTTTGCTAGTTTCGAGATTAGCATGGGCTGTGTAATGATACCTCCCACCTTGGCCTTCTGAGTGCTGGGATTGTAGATGTGTTGCACCAGGTCTGACTCACTTGTAGCCAGTTCACAGCCTTCCAACAAACTAACTGGTGTTCCCACTCTGTAGAACTAGATCTCCTAATCAGTCATTTATGCTTCCTCATGCTCATTAAGCATCTTCTCCATGCAAACTAGGACTGACCTTTTCCAAACAGTTCTACTCTGCCTGTCCATGAATCCCTTTCATGATATCTTATTATTTGCCATGGCTTTAAATACCACTACAATGATCCTCATTGCAAATGTCTATTTTCAGATCATCTCTCTTTTTCTGCCTAATGTATCCAATTAGCTGGCTCACATCTACCTTTGAATAACTCTCAGGCATCACAAGCATCACATGTCCAAAATGGACTTTCTTTACCCCAAATGGATTTATTTCCACCCAATCCCAATCCCGTATCAGTTATCCCTCAACTCTGAGTATGCTAATGAAACCCATCCAATGGCAGGGTAAACTTCTAGATTAACTTTATTTCCTACCTTTTCTTCCAGCTCCACCTCAGTGTTGGTACCACACATCCATCTTTCTCAAAACCTCCACTGTCAACACACTAGTCCAGGCCACCATAATCCTTTGCATGGACTATTGCCATGCCCTCCTACCTGATCATCATCTTTCTGTGTTACCCTTCAATCTCTAGCAGGCAGCATGATTTAAAACTATCAGTCTCTCACTCTCCTAAATTCCTAACTCATGGAAGTGTCACAGTAGGTCAGATCTAAAATACAAAACCTACCAGGCCTTGAATTTGGGGGGTGCTAAGTCTTCATGTGCACAACAATCACCTGGAGACAGGGTTCCAAAGCAGGTCCTCAGGCCTCACTCTCAGAGATCTGCTTTGATAGGGCTGAGATGAGGTGTGGGAATCCACACTCTAAGGAATCCAAGAGCATTTGCTCAGGATTATTAGACCATGCTTTGAAGAATTCTATCCCACATGATCAGTTCATCTGTCAATAACCCTTCTCCATCACTGCTACTATACTCTCACATTTTTCTTTACCCCTCTCAGTGAGCTGAGAACTCTTTCTCAGTTCAAGTCTTTGTACATGACATAGAATAATTCCCTCAGTACATTTCAAAATACCTCAGATCTCAGTTTGCTGTGCCTAACACTAACTCACTATTTTGTCCCATTCACTTTCTCTACTCGCATTCCTTGTCTTTTTTTTTTCACGACATAATGTTTGACTACCTCTGTGTCCATCACATGTAGTTCCATGAGCCTCCTACCCATATTCAGCTGATAATTTACATACCTGTTCCACTAAGGAAATAAGGCTCCAACATGACTTCAAATCCCAGATCTGCCATAATATATAAATATATATTTTCCCTTAGGTAAAAGTCTCTCTCTCTCTCTGCCTTGGTGTCCACATTCCTCACAAATTCATTGAGATGTAATTGACAAATCAAAATTTGTGTATAGTTAGTCCATCAATATATCTGCATATGTGCATCTTCAATAGCAGTAATTTTGATAAGTATTTCTGGGATACTTCCTATATGGACTATTACTATTCAAGGTGATAGAGTTGTAAAAGTAAATAAGGCAAAGTTCCCACTTGTATGGTACTTGCATTAGGAGGGTGGTACAGACAGAGGTAGACACGCAGACAGTACACAAAGTCAGAGAGAATACAGCAGGGTAGGCATCAGAGGGTACAGCAAGAGGACTTGGTCAGGGAAGGTGCCTTCAAGGATGTAGCAGAAATCTTCCTAAATCCTTGGAAGCCAAAAGATACCTTATCTTTATTTGAATGGTGGTTACACAATACATACCACAGAATCCAAACATCCAGGCTCTAAGATTGCATCTCTACAAAAGGGAGTAAAGGCCCTGAGGCAGAAAACCAGTTTGTCATGTCCTGAGGACACCCAGGCAGAGCACAGAAACAGGGAGGTCGTGCTGGACAAGAGGTAGTTGGGGACTGGAGCATTGAGATGCTGAGGGCAGGACTTTCATTTTATTTCACATGCAATAAGAAGCTAAGAGTAAGCCGGGCGGTGGTGGCGCACGCCTTTAATCCCAGCACCTGGGAGGCAGAGGCAGGCGGATCTTTGTGAGTTCGAGGCCAGCCTGGTCTACAAAAGCGAGTCCAGGACAGCCAGAGATATTCAGAGAAACCCTGTCTCGAAAAACCAAAAAAAAAAAAAAAGAAGCTAAGAGTGTTTCTTGTCAGAAAAGTGATATGATCCTCTCTCTCCCTCTTTCTCTATCTCTGTGTATGCTCCTTTCTTTCACAAGACTGTTATAATGTATTCTTCATCACCCTGACAGCTTATAAATTACTGCTTTATCCCCATTTCTACAGTCGAGGAAACTAAGGGTCAAAGAGACTTACTATTCTGATAATGGCTGAGGAGAATATGACTCCAGAGTTCAAACTGGACTGTTAGAAACAATTGTTATCTCCCCAACTTTAATGATAATGAATGTAGGTGTGTGTGCTTTCCCTTCTGTAATAAAATACCTGAAATAATTAACTTAAAGGAGAAAGGGCTTATTTAGCTCTTGATTTGGGAAGTTTGGTCCATAATTGAGTGAGTGCATTTTTTCTGCCTTCTAGCAGGGATTCCCAATGGCAATGCTGGGAAGTTCATGATGGAGTAAGGTCTGTAAGCTAGGACAAAATGTAAAAGTACCTTTCATTCTCCCGATGCAGTTGTTGTCTCAGGGGCTTATTGCCTCTATCTGTTAACCTAAGCCTAGTCTTAGAAGCTTCTTGCCTCCATACAATCTAATCTAGGCCTAGAATGCTTTCAGCTTCTGAGACTTACAGATGAATAAGTTCATCCTCTCTTGTTCTTTCTGAACTCTAGCTAGCTGGTTCAACTCAGGTTCTGGTTCAAACTCCTCTCCAAGATGACTGATTCAGTCTGGCTTCTCTCAGCTTCTCTGAATTGCTCTGCTCAGCATCAAACTAACTCTAGCAATCTGTTCAATTTTCTGGCTCATTCTCTGGCTTGTTCTCTCTTCAACCTGTCTCTGTATAAATGTCCGAAGTAAAACTGCCCCTCTCCCTTTCTCCCTCTGTGCTGTTCCCTTCAGTAGCTTCCCTTTCCTTTCTGTTCTCCTGAGAGTTGGGCATATCCTATTCTGTCAAATCTTTCTCTGATCCATCACTTTGTCTGCCTCTCAATTAGACATCACTTTCAAACGTGTTCTTCACTCTACAAACTAACTTTACCTTCATTGTTTGGGATTAAAGGCATGTATCACCATGCCTGGTGTGTCTGCATTTCAGCCAGATCACATAGACCTAGAAGGTCTTTGGATGTGACCTCTTTCCAAAGCAGCCATGTTGCTGGATTAAAATCCCTCTACACAAAAAGAAGTCCTTTGAAGTGCATGCTCCCCACTGACCTAAGGGTCTCCCCCACTAGGCCCTACCTCCTAAAAGTTCCAATACCCTCTGTTGTGTTCTTATCCTGGAAAGTCTGTTTTGCCCCAAGACAGACAGGGCACCGATAGACCAAAGAACTGATTCTATCCAAGTCTAGTTTGGCAGACAAGTGAATCTATTCCAGTTACTTACAGGAGCATGGGTGACTCACAGGCAGCTGCATCACCAGAAAGCCCCACACTAGCATGAATGATGACTCAGAAAAGCTACATCTCTGGAGTCTCCTACCCTAGTCAACCTTCCACCTCATCTATACACTCCACTACTTCCCTAAATCACATGCAGCTGAACAAGATGATGTGACTAGGGAGGGACAGGAGGAAGTAAGTGGCTAGAATCTCAGGGGAAGGTCTGATTATCTTCTACCACATACACTCCTTTTGCAGAAATGGTAATAGACAATCTCATGAGTGTCTCATTCAAGTAATCACAGCTGCTCTGACCCCAAGGTGGCAATGGCCATGCCATGCCTTGAAGACAGTTTCACAACACCTTCCTAGTATCACCACCGTGAGGACTCAAGCTCCTTACACATGGATCTTTGGGAAACATTCAATATCCAAGCCATAGTAGTAGAGAGGCCCCTTGAGATTCCTTTTAGCTTCATTCCCAACACATGGCATCAGCTTAAAATCCCGCTGATACCTGATATTCAACTTTGCTTATACTTTAATCAGCTTCTCCTGTTATCTTCCTCTCTCTCAAAGCCCAAGCCTAAACCTTTGCCTACTTCAGGTCCCTGGGCCCCACTTGTAGTCATGTACTAATTAGAATTCAGCAAGTACTTATTAAACACTAACTGCAGGCCACTGTGTAAGGTTCTGAAGGAAAGTGAAATCGATAGGATGGGAGATAAGACAAATATGTGGACTCTTTTAAAAAAGGAAAAGATAAGATACATGGAGGGGGAGGCGGGGGACAAAAATGCGGAAGAGAGTTGAGGGAGGATGAATGGGAGAAGAGAAAGAGTGGTAGTGAGGGATGGAAGAAAGAAAGGTGAAAAGAATAAAGGAAAAGTGGGGGAGTGGATGTAAAGGTATGAAGAGACATCCTAAGAAACTGAGCCAAGGTTGGAACATTGAAAGTTTCCCATGTCTGGGCACACTTTGCCCTTGCCCACTTCCTGGGCTCCACACAATTCAAGCCCTCATAACTTCAGATGTGAGGTGCAAAGCTTGAGATACTCTAAGCCCTGCCCACTGTTTCAGCTGCCACTTTCTCTCCATTTCAGTTTATCTTGCACATCACTGCACTTTGTTGACACCCTACCTCTGTGTGCCCTCTCACTCCCACACACCACAGAAATTCTAATTCTTCAAGCTTCTCAGCCTATTCTGCATACTTCTGTGGATGAATCTCCCACTCTCGACCTTTTCATGCACTCCCCTTGCATAAATCTGCCTATATTCTCCTCTAGCTGAGTCCAGAGCAATCACTTGGATCCCTCTAGGGCAGTGATTCTGAACCTCCCTAATGCTGTAATCCTTTAATATAGTTTCCTCATGTTGTGATGATCCCCAATTGTAAATTTTTTTTGTTGCTACTTCCCAACTCCAATTTTGCTACTATTATGAATCATAATGTAAATATCTGATATGTCAGATACCTGATATGTGACCCCCTATGAAAGGGTCATTTGGTGCCCAAAGGGGTTGTGACCCAGAAGTTGAGAACTATTTTTCTATCTCCTATCTCTACACTTGTTCAAGCCCAAGCATATGTATTGTCATTTCCTCCCTCCTGCCACCTGCCCTTCCTTGAACTTTCCCCTCTGAGCCATATTTTAAAATACCACCTGCCAAAGACTGTTGTTGCTTCTCAGGATTGGAAGCCCGAAGAGAGCTGAAATCAAGCCAAGCATATTAGGAGTTTTCCCACAGTGCCTTGCAAAGGGCAAGTGCTCAATAATATTTGGTTAACAAAAAATATTCCTGAAAATACACGAAAACATAAGTCTGTGTGCAGTGAGTGTTCCTAAAATGTGTATACAATTAATTATTCATACTGAGCACTGTTAACTTCAGAGAGAGTTGGGTGTATGTATGTGAGCAAGTGGGGCATTAGTGGATTACACTAATGTAGTCCAAGAAGATAGTAGTTTTTAACAGCCATACAGTACTATCATTTCTCTTGGTTTGTAGGCAACAAAATCTTGTTGAATTTGCTTTTTTTAAATGTGCATGGGGGTTTTGTCTGCATATATGTACAAGCATGACAAGCATACCTGGTGCCCATAGAGGCCAGAAAAGAGAGCCAGGTCTCCTGAAACTGGAGTTACAGCCACCATGTGGGTGCTGGGAATGAAAGCTGAGACCTCTGGAAGAGCAGGGTGTTCTTAAACACTGAGCCATCTCTCCAGCCCTGAATTTCCTTTTTTAACTTTTTTATTTCACTTATTTATTTTTTATTTGTGTATATGTTTGTGTGAGAGAGAAACATATATGTGATATACACATACATACATACCATGCCACAAATGTGAAGTTCAAGGACAAATTTGTGGGAGTTGGTTCTAGAACCATGTAGGTTCTAGGCATCAAATTCAGGTTGTTTTAAGTGTCAGAGACAGACTGATTTAAAATGTATAGAATTTTATGAATAGGATAGTATGGAGTTTTTCCAAATAATTTTTCTTACAGCACTGGAACACAAGGTCTTTTGCATGCTAGGCATATGCTCTACCACTGAGCTAGACTCTCAACTCCAAACAACACTTTTAATGTGTTTTTATATTTTTCTATTGATCTTGTGTCTGTGTGTTTGTGTGCAGATGCACACATCTGGAGGTCAGAAGGTAACCTGTAGTTGTTAGTACTCTCCTTCTACCATACGGGTCCTGGTGGTCAAACTCAAGTGGTTAGGTTGGTGGCAGCCACCTCACCTGTTGAGCCATGTCACCATCCCCCAACAAATATTTTTAATTTTTGTTTTTGAAATTAAAATATAATCACATAATTTTCCCTTTCCCTTTTCACACTTCAGCACCTACCATGTACCCCACATTTGCTGTCTCTCAATTTTGTTACCTCTTTTTCTTTGTTTATTGAAATATACATACACATCTAAATATATAAATACAACCTAGTCAATCCATATGTTACATACACATATATATACACACACATATACATACACACACACACACGCACGCACACACACACATATGATTTCAAGGCTAAGCACTTGGTATTGGATAATCAGTGGGCATGCCTTATCCCCTGGGATGACTACTTTTCCCATTCTCAGCGTTCCTTAGTTTCCTATAGTTCTTTGTCTAGGGTAGAGGTTCCAAGAGATTTCTCCCTTCTATGTTAGCAAATATATTGATGTTGTCTTTGTTCAAGTCTTGTTTAGACAGCAACATTGGTGGGGCTTTATGGGTGTGTAGCATCCCTGACATTTGTAGGAGACACAATCTCACAATATACTTCTTGCTCCTCTGGGTCTTACAATCTTTCTGCCACCTCTTCTGAGATGTTCCCTGAGCCTTAGGTACAAGAGTTTTATTGTACCTGTATCCATTTGTGCTGGGTACTATATGATCACTTGTTCTCTACATTTTTATCAGTTGGGTTCTGTTAGTTTCAAAGAACATCCCAATACCAGACATGATAACCTTTATAATTTGCTCGTTAAGGAAGTCCAGGAAACTCCGAAAACATTATAGACCATTGCTGTTGCTCATGCCTCCGAGAGGTTGAAGGTAAGTCCCTACTGCTGTGGGTACTATGTACTTTGGACACAGGACCCAAAGGATCAAAGCTGGATTTGACCTGAAAATCTCTTTCCTGACAATTGGTTTTCATGGTACCAAAAGGTGCTATGTAAGCTTCCAAAGGAGGGAAGCAACCAATAATCCTACTCAGCTATGATACCTGTGAACTACAACAACCAGAATGGCACAATAGTTCCAAGGGTAAACTAGTGGCATGAATATCTTGACAATAACCAACAGCTTCTAAATGGACTTAAAGCCTGCTCAACAACAGGGAAATCATGCCTGGTACTAAAAACCTAGCCAACTACCCAGGGTAAGTGAAGTCAGGGATTTGGGGGGAAACCCACAGCTGTCACTCTACTAACGCAGCGTAACTCTTGCATTGTCAATATTTATCCTTATACGCACAGATAAGTAGAGCTCTCACCCCTCATCAAATAATATTTTTAAAGAATTGTGTCATGGGAAAATTGGTAAGATGTATCATTAAGTAGAAAAGACAGGCTATGTATAGTTATGTAAATGTTTCCAATTTTAAAAAATCAAATTCAAAAATATGTACACAGAGAAAGTGGACATGCAGCAAATGAAATAGCAGAGTGAAGAGACAGCCTACGGAGTGATGGAAAAATCTTTGACACATTTTCCTAAGACATAGAAATTAATACTTTCTAGAATATATAAAACACTCAAAAAAATTAACCAATGAAAGAACAAATATTGAGCCAAGTGTGGTGGCCCAAGCCATGAATCCCCACACTTGAGAGGCAGACTCAGGCAGATTCCTGTGAATTTAGGGACAACCTGATCTACATAGGGAATTCCAGATCAGCCAGAGCTATGTAGAAAGAACTTGTCTCAAAAAGAAAGAAAGAGAGAAAGAGAGAGGGGGTGGGGAGGGTGGGAGGGAGGGAGGGAGGGAGGGAGGGTAGAAGGAAGGAAGGAAGGAAGGAAGGGAGGGAGGGAGGGAGGGAGGGAGGAAGGAAGGAAGGAAGGAAGCCAGGCGTGATGGCACACACCTTTAATCCTAGCATTTGGGAGACAGAGGCAAGCAGATCTCTATGAGTTCGAGGCCAGCCTGGTCTACAAAGTGAGTTCTAGGACAGCCAGGGCTGTTACACAGAGAAACCCTGTCTTGAAAAAAAGAAAAAAGAAAAGAAAATTGTGAAACAATACATAAAATGTTTTTCAAAGAACAAAAAAGATGCACCTTAACTGTTAATTGACAGCCAATTCTCAAAGGAAGTACAAAGGCCAATGAGTATATGAAAATGTTCAGTGTTTTTAGCCATCAGTGAAAAGAATATTAAAGAACTCCTCCCATTCCTTCTCACTTTTTCATATTAAATCTACATTTTCTCTACTAATAAAACAAACAAACCAACAAAAAAAAACTATTTTTAAGATTCCATCTAACCCAATCAGAGTGACTTTTATAAAGAAAACAAATGACATCAAACGCTTGTGAATATTCAGAGAAAGAGGACCCCTTATGCAGTGCTGGTGAGAATGTAAACTGGTACAGAGACTGTAGAAATCAATTGGAGGCTCCTCAATAAATGGAAAATATAATGACCATATCGGCTATACTAAAGGACTCTAAGTCACCATGCCTCAGTACTTGGACAAGCATATTTATTGCTACACTATTCATAATAGCTTGATAATAGAACCAGCCTAGATGGCCATCAATAGATGAATGGATTAAAAGAAATGAGATATGTATGCCCAGTGGAATTTTGTTGAGCCATAAAGAAAACCAAAATCATGGTATTCATTGGAAGATCAGATGGAACTGGAGATGAAAGTGTTAAACCAAACAAGCCAGTCTCACAAAGAAAAGTGTCACGTGCTTTCTTCTACCCAGAAACTAAAGTCGAAGAAGAATCCAAAAGAGGACTACTTGCAGGGAGCAAAGACCAAAGAGGGGGAGAAGGGTGAAAGAGGGGGTGACAGGATTACTGAAGTACATTGCACGCATGTATGAAAATCTCATTGTGAAACCTTGTATGTTGCACAATTAGTATATGTGAATAAAAATACCAGGAAACAGGGCTCTAGACTGTTGACATCAGTCAGTTTGGGTCATAACATGGTAGTCCGTGGTGACTTCAGTATGTGCATGGAGGGAAGTTTGGAAGTCATTAAGTGCATGAAAAGTTTGTCTTGACGCTGCCCATTGCCTTTATACGGAAAAAGAATTTTGCTTTAATTTATATGTGCATCCACAGTGACTTTGGGAGTGTTGCTGGAAATTACTGTAAAGTGCACCCCTGGCTACTCTTTGATGCCAACCTCAACAATTTTAGTTAACTTTGATATTTCTCTGGTTTCCTAGAGGTTTTACAATGAGCATGTATTGCTTTTTATACTCAGGAAAGATTAAGGAAAGCATTATTTCATGAAAGGAAGAAATGTCTGTGTGTTGGAGTGAATAAACACAGTGTCTCCCTCAAGCATAGAGGTGGCCTTGTCAGCCCCATACCCTCACCCTCATATTGAGGGGTATCTCTCTTCCAATTTTGACAAAGAAGATCCCATTTTATCTATACTCCCTAGGTAGAGCTCTATAGAGTATAAATCTCCAGGACAAACACACAAGCACATGCACATCCACACACACCTGAAAACGTGCACACACAGACACAGACACAGACACAGACACACACACACACACACACACACACACACACACACACACACACACACACACACACACACACCACTTTACTAACAATGAGTCAGTCCTCCAACTAACAGTGACTCTTGTTTGCTTTGAAGAAAAAGGATTATTTGCACATTGCAGCTATGGCCAGTAGGTGGAAGCAAAGGATAACTATTCTCTCTGATTTAAAACGAGGTTTTTTTTCTTTTTTTTTTCTTCTTTTTAATTTTGGCATCATATCTTTTCTACTGTGTCTCAAAAAGCCAACAAAAACAAATCCTTTTTTTTAAAGATTAAATTGAAACTGTGTAAAAGCAGTGGATAGTTCAGCTCTATATTCCATAGAACATTATGCCAAATCAAATAATATTTTCCTTTCTCAGTTATTTTGGAAGCACCAACCATGTTTGGGAAGCTAATCTTGCTGCCTAAAGCTAATGACATATATCTTCTGTGGAGAAAAAAATGGAAATGACTGGACTGGCTGAAGGAGTGGAAGAGGGAGTAGACACCGATGAGAACTGGAAAGAAACAAATTTTTCTCTGAATAGGTGGCTGGGGAAGCCGAAAAGGAGCAGAGGATGCTGAATGTGGACACGGTTGCTGTGAGTTGCATTACAGCCTTCCAAATGCATATGTTCAAGTCTTAATCCTCGATACCCATGACTGTGACCTAAGTTGGAAAACATTTTTTCTAGCTTTCTTCCAACCTCACTGGCGCGTAGGCTCTGTTGCAGGCTCCCTTTGCTTCTTGGCCCCACCACTAACTGGTGGCACGTGCTGGCGTTTGATCACATCTCTTCTTACAATACACTCTCCATTAACCTAGCTCATTCTTTTGCCTCTAACTGAAGCAATATCCATCCCTGCCACCTTCCACTCCAGACCCATCTTACAGTGGTGCCATAACCTACTTGGTTTATGTTCTAAAGTTAGCTACTTAAGGGAAAAGAATTTAATGATCCCAGGGCGTAAAGTCCCTTACATATTCCCAGTGTGAAGTAATATTTTTAGAAGGCAAAAGTGTATACGAGTGAGTACACACATCTCTCTCTCTCTCTCTCTCTCTCTCTCTCTGTGTGTGTGTGTGTGTGTGTGTGTGTGTGTGTGTGTGTGTGTGTGTGTGTGTGTGTGTGTTTCGAGACAGCGTTTCTCTCTGTAGCTCTCTGGCTGTCCTAGAACTCACTCTGTAGACAAGGTTGGCCTTGAACTCAGAGATCTGCCTGCCTTTGCCTCCACAAAGTGCTGGAATTCAAGGCGTGTGGCACCACCACCAGGCACACACTGCTCCCTTTAAATATAGGACTCATCCTCAGTTTAGGGAGATGGTCATACCACAAAACATACCTTAGAACTGACACCTGCTTAAGGGACAGAAGAGTGACATCTCACATTGATTCCAGAACACAATTGCTTGCCCCGAGCATGGGTGGAGTTCAGAATATTTTCCACCAGTATTTTCTGTTCTACGAAAGCATAAATCGAGTTGAATTGAGAATACGCGAATGCTTATACTGCCTGCTAGAGAGTGCCACTAGGATGTGGCACATTTCTCTCGGACTGAACACATGATTCCATCATAATAAGCCCATCTTCCTGAGTTTTCTGTATCCTCAGTGAATGGCAGGCAGTACAGTCCTACCAACAGAAATAGTCTGGTGTAGGTGATGAGGGTGGATGGGAGTGAACACACCTTTGTGTAATGGCCCTAGATGAGATTTAGACTAAATAAATTCAGTGACAGCCTAGGGAACCCAGAATGCCAAAATAGCCTGTTCTGTGAGAGTAGACTCTGGGCATACTTACTGGGGGACCTTAGCCAGAAGCCTTGCCCACCTGTCTAGCCACAAGGACTCTTGATGATAATCTTTCGTGTTATACTATATAATATGACTAATGTGTAATTTGCGTCTGAACAAATCCAGTAGAATTCTGTTCTAGCGGCTCTCAGGGGTTGGCAAACCATGGGCCAAATCCAACACACCATCTGATTTTGTAAAGTTTGATTGGAGCACACCAATGCTATTTTTCCATGTTTTCTATAACTGTGTTGACTACAATAAGAGTAGTTGCCACAGAGACCCACAAACAAAAACATTTACAACTTGGCCCTTGACAGAAATTTTGCTAAACATTTCAATCTAGACTGTTCTGCTCTGAGCCCTACCAGTGAAGGCTGGATCATTTTAACACAAGCTTTGATGGCAAGTCTATGCCAGCCAACATTTAACTCAAAGGAATTCACATATAAATACTCCGAAGAGCAACAAAAAAAGATAACAAGAATGGTTTGGCGTAACCATCCAGAGTGAATAGGAATTGATGTGCCTGTTGTTCCCACACTCCTTTTCAAGCCTTCTCCTCTTGTGCTGAGCTGGTGGTTCTCATGTCTGCACTCAATCAAACAGAGCTAGGACAACTTGGTTAGTCATCCTGAAGAATCCAGAGTTGGATCCATACCATCCACTGAGAAGAAGGAAAGTTCCCACCACTGCAGATTGAGGAGTCTCCCCTGCCTGAGGAGTTCCCTGGAAGAATTATCAGGTTAGAGACAGAAGATAAGCAAATGCCTCGTGGGAACCAGAGGGTTGGGGTTTGATGGAGTTGGTGTACAGCAGGCAGACCCCTCAGCTGGGAAGAAACAAGCTCAATACACATTGAGCCAACAAGGTGTTTATACAGAATAGGTATGTTTTGGAGCTGGCCAGGAAGTAGGGCTAAAGCTGACAGTCTCAGAGGGAGCAGAGCAGGTCAGTGGCTCGTACAAGAAGTGGATCTCAGTGACACAGAGGAGCACAGGCCCCTCAGCCAGGGGGTTGGGAAAATATCATTCATTACTTACTAGAATGTAACTAGGGTATTGCACAATTCAAGGGTCATGACTATGGTCCCACCCACCCCTGAGTCACCAAAACCCCGCCCACTCCTGATTCACCAAAGCCCCAGAGGCTCAGATCCTGGAAAATTTGCAGGCCATGGAACAGCTCCAGGAACTGAGGTAATCCTGGAAAAGATGAAGTGATCCCTGCTTCATTTTTCAAGTAGACAACTAGAGACCCTGTGGACAAAGGAGACGGGAAACTGAGCGAGAAGCCAGCAAGATGTTCCTTGTAGAGAACTCAAATCTTACAATGTGAAAAGTATTAGAAGTAATTTTATTTTATTTTTTAGCACTTTTTTTTGATTTTTCGAGACAGGGTTTCTCTGTGTAACAGCTCTGGCTGTCCTGGACTCACTTTGTAGACCAGGCTGGCCTCGAACTCACAAAGATCCACCTGTCTCTGCCTCCCAAGTGCTGGGATTAAAGGCGTGCGCCACCACTGCCAGGCTTATTTTTTAGTACTTTTTATATCTATGAAAAGAGTTCTAATTTGCATGTTTTCGGTCTGTTCTGGAGAATCAGGGATGGTCTGGTCCAGTAGGTAGGGACGGAAAGAAGCCCTTTCGTTCAGGAAAGATTCTTGAGGGTTTTCAGGAACTAAGAGTGACAGGTGCCATTCAAATACATCGAAAGGGTCTGAGCATGATGGTACATACCAGTAATCCTAGCAGTGGGGAGGTAGAGGCAGGAGAATCTCCTAAATTCAAGGCCAGCCTAGTCAATACAGTGAGTTCTAAGCCAGGGTCACAGAGTGAAACCCACTTTCAAAACCTCCACAAGGGCTTGTCCCCCTTTACGAGTCTAAATGTCTAAAGAGCTGGCTTGGCTTTGCAGTCACTTCTTTCTCTACTCAGTCTGGCTTGAACTTTGCTTCCTTGATAAGGGAGCATATAGGAGTGAGATACAGAGAGCAATTTTTACAATGTTAAAAGTTTTCCCTGTTGGAATAAAGAACACCCCCAGGATTCCAATGTTAACTAAAGGTTCCAAGGTTAACTAGAGACTTCCGGAAGGGGGTGTTGCAAGTTAGTTTATCACCTTTAAATAGCTACAAAGTGACAGGCTCTGACACAGTTTGACTTCTAAAGAACACTCAGACCCAAGCCCTGGCTGCTCCAGGTCCCCACCGCCCAGAGGCTAGAGGAAATGCATCCTGGCACCTTCTGCCATTTGACACTTTTGACACCTTTCTCATTAGCCGCAGGGTGCAGGGTACAGAGGCCCTGCTCCAGCTGATGAACAATGCAGCTGCAGGGTGGGTAAAGAAACCTTTAATGAAGATTCAAAGGGCAAACGGGAAGATGTCACACAGGCGGAGCTCTCAGCCCTAGCCCCTGCCTTCTGACTCGGTGGAGGTTCTCCAGGAGATGTTGCTGCTGATTCTGAGTCTTGTCTTTCTTGTGCTCTTCATAACTGTCATCATCAGTGGGCAGTTCATAGCAGCACAGGGCGCAGGAATTTGTCTTACTTAGCCAGGGCAGAATGCAGCTGGAACGGAAGAGGTGATGACAGGGCATCTCAATGACAGTCTCGTCCTCGAATTCCAGAAGACACACAGGGCACTTGAGTTCAGCCTTGGAGCTACTGATGACAGTTCTGGGGAGGCTCTCCACCACAGCCTTGGCAGCTGGTGGGGGCAGATGGTGTTCCCAATCTACCAATCCCAAATCCTCAAAGTCCATCCTATTGAAAAGTGATCTGCTCTCCGGGGTCCAGCTCCAAGCCCTGCACACTCTCCTTGTGAGCTCCAGTAACATATTGTTGGGGGCTTTGTGCTCAAGATCCAGCCGTTCACAGTTGTGTTCATCAAAACAGGACGCCATGGCTGTTGGGCTGCCCGGCTTGTCTGACCTAGAATTAATTTTAAAACACTTTACAGATTTGACTTCCTTTAGTTTGCACAGATATTTTGTGAGTTATTATTACTCATAGTTTAAAGTTACACCACGTAATGAATTTTGTGTTTAACCCATATCTTGGCTCAGGAAAACAGGAGACTAACCCAAACCTGAACGGTGATGGAAACCAGCGGGCCATGTTGCTCCTCTCAGCTGGGAGACTCCTGAAAAGACGGTGGGGCAGGGGCAGGGGCTCAGTGATTACCTCAGCCTGGGTGTCCCCTGAAGTCCAAGAACAAGGGAAGATGCTGAATTTCCTGAGTCTGGCTCCTTTTGAAGTCTTTCTCAGCACTTCCGGAGTGTGGCCCTCCTGACAAAAATGAAGATATTCTAAAGAGACGCTTGGGGCCTTTCCTTTGGCTATAGGTCTATTGAAACAATGGACCCCTAAGAATCTTTCCCATGGAAGATTCATGCTGGTAGAAGGAAAGGCTGGGCCCATGGTGCCAATCAAGGGAAGAGCTTGTCTCCCAGAGTTTCCACACAGTTCTGAAAACTTGTCAGGAGAGAGAGGGTGGAGCCCAGGCAGACAATGATGGGTCAGTGATGGGCAAGACCATATCTTGTCTGGAACTCGTAATTCTGCATACCTCTAGCCTTCAATTTAAATCTACCCAACAGGACCCAGATGATGAAAATGGGGAAGCAGAGACACTCCACCTTTTTGTTCCTTTTCCTAATGTGACAGCACTGAATAAGTATGTAAAACCCTTTCCTTCTGCAAATGTTCACTATTGTTTGTTTAGTTGGCCTATTAAATGAATTGCTGAGCCCGACATGTTAGGGCCCAAGCTCTCATCCTAACAACTTGGGTGCCAGCCCACAAAGTCGCCTGAGGCCTGTTTTTTCTCTTGCCTCCTATTCTTTGAGTCTCGAAGATTGCCTCTTGCTCTATACTCCCAGGCTGCTCTGTAGAGGAGACACACAGTTCTTTTTCAGTTCTTGTGACTCCACAGAGAGAGTGGTATATTGGAGAATTGAGCAGTCACCTTTTGTGGTGGCCAGCCTAGACGCCTGGCCTAGCTGCAAGCCCATCATGAGGAACTGTGTTGTGAGATTCCTGTCTCATAACCATGTCAGTTTTCTGGGTGGAAGTATTCACAAGTAGCCTCATTTGTAGGATGGAATCTGTGAGACATGGAAGAAGGCTGATGATTTTGAAGAGTCTGAGCAGTTCAGCCGGGAGCATCTTCCCAAGTTGCCATGTGTGGAGAGCTCAGGGCATGGCTTATTCATTGGATGTTTTCTTTGGCTCTTTACCAGCAGGCTGCTAAGTGTGCAACCCAGAACCTTAAGAGCAAGGAGCACTAACAGCACTCTTGATATATGGTCCAATGCATGGAGCAGTGTCTCCAATTCCCAATGTAAAGTTTTTCCACTGGTCTAGAAGCCAGTCCCAAGTCACCTTGGCCTGCATTGTTTCATGACCACTCCGAGGCACTGTGGTACCACAAGAAGCCTGACAAAGTCAGAAAGTCATTTTGTTCCAAGATTCCTTTAGATGAGAATGCCTCAAAGGAAATTGGAGAATACCGAGTAAGACTAGGATTTCACTCCCTAGTGGAAAGAATCTATCCTGGTTAGAAATGAGGCCTGGTCTGGGCGCCTCCTGCTTACATTGCAAAGACTAGGGAACAATGGTAAACAACAGACATGCAGAGAGACCCTACCTTCTTCCTAGGCCCTAGCCCCTAGCGGATATCGGATATCCTCAGCCAAGCAAGGAATAATTTAAAGTGAAGTAGAAGGCAGAGCTGAACTAAGAATGTCAGGGCTGCCCTCCTGGCTGCCACAGTTCTATAGCATGCTTTTGAAGGACACTTGACCTTAGGGAATGTGGTGGATAGGCTGAAAGTGTGGGTAAATGAGCAAAGTGGACATTGTCATGTTTGATACCTCCTTCTCTTTCATGTTCCCACATTCTTGTCATTCCAAGTTCTTTCCCACTTCTATCAAACTCTCTATCTTCACCATGGCCCAAGCCACCAACTGGCATCTTTCTATGATGATCCTAAGACACCGATGGCAGACAGAGTATAAGCTACTTAGTTGAATTTGAATCTCAGATAAATAGAATCATTTCCCACCTACCTTATACTACATCTGGGTCATACTTACACATAAATAAACTGTTTTGTGTGAAGTTCAAATTTAACTGGACCATGTGAAGTTCAAATTTAACTGGACCATCTGTGTTTCATTTTGTTTGTTTCTCTCTTTTTTCCCCCTTTTGTTTTGTTTCTAAAAGTAGCATCCAGACCAAGAGCTTCACAGCCTGGCAGCCCTTCCAAAGTGGCCAAAATGAACTTATAGACATTCAGATATGGCAATGTCACTCACTACTCACCCAGGTATTAGGTCCAAGATTTTCAGATGACACACAAGACCTATCTCTATGTGAATGCCTCCCAGTCCTCATCTTCATCTCATTCTGTTACCATGAACCTACACTGTGCCCCCAACATACCAAATACCCTCTACTCCTCTAAACATCCTTCTTTGCATTTACATATACTCACTCTGTTCAGTCACCTGAAGAACTCAAACTCATCCACCTAGCAGCCACCACCACTAGCACAAAAAAAAGGTATATAGAACAAAGGATTAGAATAGAGGACTGACCTAGAAATAAACCAAAGCACCTACTGCTACCAGATCCTTGACAAGGGTGTCAAAAACATGCACTGGGTGGGGGGAATTGTCAACTTCTTCAACAAATGGTGCTGGGGAAACTAGATATGCACATGTAGAAGAATGAAACTAGATCCCTGTCTTTCACCCTAATGCAAACATCAGTTCAAAGAGGATCAAAGGCTTTAGCATAAGACCTGAAGCTTTGAAACTGCTATAGGAAAGCATAAATTGAAACACTTCCAGATACAGATTTGGTCATCGACTTTCTTTTTTTTTAATTGTTTATTTATTTATTCATTCATTTTATATCCCATCATAGGCTCCTCTCTTCCCTCCTCTGGGTCCCGTCCTCCCACCCTCTTCCCATTCTCCTCTTCTTCTCCTCAGAAAAGTGGAGCCCTTCTACCATCCCACCCCAGCACATAGAGTCACATCAGGAATGAGCATATCCTCTTCCATAAGACCAGGGAATCGACTTTCTTAAAAGGGAGCCAGTAGTACAAGACATAATACTGAGAGCTGACAAACTGGGTTGCATGAAATTAAGAAACAATCACAAGAGTCTGAAAAGGCAACCTGCAGGATAGGAGAAAGTCTTTGCCAACTATACATCTGACAGGGGATTGATATCCAGAATGAATAAAGAAATGCAAAAATTAAACATCAAACCCCACAAATTCCCCCAATTAATGTATGTTCTAATGAACTGAATAGTCAATTCTCAAAACAAGAAATACAAACAATCTGCCGGGCGGTGGTGGCGCACGCCTTTAATCCCAGCACTTGGGAGGCAGAGGCAGGCGGATCTTTGCGAGTTCGAGGCCAGCCTGGTCTACAAAGCGAGTCCAGGACAGCCAGAGCTGTTAAACAGAGAAACCCTGTCTCGAAAAACCAAAACAAAACAAAAAAAAAGAAATACAAACAATCAATAATTATTTTTTACAAGTATCCAGCATTCTTAGCCACTCAGTTAGAGTGGTTATCAAAAAACAAATGCTGGAGCTAGAAAGATGGCTCAGCATTCTTGCAAAGGACCAGGTACCAACATGTTAGCTCACAACCATGCATAACTCCGGTTTCTTCTAGAATCCACAGGTAATAGGCATGCACATGGTACACATACATGCAAGCAGGTAAATATTCATACATACAAAATAAAAGCAAATATTTTTAAGTGCCAGAAAGAATATGGGGAGAGAAGAACCCTTATATATTGTGAGAGGGGTGTGAATTGCTGTGAATAGGTGTGAATATGGTTTCTCAATGCACTGAAAATAAGAATGATACAGCCCACTCCTAAGTATTTTCCCAAAGGACTCACAGTGATTATCCTTGAGATACTTGCACAACCATGTTTATTGCTGTAAAATTCACAATAGCCAGAAGATAGAACCAGTCTAAATTCCCATCAACATGTGAATGGAAAAAAAAAGTTGTACAATATACATAGTAGAATTTTTTTCAGACATGAAGAAGAATGAAATTATGACCTGGGAGAACGGATAGGACCTGAAGAACATTACATTGAATGAAACAAGGCAGACTCAGAAAGACAAACACTTTCTGTTTTGTCTCATATGTGAAGTATAGATTTAAGTGCCAGCCCTCCTGTCCCCTGTGTGAGGAGGGGCTTAGGAGACTGTGAGAGAAGAAGAGATATTAAGGGAAGGGAGAGTGGTAGAAAGAATAATGGAGCAAAACAGAAGGAGCAACAACTATCTGGGGAAAGGGGGTATCAGCCAGAGGAGAGCAGGTGGAAAGAAAAGAGGTATTTGGGAGACTGACAAATAAGAATGGATAATGATTATATATATATATATATATATATATATGAAAATTCCATAATGAAATTCATCAATTTGTATGTTAGCTTTAAAATTAATTTTAAAATAGTTTATCTTGAGGGAATAATAGATAATACAGTGTAATTTTTAAAATGAAGCTTAAAAAGCATGTTCTTGCCAAGATCTTCTAGAAATCTCACTGCCTTCCTCAAGCCAAGCACAACTCGATCCAGAATTAAATGGCCCTTTACATTTATTTTACTATTAAAGCAACCTATGTGGGTCAGCGAGATGGCTCATCCTATAAATGCACGTACAACTACACACACACACACACACACACACACAAATGAAATGATCTTTTTAATCTATGTCTGTTTCTCCTACAGGAGTATGACCTCCTTAAAAGAAAGCATCTAAGTCCTTCTTCATCTTCGTCACCACAGTGCACAGCACAGTTTTGCTGGCCAGCATGGAGCAATCAATAAAAGTGTGAGGTGTGAATGAAAGAAGAGGTGTGAATGAACGAAGTATTGATTCCAAAGCTGAAGCCTTAATAGCCCAATAGAATTTAGTGCAGTAACAGTAGTGGACACCGGAGGACAGTATAAGCTTAGTTTTTATCTGGTAGGAGGGGCTTGAAGGGAAATCTTTCCGAAAGCGGACTTGGCTATCTCAGTCAGTTTTGAGGAGAAGATTTTCTGTTGTTTTGTTTTGCTTTGTTTTTAAATCGTGGAAACAGGAAACAGGAAGGAACCTTAAGAAAGCAGTTGAATCAATTGCCTCTATTCACACAGTTGAGAGAAATCTCCCTATTTCTATTTAACTACTTGTTTCCAGGAAATGTAATGCACCCTATGATTTAGGAGGAATAAATCAGACCTTAGGAGACTTGCTTCAAGTCAGGGAACCAGTGAGTGGTAGCAGTAGGTCTGGCGCCCAGAGTGCTGTCCTTCTCACTGCTGCCCTGTGAGGGAGGTGCTGTTCCTAAATTGCAGATGGACAAAAGGCACCAAGGTGCTGTGGGAGGGCTTGGACCCAGGTCTCCATATCTCCATTTTCATATTCTGTCCTTCCTCACACTCAGAAAACTACTCGACCTTGGGACACAAGCTTGAGGTTGCTTTTTCCAGGTGCCTTTGCATGAGTCCACCTCTGTCTGTTGTGAGGCTGGCTGCAATCTACATCCCTGCATTCTCAGCACCAAATTTTGAAGGTTTTCATATTGTGAATCCCAGTGGAGCCTCTGAGTTCTGGGCCAGGCCCTATAGCAGCCAGAAAAAAGCAAATGAGGTCCTGGGGTGGGAAACTAAGGGAGGCTCCTGCTCACTCAAAGCTGCAGTCTGAGAAGGGGCAGGGCATAGCTCAGAGTGTGTACCTCACAACACTAGGTACCCAGGAACCTCAATTGCCTCCCTTAGAGGCCTGACCCTGGGAATAACATTAAGACCCATACCCTGGTCATTTTTTTTCACTGCTAGGCCAACCTGAACTTGGAGGAACCCCAAGGAGGAAGGGATCACTGGAGATCCTTAGAAGGTAAGATATTCAGGGTAATAAGAAGCTGTGTCTCATCCCTTCTGGTTGAGCCACTGCAGAACCTCAGTTCAATGGGGAACACACACATATACACAGTTTCATCTCTGCTACTTTCATCCTCCCTTCCAGAGGATCCCCAAAGATCTTTGCTCTGAGGGCCCCACACTCAGCCAGTCTTCGTGGATGGAATAAGGTAAACACAATTCAGAAACGCCATCTTCTGAGGTGGCTCTTCAGGAAAAATGTTCTGGCCATGGGGCCTGCTACAATGCTCCTTGCCCAGCCCTCCCCAGCTCCCTCTGTTTTGCTCTCATATGTAGACAGAGAGCAGAGCTACAAATCTGCGCCCCAAGCAGATGTCCAGCCAGGAATGCCTGTTTCATAGATATGCCATTCTTCCCTCTTCAAAGCTCAAGCCCCATCCTCCTTGATAGAATTCTATTGAAGCCTTCTCACCCTTCTGGAGGCCTAGATGGGAGAGCAGTGACAATGTTAGGCTCCCGATGTCCTCTAATATCCTATTCTCCAGATCCTATGATGTCCCCAACTTTCCACTTTTACCAAGTGGAGGAGATGAGGAAGGCAGTAGAGAGGCTCTTAATGAGCCCCTAGGGAAAACATTGGCTTCCCTACTGTGAAAAGTACTTCAGCACATCTTTTTGAGGCTTGTCCTCAGCTCTGAGGATTAACTGCTTGCCACTTCCAGGGTCTCAAGAAGCCCCCACACACACACACCCTGCTTGGTAATTGTCCACTGAACGACTTGCTGTGCCTTAGCTCCAACACCGAAGCCTGGAGATTAAATTAGCACCATTATTGACCTCAGCTATTTCAGATCGAGTGGGAAGAATGCTTAGCATACCAAATTGCCAGGGGAGAGGCGGAAGGATTAGCAGGGACCCATTAGTGAGTAAGAACCACCTTGGGATAAAGAAAGGAAGTTGCAATGGATTTTCCTTGCATGGCAATAAACTCTGAGCTTCAGTTACCTTCAGTGAACTGCACAAACATCCCAGGAATGTAGTAATGATTGATTAGGTGACATTATGTATGTATACAACCAATATTAACTGTAGAGTCCTGTTCAAAGGAGAAAGGATAGGGTTTTTTGTTTTTGTTTTGTTTTGTTTCAAGATAGGGTTTCTCTGTGTAGCCTTGGCTGTCCTGGAACTCACTCGGTAGATCAGACTGGCCTCAAACGCATGTAGATCGGCTTGCCTCTGCCTCCCAGGTGCTAGGACTAAAGGTATGCACAACCATACTCAGTTTAAGGATTTTTTTGTTTTGTTTTGCTTTTTCTTTTTGGTTTTTCAAGACAGAGTTTCTCTGTGTAGGCCTGGCTGTCATGGACTCACTTTGTAGACCAAGCTAGCCTTGAACTCACAGAGATTTGCCTGCCTCTACTTCCCAAGTGCTAGAATTAAA
>CAJQZJ010000518.1:795679-824850 GCA_907164525.1 Lophiomys imhausi | reverse complement strand
AAAAAAAAAACAAAAAACAAAACAAACAATGGGAGCTCAGTTTATGTGTGAATGAGTTCGAAGTCTAAATTGACAAAATCTAAGATGGAAACCCTTTGCTTCTCTGAGATGCTTAAGACCCAAGCAGGTAAATAGATGACGGGGCAGAATGTGGATGATTTTGCAATGTATGAAAGTACTGTGAGACCACCCTCGTCCTTGTGGCCCCTCCATATCCTCTCTTCTGAGGCTTGTTAAGCCTGGTGGGATCAGTTCATACCTGCCTCTCCCAGCTGATGGCCCTTCAACTACCCAAGGAACAATGGCCTCCATTCCATTCCAGGAGAGCCCCAAGTCCTTTGATGAGCTTTTGCACTTGCTGTTCCCTGTGCCTAGAAAGTTCCCCCAGGTCTTTGTAAGCTGTAACATTTTCATCTTTCAGGTCTCAGCTTAAATGCTACCAACTCACAGTGATCTGACTATCCACAATAACATCACAGTCTCCTCCCTCAGCTTACGTATTCTGTGGCAGACATATGGAGTTATAGATCCTCTCTAGAGATAATTAAGATCTACAAATAACACAAACAGTAAGTAACAGTTATATACTGTTCACCATGCTCTATGCGTTGTTCCTTCTATTAATTCATCATACTCTCTTAGAAGCCCATTTTTCACATATAAGGCTACTGAGGCTCAGAGAGGTCAAAGAAGTTACCCAAGGTCACACAGCTGGTTAGTGTGAAATGAGCTATTATTAGTCACCAAACTGGGGAAGTCCCTTGGTTTTGTTGTGGTTATTGTTGACCCATGTTTCTTAGGAAGTGCTACATCAACTCAGTCCAGCAGTTTAGATCCTGTCTGCTGACAGTTGTGGCAAACAAACAATGGCCCCCATACTGCTGAATCTTTGCATCAGTTTCATACCTGATGCAAACTTTTGAGCCTCAGCCCTTCTCTAAGCACATAGGGTGCAGCCACTGATCTCAGCAGGGAAGTCATGTGTACAAGAGTTTGTCTTTACTTGAAGTTAGGATCTCACACTGGCCAGCTTAGTGGACTCTATAGAAGCTGTTTCTGAATCCCATGCCTCCCCTTGCAGAACAGCCAAAGAGTGTTACAGTGTGAACAGCATCGTCCACAGCTCACAGACAGCTGAAGCCATGACCTCAATCATGCAGCAACTTCTTTCTGAGGTACACCTGTGTGCCAGGGACAATTATTGATCATGAGATTCTAGCAGCGAATGCAACAGACTAGAGTCCTGTGCTCCTGTAGTATCCATGGGTGTAGTACAGAGGGGCAGAAAACAAAGTAAACATGTAGATATGTCACTTGATGGTAAGCATTACTGGTGAAAAATAAGACATAGAAGGACACTCAGGATGGGAGCAGTTTTAAATATGGTGCTCAGAGTAGGTGTTACTGAGAAAGTAACTTCCTGAACAAAGATTGGAAGATGTGAGGCTACAAACCCAGAGCCAGTTTCCATGCTTTTGTATGTACAAGGCTTTCTGTACTGACCTGGCATGGCCTAGGTGAATCTTTTGGTTTTGTAGATTTTTGGGTGGGGCTTGGCATAAGAGGCTGTGCCCAAAGGCAAACACCACCCCTGAGCTTTAGAAGTTGCCATGCCCAAGGACCCCATTACCTACATATGGAAGGGGCAAGCAGAGAGCTGCAAGGATAAACACCTTGCTCTCTGCCTGCCTTCTCAGTTTACAAGTTTTGTATCTTCAATGTGAAAACAGTCCTGGCATAGGTGTTGCCCATCAGTCGCCAAACTGCAGTCACTTCCCCATTAAGAGTTGTAGTATTTGAAGAGATATCTCCAAAGCTCAGTGTGTGTGTGCATGTGTGTGTGTGTATGTGTAAAGAGGTATACCCAGACTCTTCTATTTTGTAGATTTATAATGTCTTTTGCTTTCAGCACAATGCTAATAAAGTCATTGTTAGGAATTCATGTTCTTTCATTAGTTCAACACTATAGCTTGATTGTGAGTCTGACTCTAGCGTCAGATAGACCCAAACTACAATATCAACATAACCATATACTTGGTGCCTAACCTTTCATGTAAGTCCATTTTGCCCTCTGAAAAGTATTTATTTTTATTTTTTTATTTACTTACTTATTTCAAAACAGAGTCTCATGTAGTACAGGGTTTCCTTGAACTCACAATGTACACCAGAATGACCTTAAACTCTAGATCTTCCAACTTTCTGAGTGCTGGGGTTACAGGCATATACCATCATGCTCAGTGGTATTATACAGCCATAAGCATCAAACCCCAGGACCTTGTGGATACTGAGAGAGCACTCTACCAACTGAGCTATAGCCTCAACCATCTCCCTATTATCTTTTGACTTTGTTCTATTTACCACAAGTCCATTCACTGTCCTGACCCTCAGACAAGTCAAAGTGGTCAGTTGATTTCCATGTTGATCAGGAATTTGCTGGACTATGTCAATATCTCACTGGCTCACAGAGCGTATCTCACTGGCCCACAGGGTGTTGCTTACTGAATGGAAGGAAAAGAAAGAAAAGGGGAGAAAGAGAGAAGTCTGTGTTCTGACTGATGGACTGCGTTCACTCACATAGGAGAGTTGGCAGGAAACCTATGAACTTTTTGGTACATGGCACAATGCAAAATGTTGCAGCCTAGACATTTTGCAGCCCATGGGGAGAGGAAGGGCAGTAAGAGTCATAGCAGACAAAGGGGCTTAAGTTGAATGGTAAAGGAGATGGGGTTAGTTATCTGTCAGCTAGTAGCAGGAACCAGTAGGTGATCAGGTTAATCTGGCTCAGGCCAGAGGTCAAGAGCCCAAGATGGAGGCCTGAGAAAAGACAAAGGAAAGGCATTGAGGGACTTTTGGCAAGACGGCTGCAGAGGCCCTGTGTGTAGCCCTTCTTCCCTAATTCTCAATCTGTTCTTTTTCTAGCCTTGATCTTTGGCACCACTCCTCCACTCTCTCCCATCTTTAGACCACTCCCACCTCCATTATTTCATCTACAAAATGAAGATGCTCCTACTGGAAGCAGGTGGTATTGTCTCTGCAGTCTTGTGTTCCAGTTCTGTAAGAAGTGCTGTCTCAGGCTACCCTCCAATGCCTGGCCCTGGTCACCTGTAAATGGATGTCTCCTGGGAGAGGCTTTGAGGGTCAAGGCCTGGCATTCTATGTTGCTGCTTACTGGGTGTCATGGGCAATACTAATCTATTTCTCACTCGGGCTGGAGTCAGGCAGGGATATCAAGCCTAGATATTACCTTGCTTCAAGAATCAAATGGTTTCCTCTCAGCACTGCAGTCCCTTGAAGATAAGAGAAAGGCTAAAAGAGAAGATCTTTGATGTCGCTCAATTGAGAAATTCATCAGAAGGGAGCAAGTCCGGAAATGCCAGAGTGAAGGGCTCCACAGTGGGCTGCATTGGCCCAACCCTGGCCTGGACTTTGTTTTCTGATGGTGAACATTCCCTGACATAAACACAGGCAGAGCAGGGAATAATAACATCCAGTCTTCAAACAAGCAAAACAGGAACTGGACCTGTCTTGCCTGGGGGATGGATCCTACTTCAGGGATGCAGCTAAAAGACCTTCACTGTGGAATTTCCTGCCTGGAGCATGATGAATTTTCCATTCTTGTCCTTGAATGAACACTGGCCTTAGCACTTAGTGAATAGTCAGTGGGGTTTAGTGAGGCCTTTTGGTAAATGGGCAGGATTTGGGTAAGGGCAGGGGTTCTTGCTTGAATCAAACCTGGGTGAATGCTGCTGCTGGTGAGTCCTCCAAAGCACATGGCACTCTTTAGTCTTGGGTACCTGAAGATGTAGCTTGAAACTTCTTTGTTCTACCAGCTCTTGGATGAAGTCCCCTTCAGGCACCACACACTAAAAACACCCAAATAAACTCTGCTTTCCATGGGATGCCAGGTGCTCTTGGATCCATCCCTGATTCTGCTTATACAAATCATAGTTTGAACCTTGCACCTCTATACTCTTTCTGGTCAACCCAGATGTAGTATAAGTAGTAGCTATGGTATGGAATCTGCTAAGTTTGAATCTAGGCTCCATTCCTAGCCAGCTGCGTGGCCTTGAGTGACTCACTGAGCCTCAGTAAGCTTCTATTTCTGTATCTGCTCAATGGGCACAGTAAGGGCACTTACTTCATAGGATTGTGGTAAGCCTAGATTGCTCATTATTTGCAGTGCACATAGAAAAGGACAGCATAGAGGCAGCCGGATCTCTGTGAGTTCGAGGCCAGCCTGGTCTACAAAGCGAGTCCAGAATGGCCAGAGCTGTTATACAGAGAAACCCTGTCTTGAAAAGCCAAAAAAAAAAGTCAAGACAGTGTTTTCCAGCACTTGGGAGGCAGAGGCAGGTGGATCTTTGCGAGTTCGAGGCCAACCTGGTCTACAAAGTGAGTCCAGGATGGCCAGGGCTACACAGAGAAACCCTGTCTTGAAAAACAAAAAAAAAAAAAAAAAAGAAAGAAAAAAAGAAAAAAAAGAAAAGGACAGCATGGGACTGGAGAGATGGCTCAGCAGTTAAGCATTCGTGGCTCTTGCAGAGGACCTGGGTTCAGTTTCCAGTGCGGATTCAGTGACTTATCACCATCTGTAACTCCAGTTCTAGGAGATGAATCCGATGCCTTCTTCTAACCTCCATGGTACCAGGCACATACATGGTGCATACACATACATACAAGCAAGCAAAATACACGTACAATAAAATAAATAAATCTAATGTTTTTTGAAAAGAAGACAATCTGATTGTAGTCAGTACCTTCATAAAGTATTGAAAACATGCAATTCCATGTCATGTCCTTTCTACTGTCTTCCTGACCCACACCAGGGACAATGTCCTCCCACAACCTTTTAACTTGATCTTTCCTGGGGATCTAATGACTTTATGTCATAACAATATCTGCCCATGTATCAGCTACCTGAAGACTAAGGAGCACTCACCCTTCCCCCATAACTTTCACAGGATCTGCATCTAATAAATGTTCAATAGGTCTTTGGTGAAGAATCTAATGGGAGTGAAAAGAAGAGATAACAGGATAAGATTCAAGAGAATGTGCCACAACCACATGGATTTGGGGTCGTTCTGACTAAGGCGATGAGGAAATGACAAAAGGACAGAGACATGTACAGAAAAGCTGGGATCATGTGGACCATGCACTCTGATGGAGATATATCAGAAGAAGCACCACTGGAACTCAGCACATGTATTTCATACATCAGAATGGAGGATGTGGTGGGCTTATTGTATACAGCATATCGAGGAGGAGGCAGATTAGCTAAACTTGATAGGAGGTCTCTGTTTCAGGTTGCAGTCATCCTGGAGAAGGATGCTGTAGTTGAGACTTTTTGCATGCACTGATTTTAGGTAAAAGGTCAATTGTTTACAACATTGGTACTTGGGTCAGAGGAAGACTCTGCTATTTCCCTGAGCCTGCCCCAGGGAAGGTTTTGCTATTCCAATGGGTCTGAGGCATTGGGCTCCTTGACATGGCCATGTACAGGTTATCAACACGCATTCGCTCAGGAATTCACCTATGCCCAGGACATCATGATCTAGGCTTGACCCATCACTCTCAACTTGTTAAGATATACATGCCAATGCTTTTTCAAAGGGAACAGAGTGAAGGTATGTACTAAGTGGCCTCCATCACATGTGTAACATCTGGCATGGTTAATGGGGATAGAGAATGGCTTTGCATGTCATATAAGCTTCCTTAATACTTTATTATTATTATTATTATTACTATTATTATTATTAAATTGTCATATCAAGGGGTGGGAGGTGGTAATAAAATCTGCAGTCACTCTGTTCTTAGCCTTTGCATTTCTAACCACCTAAGTGGATTCCTGAACTTTTTCCAGGTCCCCATGCCCCTTGAGACCTAAATGGCATTACTTTTAGCCTCTCTTCACCAATGTGTCCAGTCAGTGCCAAGAGAGCCTTACCCATGATATTTGTGAATTTCATTGGATGAGAAAATGTATCTTACGGTCTTCTTTACCGCCCACTTCCTGTGGTTTGGGGAATGGTCTCTGTTCCTACCACAGTGATGAAAACTTGAAATGTTGGCCTTTCTTCAGTTCTCCCCAAGAACACAATGAGAGAGCAAGACCTTCCTGAAGATCTTCAGTAGAAGTATCTAGACTTCCTCCATCTGTCTACGTCTCCTGACTCCCTTTCTTCACAGCTCCTTGTCTTCAATATTTTCCTTTAATAGTTCTCACATTGTTCCAAATTCTTCCCTCGCCTCCTGAGGTCTTGGTACATATTACAGGTGTGAAAGCCAGGACAGGTACCCTTTCTCTACCTTTAAAAGCCTACTTCAAGTTTTTGCCAGCATACTTCTGCTTCTGTGGATGCTGGTGCTAGCTGTTAGGGAAAAAAAATGTCTTCATCTCTTTACATGAACAGGCTCCTTCTCCTTTCTGTGCCTTAGTTTTACAATCTGTAAAATGAACCAGAATCTCTAGGTTCGCCCTGTTTAATAGAAATGCAACACAAGTCATATGTGTAACACAAAAGATCCTAGTAGCCTCACTGAAAAAATAAAAAGATGAAATTAGTATCCTTTCACCCTCTAATTCAGTAATGGTGAAGCTTTTGCACAGTGTGATTGATGTGCATTTAGTGAAATGCACAATTTGAAAGTGTGCAGTTTGATGTGTATGTTAGTATCTATGAAACCGTCACCACAATGGGATAGTGAGTGCATTGCTCCTCTTCAAAGGGCTCCTCCTGTCACTTTGTAAATTTTTAAAAATTTATTTTATCTTTCATCTGTGTGTGTGTGTGTGTGCGCGCGCACATGCACGCGCAAGCTCATGTGTGCAGGTGCCTGTAGATTCCAGAACAGGGAGTTGAATCCTCTGGAACTAGAGTTACAGACAGTCATGAGCGACCTAACATGGATGGGTACTGGGAACTGAATCAGGGACCTCTGGAAGACCAGCAAGTATTCTTAACCACTGAGCCATCTCTCCAGTCCCACTTTGTAATTTTATATATTTGGTAGTCTACTTTATTTAATAATATACAAAATATTAAAATGCCATAATTTTAACATATAATCAATACAAATACTATTAATGTGATATTTCATGTTGTTTTCCTCAGAGAAATGTTTCTTCTTCTGGTGTGTATTTTACACTTAGAGACTATCTTTTGCAATCGCCACATTTCAAATGCTATGTAACCAGATGTGGTTGATGGTAGTGGTTCTACACAGCAGAAGTTTAATTGATTTCTAAGCTCCTTTTCCTCAGCTGTGATTTGAAATTCCATGTGTTGGAACATTAATTCCCAGTGCAGTTGTGTTGAGAAGCAAGGCTTACTGGCAGCTGCAGCTTCCATGAGTGGATTAAAGTAGTGGGTTTGTTCTGACAGGAGTATGATCATTCTTATTAGGGTGTTGTTTGGGTTCTTTTTTTCAGTGTGGTTATTTTGCACATTGTCACTTGCCTTCATGTGAAGTCATCCATACAGCACTGAAGTGCTCAAGTCCTTGCCAGATGCTCTCAACATGCCTTGGAACATCCCAACCTCCACAACAATAAGAAAAATAAGTTTTTCTCTCTTTTGTAAATTACCAGGTCTGTGGTATTCTGTTAAAGTGACAAAATTGACTATGGTACTGGGTCTCATGTTGAAGGACTCCAAGGTGTGGGTTTCTCCAGAAGTGAATCCTTAATTTTAATCCTCCAGTGTTGCAGCTACTCTGTTTCCTAGACCATTTCAGCTGACCCTGAGTCAATACCAGCTGGTTGATGTGTGCCTACAGGGTGGTGATCAGGCTGCTCCTTAGTGCTCTGTGGAGGTCCATCCAAGCATAACTGTTGTTGCACTTATTGCCTGGTAGACCTGTGGTCATTACTGCGCCAACTGGGCTCAGGCATCTGTGGAAAGATCTTCTGCTGTCTGGTCATTCTTGCATGTTCCTTAAAGATCTATGTGTTAAAGACTTGGTACCCAATATGGCATTGTTGTGCAACAGTGAAACCTTTAAAAGGTAGAGCCTAGCAGAAGGAAGTTGGGTCACTGGGAGCTGTATTAGACAGGCTTAGTGTCAGGGTAACAAAATGCTTGATCAGATAATTTACAGGAGAAAAGATTTGGGGTGGAGGGAGGTCTCTTGGTTTTTTGGCCATGCCCACTCAGGCAGAACATCATGGTGGAAGGAGCATGTAGCAAAGGAGCTTCTTCACTTCATGGGAGCCAGGAAGCAAAGAGAGATAGCAGCCGTTCTGCTGTTCTGTTGGCTCTCTTCTTTCTCCTCTTCTCTCCCATCCAGGCCTCTAGCCTCTGGTGCTGCCAACATTCAGAGTCAGACTTCTTCCCTGTGCTAGTTTTCATTGTCAACTTGACACAACTTGGAGTCATCAAAGAAGAGGGATCCTTAATTGATGGAGTGCACAGATTAGATTAGCATGTGACCATGTCTGTGGGGACATTGTTTTGGTTGCTAGTTGATGCAGGAGGGTCCAGCCTACTGTGGTAGCACCAACCCTAGGCAACTGGTCCCAGGACTTATAAGAAAGCTAGGTGTGCAAGACAGGAATCAAGCCAGTGGGCAGAATTCCTTCATGATATCTGTTTTAGTTTCAACTTGAGTTCGTTCCCAGACTTCCTTCATTGATGCTCTGTGACCTGGAAATGTAAGTCAGATAAGCACTTTTCTCCCTTAAGTTGCTTTTGTTCATACTGCTTAATCACAGCAACAGACTGAAACAAGAACATCCCCTTAATTAATCCTCTCTGGAAATAACCTAATGGACACACCCAAAAGTGTGTTTTGCTAATTATGTAGGTGCTTCTCAATTCAATCAAGACCACATTTGAGACCAACCAGCATAGAGGTGCTACTTTTGAAGGAGATTGTGGGACCCCAGTGTCATCTTCTTCATTTTTTTCACTTTTGAGAGATCAGGTGAGCAATTTTCTCTGCAATATGCTCCTACTATGATGTGCTACCTTGCCACAGGCCCAAAATAATGGGTGAATTGATTATGGACTGGAAGCACTAAAATGGAACAGACCTCTTCTGTTTACAAGTTGATTACCTCAGGCATTTGTTCTAATAATGGAAAGTCTACAACCTCTGCTGGGAACCCCTTTCAGACAGCAGAGTCAAGATAGTTGTAAAGGATGCAATAATGAAGCGTTGAAATTTACAAAGAAATTATTTTGCATTACATATAATATTGCAGCATAATAATCTTGGTTGCAAAGGTGCAGTTGGGATTATTCCAAGAATGAGGTTACTTTCCTTCCAATGATCCTTCTTCAGTAGGACAGGAGAAGAGCTGTTACGCTGAATAAGAGATATAGCTGCTACACTGGGAATTGCATATGACCCTAGCTTATCCTCTCCAAGATGAAACTTTCAATAGCCATTGTAAGGCTTGCTAAGAAGTATAACCCCATTGATTGCAAATTGTTGGGGGTGAATGATTATGCCCCAAAGTATGCCAAAGGAACATGCTTAGTGTGTGTTATAGTGCAAAAATGATGGTAAAATCCTGAATGGGGTACCAATGGGAAAACAACAACAAGAAGAGGATCTTCAAAGAAAAAGACTTCAATCTACCTGTGACTAAAGCTTGTTCAACAAAGCACCCATAGAAAAGATGGAAGTTGAGCAACAAATAGCATCACTTGGGGTGGGGTAGGTGCACCTCGAAGAGTGACCAAGAAGGCAAGCACACCTTCCAGGCCCAAATGCCCTCTTATCTCTTTTGGCAATGGTGGAGAAGGGCTACATAGACAAACACTTTGAAGATTCCCTGCCACTTTGCTTTAGGCCAAGAAGGTACTCTCCTGAGGGGTGAGTGATTTGCCTGCTTTCCTCTGGGACTGGGTTGGGTGGCAAGAGTGCAGGTGGCTCACTGGGACCCTACAACTTGAGAGCTTTAGAATGGCCTTTAGGGGCCGGATGGAAGTTGCAGTTTTTGCTTTTGCAGCTGCAGTGGAAGTGAAGAAAGCAGGAGGGCATCCTGAGCCGGGAAATGCCTGTTGGTGTCATCCCCAGATGCTTCCGCCTTCCTCCTTCAAGGATTCCTCAGCCTCTCTGTATCCCTGCCAACCCCTTTCCCTTCTCCTGAGTTCTGGCCAGCAGCTGTGCATTCCCCCTTTAGGGCCCACCGTCACAGATCCTCTGAGGAACTGTCAGCTTGCCATTGTTCTTGGGGCTTCTCTGGCATTCCTTTGGCTCATGAGGGGAAATGCCAGAGGCTTGGCCCCCACCTTCTCAGAGATGCTTGGTCTACTAGTCACCCGCACTCCTGGATCCTCCAGGGACACTGGGAGGATATCAGTAGATCCTAGTGCCAGGCATACTAAGGATACTTGCTGGACACAAAGATGGAATCTATAGGGCTAACCAGGCCTCTGTGCCTTGGGCTTAGCCTTACCTAGCCAAGCATATCTTACCTCTATCTACCTCCACAGCATGAACTTAGAGTTAGTTCCACAGTCACACCTTGTCTTCCATTCCCAATCTTACCCACATCCACACAGATCTTCACACATTCTCATATGCACACTCTTGTCTGACCTATTGTTCTGGGAAGCCTTCAGGAATGGCAGGGCCAGATGTTATCTTTGCTGTAGGTGTGGAAGTAAGTCACATCCAGGAAAGCTTCCATAACCAAAAACCAAAATATCCTGGATGGAGGCTGTCCCTACCCCTCACCTGCTGCATAAACCCCTTCAGAAAACAAAGCAGACAAAAACCCTATCCTCTTAGAGCAGCAGTTCTCAACCTGTGGGTCGCGATCCCTTTGTTGGTCAAACAACCCTTTGGCAGGGGTCGCATATCAGATATCCTGCATATCAGATATTTGCATTATGGTTCATAACACTAGCAAAACTATAGTTATGAAGTAGCAATGAAATAATTTTATGGTTGAGGGTCACCACAACTTGAGGAGCTGTTTTAATGGGTCGCAGCATTGGGAAAGCTAAGAACCACTGTCTTAGAGTTTACAGTCTCATGTGAGTAAGGCAATCAATAAAGAAGTAAAGCATATATAATTTGATGGTTAGTGGTATGGATGGGAAAATAGAGGAAGAAAAAAGAGTAGTTAGAGGAGCATTTGTATTTTAAAAATCAGGGTCATTTATTGAGCAAATACAGAAGGACATAAAGAAGTAGAACCAAGCGATTATGTAAAAGAAGAACATTCTGGACCAAGGAAGTAGCAAGTTCAAAGGCTGTGAGGTGGGACTGTGCTGAGTGGACAGGGACTAAACAGCAAGCTGGTGTGTTTGAAGTAGAGGGTTTAGGGGAATAGCAGCAGGAGGTCAGGCTAGGAAGTGCTGAGACTAAATCTGGAAGGGTCATTTGATATCACTCTGAGGGAGATATAAGCTAACAAGGGATTCTGGGCAGAGACCTGGCTGTAGTCAGCCAATAATCATTTCAGGGAATAAACAGGAGGGCTGGAGGCAGGAAGACTAATCTGAAGCCTTTTGTAACACTTGGGGTGAACATTGGTGTTGTCTTAGTGCACAACAGGGATGGTGAGTGTGTAGCTACTTTTCTGCTACTGTGAAAAAACACCACTACCAAGACCATTTACAAAAGAAAATGTTTAGTTGGGCTTAACGTTTCAGAGAGCTGAAGCCCATGATTGTAGAGCAAATGCGTGGTGGCAGGAAAAGCTAAGAGCTCGCATCTTGATCTGCAAACAGAAAGTAAAGAAGGAAACACTGGGAATGGTGAGAGTCCTTTAAAACCTTAAAGCCCACATCCAGTGACACACTTTATCTGAGAAGACCATACCTCCTAATCCTTCCCAAATAGTCCCACCAATTGGGGAAAAAGTATTCAAACATATTAGCCTATATGGACCATTCTCATTCAAACTACCACATTCTACTCTCTGGTCCCCATAGGCTTGCAGCTATATCATAATGCACAACCCATTCAGCCCAAGTTCAAAACTCCCTCTAGTCTATCATCACAGTCTCAGCACTGTTAAAAAGTCCAAAGTCTAAATCACTTCTGAGAGTCAAGGCAGTCTCTTCATTGTAACCCCCTGTTAAATTTTTTTTTAATCAAATTTACTTCCAACATACAACGGCACAGAATATACATTCTCATACCAAAAGGAAGGTATTAGGGCACACTGAGAAGATACTGGACCAAAGCAAGACCAAAACCTAGCAGGAAAAATTGTAAATACTCTCATTCCATGTCTGGTGTCAGAGAGCCTAGATGGTTCCACTGTTCTGACTTTGTTGTCTGTAACACACTTGTCTCTTTTGGGCTGGTTCCACTTTCTGTGTCCAGCTCTTCTTGGCAGATATTTCATGGCTTTGGCCCTTCTAAGATCTTGAGGTCTCCAAGGCAGTCCAAGTTTCACTTTTACAATTTGATGCAATTGCCTTTGAGGGACTCCATGCAGGGACTCCCCTGCCACACGTCTGGCCTCAGTGGTTCTCCTTAACCATGCAGGAAGCTTACACAGCCCTTTTGCTCATGCATCCTTTGTGACTCTGCAGCTAGCATCATGTGAATAACACTGCTAAGGTCAAGTTTGGCTGCTGACATGTCCCCCTTGAATCACATTTTCAGCAGCTTTGACTTGTTTTCCTTTCTAGGAGGAGAAATTGCTTAGGCCTTTTCTTTTTACAAGTTGGGAGTTTAGCTGAATAGAGTCTTGTCCCAAGGGCTTCCCTCCCTTTATTTCAGTGAAGATGAGGCCTCGTCTTAGTGCCCTCATGTCTTCCAGCACAGAACTTGGTGACAAAATTAAATTTCCTGGTGCTTTTGTGCTTCAAACTGTACATCTTAAATTTATGTTTGGCCCACTTGCTCTTTTTCATTGTAGACCTGCACAACAACCACAGTGTACTGAAATATCCTTTGTCAAAGAAATTAATACATGACATTTTAAATTTACCTCAGGCAAATTCTTAGGACAAGGGCAGAAAGCAGCCACAATCTTTGCCAAAATATCACAAGAATTATCTCTATCCCAGTTGCTAATATTGCTTCCCTCTGAAACTTCTTGAGCTAGGCCTCCACATTCCACATAGTTCTTAGCACTACTGTTTTCCAAGCTCCTACTAGGATGGCCCATCAAACTCTGGTTATAGCAATCAATCATATTTCTACTCCAAAGTCCTCTATATTCCTCCAAAAAAACCAACATGGTCAGGTTCCTCACAGCAATAGGCCACTCTCTGGAACTAACTTCCACTTTAGTTACTTTCCATTGCTCTGATAAAACACATGACCAAGACAACTTATAAAAGAAATTGTTGGGGCTAGAGAGATGGCTCAGAGGTTAAGAGCACTGACTGCTCTTCCAGAGGTCCTGAGTTCAATTCCCAGCAACCACATGGTGGCTCACAAACATCCACAGTGTGATCTGGTGCCCTCTTCTGGCCTCCAGGTATACCTGCAGTCAGAACACTGTATACATAATAAATAAATAAATCTTAAGAAAAGAAATTGTTTAATTCCATATATGGCTTCAGAGGGTTAGAGTCCATTATGGTAGAGGAAGGGCATGGCAGCAGAAACAATTGAACGCTCCCATCTTGATCCGCTAACAAGAGGCAGAGAGGACACTGGCAGTGACACAAGTCTTTGGAAACATCAAAACCTACCCCTAGTGACATATCCCTTCTAACAATGCCACATCACCTAATCCTTCCCAAACAGTTCAACCAAGTATTTTATTTTTTTTCATGGAGTACTTCACAAATTTGTGCAGAGGCCATGCTACTCTTTGTAGAGTTCAAATTTTACCATACGTGAGCATGTGCTTTAATACTTTTACAATGTGCTGCATCTATGAACAATGTAAGAGGTAGTTTCATGAGTATTTGAACTTTATATAAAATGATATCCTGTCCATATCTTTTTTGCAACTTGTTCTTTTTACTCAAAATTAGGTTTTTAAGATTTAGCATGTTGAGAGGCTGGAGAGATGGCTCAGCGGTTAAGAGCACTGGTTGTTCTTCCAAAGGACCTGGGTTCAAATCCCAGCACCCACATGGCAGTTCACAGCTGTCTGTAAATGGCCAGGTGTGGTGCCACACACCTTTAATCCCAGCACCTGGGAGGCAGAGGCTGGCAGATCTCTGTGAGTTCAAGACCAGCCTGGTCTACAGAGTGAGTTCTAGGACAGCCAGTGCTGTTACACAGAGAAACCCTGTCACAAAAAAAAAAAAAAACAAAAAACAAAAAAGATTTAGCATGTTGAAACATTTATTTCACTTTGACTCTACAACAGCCCACTGTATAAATGTGCCCCAATTTGTGTACCTGTCCCCCTACTGAGATAAGTTTAGCTGTTTGACTTTCTGAATGTTTTGCTTGTATGTCTACAGATTTTGATGCAATGCTTTGTGCAACTAGTTATGCAGATAGTACATTAGTAATGCCAGGCATGGTTTAATAATAATATAATTATTAATATAATTATAATTATTAATAATATAATCCTATCACTCAGGGAGCTGAGGCAGTAGGATTTCAAGTTCAAGACCTGCCTAGGCCATAAGAGAGCTTTATTAATTTAGTGTGATCATGTCTCAAAATAAAAAATATAAAAGAGGGGCACTGGAGAGATGGTTCAGTGGTTAAGAATACTTATCACTCTTTCAGAAGACACAAGTTTGATTCATAGCACCCATGTCAGGTGGCTCACAACTGCCTGTGACTCTAACTCCAGGTGCTCCCATGGTCTGTGACATGTGTGGTTACTGAACTCATATACACATATACATACAATTAAAATAAAATAAAAATACAACTTTTAAAGGTGAAAGGAGAACTAGGCATGGTGGTGTATGCCTTTAATCTCAGCACTTGGAAGAAAGAGGCAGGTGGATCTCTGTGAGTTCAAAGCCAGCTTGGTCTACATAGGGAGGGAGTTCCAGGCCAGGGCTACAACGTGAGACTGTCTCAAAAAAGAAGAATGTGTGCCGGGCGGTGGTGGCGCACGCCTTTAATCCCAGCACTTGGGAGGCAGAGGCAGGTGGATCTTTGTGAGTTCGAGGCCAGCCTGGTCTACAAAGCGAGTCCAGGACAGCCAGAGATATTCAGAGAAACCCTGTCTCGAAAAACCAAAAAAAAAAAAAAGAAGAAGAAGAATGTGGATGTAGTTTAGTGGTGGAGTGCTTGCCCAATACACACAAGGCTCTGGGTTCAGTCCCTAGTACTTCAAAAACAAAAACGAAGTTTATTTTGTAATCACTGAGTCAGAAATCTGGGTGTGGCTTAGCTGGATCCTCTGTCTTAAATTCTCTTCCAAGCTGGGGTCAAATTGTCAGCTAGGATGAAGTCCCTGCAAAGCTCAACTGAGAGACACTTCACTTCCAAGCTCTGTCACATGGCTGCTGGCAGGAGTGTCCAGGTGCCTGCTGAATATTGGACAGAGAGTCTCAGTGTCTTGCTGGCTTTTGGCAGTTTTTGCTGCCTTGCCGTGTGGAACTCTCCAGAGGGTAGCTCACAATATGGCAACCCGCTTCCTCTGAGCAAGCAAGAGACATAAAGAATGTGAGAAAGATGGGTATTGCTGTCTTGTAGTGTAATCTTAAAAATGCCTGCCTATGCATCATACCATCGTCCATTAGTTAGCCTTTCTAGGTTCAGCCCACAGCCAAGGCGAGTTAGATAGAAATACCAGGGGTATAGTTGCTAAGACCATAAAGGAAGATGACAGACAAAGAGTAGCACCAAGAGTCAACAGATAATGTAAGGATAAAAAAAATGAAGGCATATGGTTAAACACCATTTATATAAGGAGTTTGCTTGTGGAAGAATGTTGGAAGTGGACAGGGAAGCTCTCAGCACATTTGAGGGCCATGGAAGAAGGATAAGGAGCTGGTGAAGGGAAATAAACTTCAGAGTGTGGAGGGGAATGGTGGAAGCCAGACACCTAGGAGAGGTAGAAGAACATCTTGTCATCTCCTAATGGGTATTTATATAGCACATTGCAGTTTGAAAGTGTTATCACAGATCCATTCTTATGTGAGCCTCATATTTCACCCATGAGATTGGTAGATTATAACCTTGTATTTCCCCAGATGAGGAAGCAAATACAGAGAAGGGAAATTACCTTCCCTAAGCCATATACACAATGCACAGACGAACTAGAATGGAGAATTCAGATATTCTGCCTCCAAGTGGTTTAAGTCCAGTGCTGGTTCCTGTCCCCCAGCTCAGAACCAACCTTGGTCAGCTTCCTTGTTTCTATGAGGCTGAGAAATTATCGTCATACCACAAGGAACTGAATGAAGGACCACAGTTTAGGTCCAAGCAGGGAAATGAGTAGGACTTTCTTCACTATTAAGAGTTTACAACTAAAATTGTAAGGCTTTGGGGTATGAGGGTGGTGTGTTGGGAAAAATCCTTCCAGACTGGCCTATTGAGCTACAAGCCACAGGAGTTAGTTGGGCTTGGATGATACTTAATGAGATAGTGTATGGGAGATCAATGGTAGCCAGCAATGCCCTGTAGGACAGCAGATATCAAACAGCAGATAGCCTTGCTTGAGAGCTACCTATTATGTCCCCATCTCCCAACTGCTCAGCCCCTCTTGCTCTTCAGGACCCTGGCAAGCTCAGTGCAAGAGTTTTAGGTTAGACCTGGTAGGTGCTAGCCAAGCCTGAGAGGTTGTTTTCATCCAACCTTGGCCTATGCTGACCAAGTGAGATATACTTGTGAGATTGAGGTCTCCTTTTGGAACCTCTATTTTAGGCCACATGCCTGCCCAACTGATTTTCAACTCTTCCCCAGGTGACAGTGAGCCAGAACCCTTCCAGAAGCCAGGGAATCCAGGCCTCTACGCCTGATCTTAGGACAAGCCAGTAGAAATGTACTCACTGTGACCATCTGTAGTGTCTGGGCGGGAGAGGTGGGGTAGAGACCAGTCAGACTCTCATGTTCTAGAAAAGAAAATGGGGGTCAAAAGCATGAGGAGTATAGTTCAATATCACAGAGCCCCTGGGGCAGGGCAGAAGGGGGGGCTTCAGTTTGAAGAAGGGACCATTGGACAGCTAAAGTGGGAATTTTTCTGAGCAGAGTGAGAGAGTTTCTCCAAACAACATTCAGGGGAGCATGTGTGTAGTATATAGTGAGTGTGCTTAACAAATGTATCATAAATAAATACAAAACCCTGCTCTGAGTCCCAAGCAGTGAGGCTAAAATAAACAGTCTGGGCTTTTTTCCCATAGGAAAATAGGTCAACTCTGACCAGAAACTGTTGTGGTGGCAATGGGTGGGACATCAGTGAGAGGAAAGAGTGTCTCATCTTCTAGAAGACCAGGCTCTGTTCTCAGTAGTAGAGGCTCACAGCTGTCTGGAACTCCAGTTCCAGGGGATTCAACGCCCTTGACTAGCCTTGTTGGGCATCAGACATGCATGATATGCATGCACAGACATACATGCAGACAAAGCACCCATACACATAAAAATAAATAAATGAAAATAAATTTTAATGAAAAAAAAGACTGCTCATGTGGCGGGAAGGGTGCATCCTGAGAAAGCTCAGTGTTGATGGAGTCCAGGTGAAATCCTGGGAAAGCCACTTGTAAGCAACCTGCAAACTTTGCCATTGCCGAGGGACAAAAGGATTACATCCCCCCGACTAGTGAGTCAGACACATGGCCCCATATGTCCATGCATTCAAGAAGTCTGGAGGTAATTGTGCTGCTACCCGAGTCTGAAGGAATAATTACAGACCTTTCATAGCAATTTTATTTGTTATTATTGTGGGCGTGGTATGTATGTAGGTGCCCCCATGTCACAACACGTGGGAGTCAGAGGACAACTTTGCAGAGTTCACTCTCTCCTTCCACTTGTATATGGTTCCAGAAATTGAACTCGGGTCATCAGGCTTGTACAACAAGTGATTTACCTGATGAGCCATCCTCCTGGCCCTACAAACCCTCTTTGTCATTGCTATTTTAATTTAGCTTGATGTAAAACAAGGTCTTCCTCTGTAGACCCCCTGACTCAGCTTCCCAAGTACTGGGATTTTAGGTGCGTACCACTACACCCAATAAATATAGACATTTGATTTACTCGATGGTCGCATACCTTCGTGAGTTCCCATGGTAACTGGTAGTCACCATGGCTAACCTCATCCTAACAAGATCATGTGCCTTTTATGGCCTGCAGCTGTGCAACATTGTGGAGAAATAATGTTTCCAGCTTTAAAGAGTACAGTGGCCCTCCAGTCCCCCTGACAAGATAGTGTGTTGCATGTGGCTATTGCAGTGGGGAAAGCAGGTAGTAAGGGATTTCTAATGACTTGTATAAATCCACCTGCTTCCACTTGGTGACACTAGAGAGAGATCGCAGGTCAGCACTGCTCACAGAATTCTCTGCTGGAACTACTAAGTAGCACCCTTTTGAGGAAATGTTCACCCAGGTTGGTCCACCGGGGATCACTTTTCCCTGCCTTGAGTTTCCTTTTTCTTCTGTTAAGTGGTGGCAGTCATGCCTGTCGTGATGGCTTGTTCTGAGGAAGACACTATGACTAGCACAGAAAGCATGTCCTAGACTACTGGCTAGCACAGTACTAGTATGCAGGTCAATCCTGAAAGGTCTGTCCTAAGTGTTTTTGCTTGATCCCCACATTGGAACCTTCTCTCCTTCCCACACACCTTTATTATCAACTCCACCAACAGGTTGAAAAACAGAAGCCCAAGTGGTCCCTTGGAAGTCAAAGAGTCCAAGTTAGAGATCATCCACAGTTGAGACTTTTCAGATTGTGTTCCACAAAATTGTAGGTGTCTCAGGAACACACTGGTAGGAACACAATGAGATTCAATGGTTGATGCTGAGGGCTTTCTTTGATCTTGCTTTGATACAATTTATAGGTGTTATGGCTTTGCAATGAGTTTGAAAAGTCTGGCCCAGTGTTCCTGGCTTTGCTCCTGGACTACATGAACTCAAGTTCCCTGAGAGTAGCCGCAGCAAGAGAGGCACTGGACCCCCAAGGTATCTGAAGCTCTTTGTGCTCCCACATCTATCATTGAGCACTGTTCCTGTCCCAGACTTTCTTCCACACCCAGGCTGTTTCAGTTCTGACATTCTGAAGAGCAGTATGGTAAGGCGAGTAAGGCTGAGGAGGGAAACAGACCTGGGGCTCTCCTTCCCTCTGGAAAGGAATAGCAGGAGCAAAATTGAAAGCACACTGGGCTAGGGGCCCACCTTCCAGGGCGTTCTTTGCTGAGGGTAGAAAGGGGGGGTCTAATCTGCATTCGGGACAAAGCCTACAGACTGCTTGAATGTTGTTGTCATAGAGACTCAGAAAGGTGTTATTAGCATCTTTTCAACTCGGTGGCCCTGTGTGGTCCAGTCCCGTGCAATCTTAGCAATAGCGCACCGTCACCCTGGCAACCCATTAGCCTAGTGTTGTTACCATGGAAACTCTAGCAAGGTCGATGGGCCCAAGAACTTCCCTGAGGAGAAACGCTCTGGGGGATCCGCCCTTGACAGTGCCTATTCTTCAGGTTTCCCAACTGACAGTTGCCTGCTCCTCAGACACTGGATGCATTTAGGGTATTTTTTTCTGGAGAGAACTCAGATTCTGTGTGGCAGAAAAGACTTTGGCCCTACAGAGTGACAAGTCTGCTTTGTTACCATGGAAATGCTGCTTTTAAGGATCTCAACGCAGGATGCAAAACTAACTCTTCCAGGAAATTGAGGCCAGCCAGAAAGGAGGCTGTGGAGTTGTACTTCACACTCTTAGAGCCCATTCATTCATTTGGCATTAATGTGTACCTATTAATACACTGGGTTCTGTGGATGCTCTGAGTTATAACTAGAGACAAGGCCTGATTTTTTTGTTTTTATTTTTTATGTTTATTTATTACTTCAGGTTACATCTTCATCATAGTACCCTCTTTCCACCCCTCCCAGGCCCGCCCTCCTACTGTCTACACCCTATCGCTGCCATCCCACTCCTCCAGAGTGGAGTGTCCCTACATAACAGTCCCCTACCCCAGTTCAGCAGTCATATGAGGGCCAAGAGCCTCCTCATACACAGGGGGCCTACAAGGCAGTACCACTAGGGCAAAGTGTCTCATCGACAGGAAAAAAGTCTATGTTCATGTTCCCTTTGGTGCATTGGCTGTAGCATACTTATGCTGTACTATTTGGTTAAAATCCAATTATAAGTGAATAGATGTCATGTGCATCCTTCTGAGTCTGGGTTAGTTCACTCAGGATGAGCTTCTCTAGTTCCATCCATTTGGCTGCAAATTGCATGATTTCGTTGTTTCTGATGGCTGAGTAGTATTCCATTGTGTAGATGTACCAGGTTTTTTTTTATCCATTCCTCAGTTGAGGGACATCTGGGTTGTTTCCAGTTTCTAGCTATTGCAAATAAGGCTGCTATGAACATAGATGGGGAAATGTTCTTGTGGTTTGGTGAGAAATCTTTTGGCTGTATACCCAGAAGTGGTATGGCTGGGTCTTGAGGTAGAGCTATTTCAAGTTTTCTAAGATATCTCCAGACTGATTTCCATAGTGGTTGTACAAGTTTGCACTCCCACCAGCAATGGAGGAATGTTCCTCTTGCTCCACAACCTCGCCAGCATGTTCAAGACAAGGCCTGATTACCCACTGTCCTCAACTGAAAAGAATGTTGAGGTGGGTGGAACCATTTTACTTCCTGCTTCAACTGCCACTGAACCTTGGGCAAGTCACTCACCCTGTCTACTTCTCAGCCACTGCATCAGGACAATGAGGTAGGATAGAAGCCTAGTTGCCTTGGGGGTTTCCATGATCAGAAGAGTGGTGTGACTGAATGACAGTCCCCCCATCCCCGAAAAAAAGTGACATCAAGATTTCTCTGGGCTCAAAGAAATCCTCAGTTTTGCTCTGTGAGGAAGAACAAGAATATTTGCTATAACCTACTCCCTACTTGTATCTCTAGGGACCTTAGATCATTGTGTGGTCTGGGTCACTAAAACTTGGCTAGACTTGTCAAAAGAATCTGCCAGCCATGGCTATGTTGGGAAGTAATGAACTCCTCATTACTGGAGGCCAGCAAGCAGATGCAAAATAATCCTAGCTCAGCAAGGATTTTCTAGACTGTTCAGTCATAGTCATGATTTGCCAAGCATAGGCCCTGGAGGTAGACTGAAATCTTTAAACCTTGGCTCAGCCTACTGGCTGTGTAACTTTATACAGTCTGGCTAAGCTTATTGAGCCTTGCTTTCCACCTCTGCAAAATGGGGATGAGAGTTTCTGCCTGGTGGAGTTGTCTTGGGGATTTCAATGAGTATAGTAGATGTAAAGCACACAGAATAATACCTAGCACATCAGTACTCCATGAAGACTGGCTTGCCTTATGGCATGATGGTTCAACTGAAGTTCCCAGCAAGTGTGGGATGCTATGTGACTGTTATCTGTGCATCCTCCTGCACCTTCTAGAGAAAGAGAAGGCATCATGTCCAAGCCAGAGCTCTGTGCTCATCTAGGGACTCTGAACTCTCCACTTGCATGCTTCTAGCAGAGGTTTTCTTTTCAGTTTCCTTTTAGTTTCAATGTCTTCCCTGAGCTTAAAGACCTCACAATAGGCATGAGGATCATCATAGATCAGGGAAGTGAAGGTAGGTGATGAAGAGGGACCCAGATATCAAGTGGCAGAGCTGGCATGGCAGCTTCCTCTCCGTTACAGCACTTCTCATCCCTTAGGACCACCCTATCGAGAGGACAGCAGATGGAAAAAGCAAGATGTGGGGTGGGTGAAAGACGAGCCATGCCTGGCAGTGGCAACCTAAGGGAAGCAGCTCCTCCCTCCTTGTACTTGTGCATGGAAGGGACACAGCCATGGTTACAGGAGCCAAAGGGGTAATTCCTAGAAATGCTGCAGGTGTGACTGGTGTGCTTTACCCATGGGGAAAAGACAAAATGACGCCTGCGCCTGAGCACTTACTTGAAGCTGATTTCTAGAAGCCAAATGGGCTTTTCCAGAGCTCCCATCTTTCTGATCTCACCCAGATTTACCTTTGAGTGAAGTTCAGGGATTCATTAGACTCTGATCTGACACGTTTGTCCAAATGTAGTGGCTCAAATGTGACCTGGTGAGGTCATTAGCTGAGTATTTTGCTTGCTGAGATTGGGCAAGATGGGCTAGTATTTTTAGTCACTTAGAAGAGACTTGGGAACAGGAGTGATGCTCTAACTCATGGTCTCCTAAAGCTCTGGGTTATCATGAACATGGGACCTGGGAGTGTGGGAAGTAGGGTGGAGTGATATCTTTGAAAAATCATAGATGACCATCATGGCACAGAAATGTCCACTAATCAGAGTGGTCTCTGGGTATAAACACCAGTGCAGACAGGGGCAAAGCCAGGGTATGGGCTTTTTTTTAGACACACTCCTTGAGAGATCTCCCAAGAACACATACAATATTAACAACTACTATTGCCTGGAGAAGCTGTGAAACTTCCCTCTGGCACTGCAGAGTAGCAGAAGGGTCCCTGATAGGGAAGAGATCAGTGAGAACATGGAGTACACTGAAGGAAGTGTTCACTGAGGGCCAGAAAACCAGTCTAGGACAACCCTGAAAGGACACCGCCAAAGAGATATATTTACTGCTCTTTGGCACCACAGAATTCACCCCTAGCACCCTCCTTCCGTGTTCCAAACACATACTGTACTCAAACACAACTAATAAAGTCAGAGACTGTCGTAGATGTAGTAGAAAGATGGGAAGCAAACAGCACAGTAGCCATTCAAGAGCTCACTGGCAGATGCGGCGCTCAAGGAAAGGGAAAAAGTCATTGCAGTTCCAGAACTTTGCCAGCAGGGGAAGCCTCTCATGCCACATTTCTCTCCTGAACTCAGCAAGCAGGCTGGAGATAGCTCAGCTGAACCACCTTTTAGGATTGCATAATTTAGAAGCTTTCAGAGTATTCTGCCAGCCTGAAAGTTGACCCAGGCGCACTCAACCACCCACTTCTATAAGGGGAGGGTCATTACCTTTGCTAAGCTACTGGTGAAATTGATAAGAGAATTTAAGCAAATTGCCAGGAGACAATGTCTTAGCTATCATAGGTACCCTGCCTTCCCAGTGTAGGGCAAGAAAGGCAATAATCAGTCAACATGTCGCAGTCCAGTGGACTCTCTCATTGGGCAAGTCACAGCCTCTCACAACCTCTCTTCCTTGTTTATAAAATGGCTTTAAGAAGACATAATGTCTGCCCCTTCCTACCTCAGTGTTTCAACAGGAGCCCTGGGCTCCTTCTACAAGGACCTCCCTCCGTGCTCCAGACTTATTCCTGCGGTCTCATCTCCCAAGCCTCCTGTAGGAAGACTTCTCGGACGTCCCCACAGTTCCCAGGGAAACTGCCTAGAAGCTCTGACTTTTCTTCCAGGGACCCATGGTTAAACATCTATTGTGATTTTGAATAACCTCTCTTTCTGTCTCTCTCCAGTTCAAATGGGATGTGGTATGTAATAGGCACTCAATACACAGTTGTCAAACGTTAAGAAGATTTCTTTGGGGGGAATGGAATCCTGGACCTGACACATGTTAAACACATACTCAACCACTGAGCTATCTTCCCAGCCTGGAAAAAGAGTTCCTATAGCTTTCTACACCTTATAAAACACTTTCACATGCAAAGTGTGTGTGGCAGGTGTTCAAGAGCACCTGACTAAGGAGGCAATATTTTACACACGCATGCATGCATGTGCATGCATGCTCAGAGACTGACTTGTGGCACTATACCACTTTTAACTTTGGGAACTTCAGTTAGTATAAGCCTGCAAAGAACTGTGATTTTTCATTTCAGAAAGGAAAACATTGAGGCCCAGAAAGATACCAATACCACTTTGGTCCTCCGAGTTTCCTTGCATATGCCATACAAGACCCTTAAACTACTGAGTGATTTAGCTGTTCAGTGCCTCTGTTTTCTCGGCTACAGAATAGGACTGTGTTGGAGACTAGGACAGAGCAGGTGAGGCTCTGTGCATGGCATAGGAGAAGTGTTCTATTTTTACCTAGTCACCCCCCTACCCTTTAAGTGTCGCTTTCCTGGGCTGAGTCTCAGTTCTGCCATATGTACAAAATAAAGGGGTTTGACTTATGGAAGGACCTCCTAGGCTCGTCAGCTCTGATCTTGGGATTCTTTATGGCTGAGAAAAGGAGACCATTGGTAGATTGTCCTGCAGAAATAGATGAGGGGAAACTGGAACCCTAAAAGATGAGGTGACCTGATGGGAATCACACAGGCAGCTACTGGCCGAACTGGGGTAGGAACTAGAGCTCTGAGCTTGGGAGTTTCATGCTACTGGGTTCCCTCGACTATGACCTACCAATTCTTCAACATTGAAAGAAGATGGGAGAGCAATTTGTTTGCACAATGGGAGAAAGACAACATAGAGGTACCAGCCTCTCTGGAATAAAGGGAAGTGGTGTAGACCCACACAGTCCAGCAGTGGGCCTTCCTCTCAGGCTGAAGTTCATGGCGCAGACTATATCTATTTCTTCTTCCAGACCTAAGCTGCCTCCACAGGACGACCAGAGGACCTGAAGCACCTTCACTGTTTGCTGGGAGCCCAGCTATAAACGTTGTTTGTTCATTCGTAGGTACTTTAGAGCCAGCCATCTGTCCACTCAAGCTTGCTTAGCACGGAGGGAGGCTGAGGCCTATATCAATCAAGGAGAGCCATGGCCAAGCTGCCTGGAAAAACGGAGGCAGAAGCAGATTCAGGGCTGGAACCTAGGTTTACAAGCCCCTGTCCCTTAGAGAAAGGGTCCCTAAATACTAAGTCTCCTGGAACAGGTATCCAGTGCCACAATTGAAGCTCAGGGTCCCCAGATGAGGTGCTAATGTTGAGGATTTGATATCTAAAGAGACGCCTTCTGGGCTGGAGCCCAGGCTAAAGCTGGCACAAGCAATAATACTGTGAGCCGAATCTGTCCCTGGGGAAGGCCTTGTGTGTTGTCTAGGAGAGCTGAAGTTTCCAGTGACCCAGGCACAGTCGGCATGGCATACAGACCCTTTGGGAACAGGACAGTGAACCCATGCTGAGACTAGACCTAGGTTTGAAGCTTGGTTTGCCAAGAACAGCTACTCCATGCACTTGAAGCAGTGATTTCATCTCCTCAAGCATTTTTTCCCTCCCTGTATAAAGTGAAAATAATGGCTTTCCTAGCCATGTTTCAGGGCTCACGTGAGGCTGAGTGGAGAAAACAACTGTGCCTATTTAGGGAGTCAGTTGCGGGAGCTGAGGAGGTCTGTGTTGATCACTCCCCCTGTATCATGCTGCACAGTCCTGATCAAAGCACTGAAACGTAAGCAGCAGCATCCAGAGCAAGAAGGAAAAACGGGCTCCCCCTGGCCATGACCTTGCCTTCGAGGCCACACAAATGAGCAAATTTTACACCACAATTTGACTCATGATCTTCAAGTAAGACTTCCCCTTCCGCTGAAAGCACTTTGTGAGACTATTATCACATCCTGGTGCAGGGGTCATATCACAGTCAGTTGACGACATTCCCTCAACTGTAAACTTGGCAGCAGAAAGTCAGTCTTCCTCCCACCCTGCCCCATACTGGCTTTGAATGGTGAGTCGAAGAACTTGCAGATGCTTCATTAGAATGAAGTTGGCCAAACTATGGCCTGCCCCCTGGTTTTAGAAATAAAGCTTAGTTGGAACACAGTCACACCCATTGATTTATGTGCTGCCTGTGCCTGCTTCTGTAGGACAAGGCAGATGTAATTAATAGATGGGACAGATTTGAAAACACTGTACAGAAAAAGTGTTTGACCCCTGAGGTAAACTGTCTTCCCTGTACCTCTGACCTTTTGGCTCTATTCCAAAGCACCATCAGGGGAGTTCTTTGCCAGGCTACCTCTTCAAGCAGTGGCAACTAAGGGAAAAGTAGTTTTTCAAAGGAGACCTTGAGAGGCCTTCCTTTTGGGTGTTCCAGAGAAATGCTGGCAGGGTGAACAGCCTTCACCAGCCAGGACAGGAAGGTATTGGCTAAGTCTTCTCTACCATTTTCTTTGGTGGTTAGCTGGCATCCATTCAGTCTGGGCAGAGAGAAACCTTGGATTGAGAAATTCAGCTGAATAGCCTTTAGATCCAAGAAACAGAATTATATAAGCACCCTAGAATGGCCACTTAGGCCAGGCAGGCCCCCATGGGCTCTTTGGTTATGGAAAAGAAGCTCAGCCCCAATAAGGGGTCCCAAGTCAATGAAAGAGTCTGAAGAGAAAGGCTCATTTGACACCAACACCAACCTGGGGCCTGAAAAGCCATGCATGTCCAGAATCTGTTTTCCCAATCTCTGTCATTGAAGAGGCTGTCTAGATCCTAGACGGATTTGGAAGCAGTGTTTTTATTTTAGGCTTGAGCTTCTTGTCCAGAAATAATCAGGTGACTTACAGTTGATTCATCTAGCAGGGGTGTCTAACCTCGACTTGCAGGTTATGAGAGTACAGATGCATTTATTTTGTGTGATATTGACACCTGCAACTGTTACACTCAAGAACTGTACAAACCAGCCAGTAAGATGGTTCAGTGGTTCACAGAACTTGCCACCAAATGTGGTGATGTGAGTTACATCTCTGGAACCCACACTGTGGAAGGCTAGAGACAACCCCAGCCAGCTGTCCTCTGACCTCCACATGTGCACTGTGGTAAGTAAGCCCACACACGTGCGGACACATACACAAATAGATAAATGGGGAAAAAAAAGAAAGAGCCACAAAATTAAGTTGCAAAGAAAGCCCATAATATTTAAATACTTATGCTTTTATGTTAGGCCTCATTCATAGCAATCCTAGGCCATATGTGGCCTTAGAGCCATAGATTAGATATCTCTGAAGATCTCAGCATTTGGACAACTAACGCTTATGATCTTGTTGTATTTGTTTGGTCAAGTCAAGATATGTCCAAAGGAAATAACTTATATAGTCCTGTTCTAATTAGGTCTGAAGTCCAGTTATCTTTACAGGGGAACATCAGTTTCCCTTCCCCTTGTCCTCTGTCCAAAGGGAGTCAAGCTCATACCATACGTACTCTCTGGTACCCAGTTCACTTCACTTGCTTTGCATACCCTGATGGCTGATGTTCTTTTCTTATCCCCTGCCTTCCCTGCCCACCATCCTCTTCCCAGATGCTGTTGGGTCTTCATGGGCCAGTTTTAATCACTTGGCCTCTCTTCACCCTCTCTGATTCTACCAGGCCATTATGTCTCCTACCCCAAAGTTCTGTTTTCACTTACTGAAAACAAACAAACAAACACATTTTATACTTCACTTTTCTCATGACTAGGGGACCTTCTGTTCTACTCCACGAGTTTGCATTCTGGAATTCACAATGTAGATTCTATCCTGTTACAAGCTATGAAACTTTGGGCCAAGAGCTTACCCTCTCAGCATGTTTTCTCATCTGTAAGATGGGAATGACAGTCTTTTTCTCCACAATATCTTTTGTTTGTTTGTTTGTTGAGACAGGGTTTCTATGTGCATGCCTGGCTGTCTTGGACTCACTTTGTAGACCAGGCTGGCCTTGAACTCACACAGATCTGCCTGCCTCTGCCCCCTGAGTACTGGGATTGAAGTTGTGCGCTACCATGCCTGAAAATTACAGACAGCTGTGAGCTGCCATGTGGGTGCTGGAATTTGAACCCAGGTCCTTTGGAAGAGCAACCAGTGCTCTTAACCACTGAGCCATCTCTGTAGCCCCATGCCCAAGATATCTTAATGATAAATCGAGTTAGTAATTTCTAAAGAGCTCTGATAAGTTGCCTAAATACTTATAGGTCATAATTCAGTTGTCTTGTCCAGCATCATCCCTTTGCCCTTGATTTCATGTGAAATTAGACCTCAGGGTGATTAGGGATCAGCATAAAGCCAGCAGTCTAAGCCCTGCCTAAGCGCACTAAGTTCCTCTGATAAGCAGTTTACTTAAACAGCAAAGTAGCAATTTCAAAGCTACATGTTTTCCTAAGAGGCACTTCCAAGAAAATGCCATATTCACTACGGCACAATGTGCAGCATTCTGTTAGCAATGAGATACTTGAGCTTGTAGGTGACTTCTGTGTTATCCCCTATTGAGCAGTTTTATGAGTCTTTAGCAAGTTTGTCTGAAGGCGTTTTCTTTAAAACTAAATCTTTTCAGCATTAAATACTTGTCAAATTTACAGAAATTCTCACAAGATTTATCAAACACGTCTATTCTGATGATTTGTCTCCTTGTTGGATTTTGCTTTGCATTGTGTATGCCTGTGTGTACCTAATGGGTTTATTAGCCGAATTAGCATGTGTCCAGTGTTCCTGTATATTCTGCAAGATATTGATATTTTGACAACAAGCATGAAAAAGTAAGACAAATGGGACAGGATTATATTGAACTCCTTGCATTTTATTTTCAGGCTATCTCATTCATCAAGCAACTCCACTTTGTGAAACATAAAATGATACATACAAAGTCACTACCAAATGTATTTATGGCTGAAAACAACATTTTTCAAGAAAGACAAACTGGCTAAAAGTCCTGAAAGTATTCAAAAGCAGATAGAACAGAAGACACCCACCAGGGCTACAAGACAACTTTTAGTACAAATCCCACCTTTGATCAGCATGTCCTTAAATGAATTGCTTATAAAAAAATTCCTTAAATGACACTGCCAGAAAAATGAGGACATTCGAACAGATGCCAAAAGACTTAAAAGGGGCTCAAATTTGTGTGAACTGGCCCTTAAGCACAGTGAGTCTTTTTGTGAGGTTGTTGCGAATTGGTTTGAGGCCAGTTGACCTAGAACCAATTTGGGATGCAAGCACTTATCCCCCTACATGTGCAATCTGTGGGCACAAGGACAAGCATGGCCCTAGGGGGGAAAGGAATGGCTCTCCTGAATATGATCTCAAAGAGTAAAGGCAAATTGTCAGCTTTTAACTCTTTATTATAAAGACATATTTACACAGGACAATCTTTACAGACATAATGAACACAGTTATGGGAAGGGGACAGTTTCCTTACTCAAAAGGTCTTAATATCTTTATATAAATTAGCATAAGAATCATACACAACCACTTTAAATAAGACAGCCCACCAGGCCCATTTATTCCCCTCTTTTGTTTCTATCTCCCCTCTTTCTCAGCCCTCATCCCCCTTCCCTCTCCTTCCCTATGAGGCTGGGCATAGCAGGCTGATGAGGCAGGAGATACAGAAATGGC
>CAJQZJ010000518.1:765446-795279 GCA_907164525.1 Lophiomys imhausi | reverse complement strand
CAGAAAGGAGTTTGTGTGGTTGGAGGAGGGGCAAAGGAGGAGGGTGAACATTCCAAGTTAGAACAAAAAGTAGGAAGAGAAGAGCAGGCATTACTTTTGAGCCTGGAACTTTGGGGACTCTGACTGTGGACAGTTTATGCAAGTCTGTGCTAAGGTCAAGGCAATTCTAGGGCTCCTCTTTCTAGACCAGGACAAGGGAGAAGTAGAGTGTGCATACCTGAACTGGCTGGTGGCCACCTCCAAGAGGGTCCCCTTCTTGGTTCCAGGAGTGGTCAGGGGTTGGAAAAAATAGTAGGAGCTTTAGAAGTAGCCAACATTAGTCTTTAATAAAATGTAAGGGTGATGCTTATACCGACATTAGAGTATGCAAAAGATTTCATGCAAATGGAAGAGACAGAGCAATAAGTTTCAGGGTCTGGACCAGAGAGCCAACGTGTTCTGGCACTCTGTATCACTTCCTTGAAATCAGCTCATCCCTTCAGTAGTAATACTCCAACAGCTGGACCCCAAAGGGTTCACAGAGTATCTGCTAGCCAAAGTCTCTCTTATACCCTCTTAGGAAATATGCAGCTTCAGGTGGTGCAGCCTCCTCTGGGGCACCCTTTCTGTATCCAATCATTTTCTTCTCTAAAGGCACCACCTTGGACTATTTGCCTGAAGTCCAACTATGGGGGTGTCTTGTCTTGCCAACCATACTGGCTATATAAGCTCCAGGATAGAGGGGCAGGCTGCTGTGGTATCTTTATCCATAGTTTTTGCTCCCTTCATGGTATTACCTGGCTGCAGAAGTTTCTGAGGAGAAACTCTGCACCCCTCTTCCCAAGGAGGTGGTACCTTGGTGATAGGGTGTTGCCAGAGACCACTGGACAGCTACCCGGGGGCAGGAGGCATCAACTGTGCCAATGCACTTTCCCGAGAAGCCTAATGATGTACTGAGTTCAGAGCAATGCCAAAGAATAAAAACACAAAAAGGAGGAGGCTACAAAGAGAGGCAGACAGAGTTGGCCAGAACTCCAGAGGCTCCTGGGCAGTGGGCCATCCTCCTGTTCAGGAGAGGATCAAACTAAGAAAGTTCCTGGCCACCTCCTCTAGGAAACACCCTCTCTCTCCCTTTCTCTCTCCCACTTCTTTCCTCTCACCTCCCGGTGACTCCAGCTCTGGCAGTGGCAACTGTCCACCTGGTCTTGACCTTTCCTTCCTGCTGTGCCAGGCAGGCTGCAATGACAGCCAGATCACAGGACTGTGGCAGCTGAAGGTGGGAGCTGGCAGACCCAGGAGCACTCACACACAAAGGACAGGCAGCCTAGGCAGAGGCTTCTGGAACACTGAGGACATGGACTAAAGTAGGCAAGAAAGTATCAGTGCCAAGAATTTCCAGGTTTGGGATTAGTACAGGTGGGCGTGATGGGACTCCTTCACAGGAGTTGTCAGATCAAGTGGGTATTTTTCCTGGTTTGGAACCTGGAGACCGGGGGTCCAAAGTTATACCTGGGGCAAGAGTTGAGGATGAAGCCAGAATATAGAAGAATCAAGTCTCCAGAGAGATGGAGGCTGTGGGCCAGGTATCCCACAATGGAGCAGGGAACAAAATCATCCAGGACCTTGGAGTACAGGAAAATACCAGCCTGGCCCGGTCCAGTCCAGATCTGCCTAAGGAGGCTGCCTCTGCTTGCACACAGGCTGAAGGGGCAACAGCTGGGATCCACTAGCCACTGCGGTTGCCCCCGCCCCCGCAGCGTGCTCCTGACTATGCAACAAGTGTCACGTCTACATGTTGGCACATCATCCCCAGTAGCTTGAATCCCTGGACTGGCCAGCGGCCCCTAAACTCCAAGACCCAGAGACCCTCAACATGTGTCAGGAGACCCTGACTCACCTCAGGTCAGTCACCTCCACTGATTCATGAGGTGAGCCAGACATACATCCCCCAACCCCCGTCTTCCTCCTCACCACCACGTGGGGTGCAGGGTGCAGGACACAGAGTTGTAAGGCTGAGGCCCTGAACACCTTAAACTGCAAGGGGCGTTCAGGAGGGGCCAAGTGGTGATGTATGAGATAATACCAATAATTCTGTCCAAGGAAGCAGTGCTTACACAGCCCGATGCCCCCTGGCCCCGGATGCCCTGTCAATCAGCCTCCCAGTGTGGCTGGCGCGTGGCTGCTCTTGTAGGGCTCGCGCCGGGTTTCCTGGGAGGCGGGAAGAGCGCGCGTGTGTGGGGTGGAAAGAGAGGAGCGCTCAGGTTCCAGTTTGGGAGAACCCTGGAGGAATCCCAAGCAAGCGGGAGGGCACGAACTCACCTCCACACACAGCAGTCAAGGAGAGCCAGAGCAACAGCAGCGCCTGCACGCAGAGCCACAGATTCATGCTGCAACTCTGTCCGCAGCGGCCCTGAAGAGCCGGCGGGTGGGCAGAGAGGCTGGGCACCCCGGATGCAAAGAAAGGCGTGAGCCGGGGCTGGCACGTGTGGACACGGAGCTCGCGGGATTCCTAGACCGCAGGAGAGTGAGTGTCCCAGCCGAGCCGCTGGCTGCCGGTCGCCTCTGCTCTGGTGCAGCCTCCTCTGCCGCTGTGGGGCAGCGCGAAACTGGCCTTGGTGGCTCCGGGACGGCAGCAAACAACTCTGCAAGTAGCTGACTGTGCTCTGCCAGCAACTCCCAACTATCTGTTGGTCCAGGCTGCTAGAAAGAATGCTTCCCTGCTCACTTCGGGGGCTGCGTTTTGTAGCTTGTGGTTTGGCTGCAAGCCCACTTGGTCATGTGGTCATCGGGAGGGTTGGGGTGGGGGCAGGAAGAGGGAGAGGGAGCGAGCCTCCCGCACCGCCCCCCTGCTAGCAAGCACACTGCAGCTCTATCCAGGGCGCGAGAGGGAACCCCGAGGTGGCCCCACAACAAAGGCTGAGCGGCTGCTCGGACAACCCACAACCGCTCCCGGACAATGCCTGCCTGGCCGGGGTCCAGAGGGTTTCAAACACAGGAAGCATTTGGAGCAGTGAGGGGCACACTTAACCCTTTCTCACCTGGTTTCTCTAACAGCCGTCAAGATACCTGGGCATTTGGAGAAGGACCCATTTGGGCTCTCTACAACACCCTCCCTCCATTTCTGACCCTGGCTATGTTCTTTCTCTCCTTGTCATTCTTCACTCACAAGTATGAGTTTGCTGAAGACCTTCCCCTACTCAGCCTCCTTTCTCCTCTGCATCTTCAAGTGAATTAGAATTGGGGGATGATTACCTAGGTTGTGGATAAGACTTGGGAAACTGCCTACCACCTTATTTCTCCTGCTGTCTCCCAAGTACCCTCTACCTGGACTGGTCCCCGTGAGGTGAGTGAGCTCTTCGTGCTTGCAGCAAAACCTCAAAACCCCACCCAATTTGAAAGCCATCCTCCTGTCCCTGTCCCCCACTCCCTCCTCCCCACGGGACGCTGCCCCTGGGTTTCTCACCGTTGGGAGACATTCTACAGGTTATACCATGTTCCTTTTCTTGTTGCATGGAGCTGTCCCCTACTTAGTTTTGTCTCATTATAGGGAGAAAGGGGTCTCTCAACTTCTTCTGAACTCGCTGGATTTCTTTTACATTTAACTGGGTTTCCCTGTTATAAGAGGGCCCTGGGGTCCTTTGCCTTTCTACTCTAGACTCCTAGCTCCTTTTACAGCCTGGTGGCTCCCAAGAAATTCACCTTATCAAACTGGGACCCTCCTAAGACAGAACCCTAATGGTCTCAGTGTTCTGGATCTCTCCGAAGTCCCCAATATCATTCTCTGCACATAGGTGGCACTCAACACATGTTAAAAGACTAAATCAAAAGGCGTTTCCCACCTTGCAGCAAGCCAGTTTGCTCCAAGTGTAAATTCAAATTTACACAAAAGGTACATCGTCAGTGTTTCTATGTATAACAGAAGATGTGAAAAGCTATGGTATATTACTATAAAATATCTTTGAAATGTCACAACATTCCAAAACATACACTTTGTCAGTCTCCCTCTGCCAAAATTGTGCACACGAAAGTGATCTTTCTTTCCTGTATAAATGTAGCCTCAGACCCAGAACAGTGCCTCAGTGATAACTGGTGCTTCTGAATATATAATTCTAAATATATGAGTAAACTATTCCAATAAGTCAAAGGAGTTGGATGGGAATAAGACAGGGTTCTTGATAATGGTCTGTGAGCCAACTGAGAACATTGAACAGGAGAGGGAGTAGGAAGAATCTCTCTTCATCTGAGGGATCCAGGCTGTGAACAGACAGCATGGGTAGCATATCATTCATTCTTGTTTTGCTTTGCTACTGGAAAGAATAGTTCAGAAAGAAGGAGAAACATTGTTGTCTAGATGTATCTGCTGTAGGCCATTGCTGCCTTCACCTACACTTCTTGTATCCTATGGGAAGTATAATTTCTGCTCTCCCCACTTCAGGGTGCTATAGGGACAAATGAGATCATGTGCCTGAAGGCACTGTACAAATTGGGAAGAAGCCCTTACAGAGTCATTTTTAGGAAACTCACTGCTACAGTTCTTGACTGAGCAAGCCCATGCATACCCAAATAAGTGCCCTTAAAGCTTAATAGAAACTTTCACATGTAATTGCATGTTTACTAGGATGTGTATGGCTATTCCTGAGTGATTAGAGTAGAAATTTCCAATACAATAGATACTAATCACATTCTAAATAAAGTTACATTTTAAGTTCCTTGGTCATATTGACCATATTTCAGTTGCTCTACCCATACATGCATGGCTAGTGGCTACTGTACTAGACAGCATAGAACAGGCCTTCACTTTCCACAGAAAGTTCTATTCAAGTTGATAAAACTCATTCAAGTCTTCCTTTTCCTAGTGCCCATCTCACCTACTATAATGGCTAATCTACATATGTTCGAGGGCATTGCTGAAAAGGTAGGCTTTGGTCCAATGACAAGACTTTGTTTCCATCCATATGGACAATCTGAGGCAGTGCACAACTTGGTATATGTATTGCTGGGAACAGAGATGAGATAGCAGTCGTTTATGAAACCAGCTTGTCATCAGTTTCCACATCAACACTAAGCTATATAGTGTCACGATGTCTTACATTATTACTATCAGCCAATTAGCTAATCAATCAACTTACCTATCTCTGCACACTATGTGTTTGTGTGAGCAGTGCACATTTTGTTTTGGTTGTTAAACCTCAGCATTTAGTAAGTTATTTTAAATTCTGCCCCTCAATACCTTACATTAGCTGTGTGGCCCCAGATTTCATGCTGACCCCTCTGCAGCTTCAGTGCATCCCCTGCACAGTATAAGCGTATATCCCTCTAAGCTCATATGTTGACACTAACCCCCAAGGCGAACTGAATAAGAGGAGCCTTTTGGAAGGTGATTGATTCAGGAAGGGTCCATCCTCATGAGTAGTTTAGGGCTCTTACAAAGGAGGTTGAAGGAAATGATCCAATGTTATTTTATTTTTTTCTGAGACAGAGTTTCTCTGGGTAGCCCTGGGTGTCCTGGACTGACTCTGTAGACGAGGCTGGCCTTGAACTCACAGAGATCCACCTGCCTCTGCCTCCCAAGTGCTGGGATTAAAGATGTGCACCACGAGCACCATTCTGCCTTGTGGTAGCTAATTGTCAAGAGAATTAATCTTGATTGTCAGCTTGATGAAATACAGAATCACCTAAGAGACAAGCCTCTAGGTGTATCTATGAGGCATTTCTAGAGATATTGAAGTGACATTGGAAGATCCATCATTGCACAATTCCATGGGTAAGGAGGCTCTCAGACTGAATAAAAAGGAGAAAATGAGGCTGGGGTTTATCTCACATACCAAAGATCCTAGACTCAGCAGCCAGTACTTCCAAAAGGTGAGGAGGGGAGAAAGAGGAGAAGAAAATGAGTTGATAAAAATGGAACATGGGTATTCATCTCTCTGCTTCCTGACTATAGATGTAATACAACCAACCACCTCACACTCCTGTTGCCATGACTTCTCTGCCTTGACAAAATGCATCCCCTCAAACCATGCACCACAAACAAATCTTTTCTCCCTGAAATTGGCTTTTTAAAATGCATTTTGTTGGGGGCTGGAGAGATGGCTCAGCAGTTAAGAGCACTGGCTATTGCTCTTCCAAAGGTCCTGAGTTCAATTCTCAGCAACCACATGGTGGCTCATAACCATCCACAGTGTGATCTGATGCCCTCTTCTTGCTGCAGGTATGCATGCAGATAGAGCACTCATATACATAAAATAAATAAATCTTTAAATAATGTATTTTGTCATAACAACCCCCAAAGTAACTAATACATATCTCTTCTGCCATGTGAGAACACAGCATTGACTCCCATCCCCCAATCCCCACTCCTCATCCGAAAGGAAGTAACACTCAGGGGGCCATGTTGGAAGTAAAGGGAGTTTGGAAACTGTCACCAGACACTAAAGCCTGTTGTTGCTTTGTTCTTAGACTGCCCAGCCTCTACAAATGTGAGAAATATATTTCTACTGTACATAAATCACCCTGTCTCTGATATTTTGTATTAGCAGCAAGACCAAGGAGTTATACTTGGGCAGTACAATGAGATAATGCAGATAAAGTACTTAGCAAGTCTTTCTCCACAGTAGGTGTGCATTCAATGTAAGTTTTCTCTTTTGCCTGACCTACCCTTCTCCCTACCATGGAGTCTGGCCTTTGGCCTTCTGGAACTGATCAGGCAGGAAGGGCTCTGTCTTTGTTCTGATTCCTCCACATCTGTCTTCTTAATAGCCAGCAAAACTGATCATTATCTTATTGCCCCCAAAGTGCCAATACTTTTGCAGGCTAATCTGATGAATCCAATTGATTTAGGGATTTGAAGTATGATAATGACTTAAGGTTATGCCTTCCAGGTATGACATTCATTCTAACATGGCTTTGGGAAGGCAATGTTCTGCCTGCCAAGCAAGGAGAATCTTTGGTGACTTTAATTTTACACTTTCCTCAACAGAGCTAACTTGGTTTCAAAATCAACGTTCAACTCAAAGTTCCATCCACTGAAGCCTCCGAGTGCAATCCTATTGCAGCCCTCTCTACCTGTTCCCATTGATGATAACAATATTAATGATGATGGCTTAAAAATTTATTATACATGTACTATGTGTTAAATATCATCCTGAGTGTTTTAAATGTTTTAAGTTGCTTAATCTTCACATCTGTGAGGCAGGGATGATTCTTCACCACCTCCTCTTCATAGATAAGTCAACTGAGGCTAACAGAGGTCAAGTCATTTCCTCAGGTCTGCCTAACCTCAAAGCCTGTACTCTCCTGTTACTGGGCAACAAGAAGCAATTTTCCACTTCTTGGGTCCATATATTGCTTTATTTGAGCCTCTAACATCTGAATCATACTCTCTTGAATTAGGAAGTAATGAAGCATAGTGGGAAAATACATAGGGCTACTATATAGCAGTCCTGTCACTTACTAAATGAATAACTTTAGATAAAGCATTAACCATCTCTGAGCCTCCAGTGCGTTGTGTGATAGTGGCTACCCTAGCACTGGCTCATTTAAACCTTGGAAGGTTTAAATGAATCAGACTATAAAGTACTTGAAACAAGGTTTGGTTTTCATAGTGAGGTGAGCATTGTATAATTGTTATGTACTCTTTTAGATATATGTGTATATGTCTACCAATATAAGATAGTAAGACTGTGTCTTACTCATTTTTTGTCTTCTCTCCAGTAGTACTGTTGCCAATTCTCAAAGACTGTTCATTGAATGAGAGGAAGAATTATACTAGTCATCATTCTAAGTTTGAGACACATCAAGAGTCCTTATTTTCTGAAAGTCATCACAACTTTCCCACAGGATTTCAGATGAGTCAACACCAACAGTTAACAGAAATACTCAAATACGTGACCACCTTCGACCTCAATTGGACAGTGGTTACTTTTTCCTGGAGCAACACAAATAAAGGAATGAATGAGGAGAAAGGTCATTTGGGTAATAATGTACCTGACCATCAATCAGGAAAATTTCATATTAATAAGAGCTCCAACTGCCCTCATTATGCAGATGGAGACACTCAGGCCCAGAAAGGAAAAGTGGCTTGCCCAAAGCTATCTGTGAGCTCAACATTGGGGTACATTAACTCCCAAATCTTGCTTTTCCTCTATATCTTTTCTGCATTGGTCTGGGGGGGTCACTAGAAGAGCAGTTCCCAAGCTGGTTTGGCACTGCTGTCACTCACCATGCTGTGGTTTGACCCGGGACTCTCAGGTCACAGCCCAGCCCTTCTAGAGTCAGTGCGGCTCATCCCACGTGTTCCCTAATATATAGCACTCATCCCACGTGTTCCCTAATATATAGCACAATCTGTGAGCATCCTTCAGCAGCAGTGGCACTGGTTTTGTTTGGTTGTTTATTTGATTGTTTGTTTTGTTTTGTTTTGTTTTGTTTTGTTTTGTTTTGTTTTGTTTTGTTTTTGGTTTTTTCGAGACAGGGTTTCTCTGTGTAGCTCTGGCTGTCCTGGACTCGCTTTGTAGACCAGGCTGGTCTCGAACTCACAGAGATCCACCTGCCTCTGCCTCCCGAGTGCTGGGATTAAAGGCGTGCGCCACCACCGCCCGGCTTGTTTTGTTTTGTTTTTAAGGTGTTGAAGAAGAGCCCCAAATCTTCCCCTGTCTCTAAAGTTGCTTAACAGAAACCTGATGGGAGAACTTAAGAGGTCAGCTGTTAGTTGGTGCCTTGCTAGCTAGATCCATGATAAATGAACTTCACTGCTGAGGCACAAATTAAAAAAAATATATATGACTTTTCATGTGTCCAAATACCTGGGTGGATTTTGCTTTTTTGTTTTGTTTTGTTTTTGGATTCTACTGATAACAATTGTGCTTTTTTTTCCACCAGAGTGACCACTGCAATGTTTGCCATATGATGGTAAATACTTAAGGGTTAGCTTTCCCGTGTGAGGTGTAAGACCACAGAATAGAGAAGAGAATGAGAAGTATGTGGAACCTGGCTCAAAATGCTGTGAATTCAAAGACCCTAATTACCATTCAGAGGAAATAACCATATTGTTGAAGTTTGGTGGATTTTTTCCAGCGTTTCTTCTTCAACTAGCTGTGTAATTCCTCCCCTAGCCTGTGTCCAATACCTCCTTATCCTATCACCTAACCCTGGCCACAGAATGAAATCTTTTCTTTCCCATGAACCCTTTCCTCAAGCACACAGAGCCAAATAGTAACCTTTTATTGTGACTAACCTTGATTGTCAACTGGATGGGAATTACAATCACCATGGAAACAAACTTCTGGGTATGGACTAGGAAGGATTGTCTGTATTAGGCTAATAGATGGGAAGACCTACCCTAAATGCAAGTGGCTCAGATTCTAGATTAAACATAAAGGGTAAAGGGAGCTGAGCTGGAGAGATGGCTCAGCAATTAAGAGTGCTTACTGCATAGTTTTAGGATTGGAGTTCATAGGTAAAACCTGTAACCTCAGCTATGAAGGGGGCAGAGACTGGAGGGTAACTGGAGCATGCTGGTTTCTGTCCTGGCAGAGAAAACACAAGTCCCAAGTTCAGGGAGAGACCCTGCTTCAAATATGTAGGCAGAGAGTGGAAGAGGACACTCAATGTTCTCTTCTGGCCTCTAAGTATACACATAGGCACATGCACCCATACTAAATACATACGCATTCAAATACATTTAAATGTGTATACAAGAATCCATGCACACCTTCGTCCACATATGTGCAAGTGCACAAACACACACACACACACACACACACACACACACAAATGAATAAATCTTTTCTTTAAAAAAGGACTTCTCTACTATGACAAGCAATGCCTTCAAACATGAGCACAAATAACCATTTTTCTTCGTTTCTTTTGTCAGATATTTTATCATAGCAACAAAGACAAATAACTAATACAACACCTGTATTGTGTTCGAAGTATCCCACTTTCCAGAACAATGACATGGTTTCTAGTCACATCCTTGGCATTTATTAATGCTATTCCATGCCCATTCTTTCTGCAGGTGCCTTTTTCACCACTTTCAAATTGGGTCCTGTTGGCTATGTTCAATCTACTTCCACTACATGTTTCTTCTAAATTCCTTGCAAACTATGCTTGTTCTCAGGTTGTTTAATATATTTAGAATGTACCATAGTTCCCACATATATATCTCACTCGACTTACAACTTACAACATGTTTCTGAAAAACCTTGTGTTAGCAGGATTCAGATAATCTCAACTATCATTGAAGGGTTCACTCCCTTCTATGAGTTCTAAGAAGGATCCTCCAAAGAGAGTCACACCTCTGACTCCAAAGCCATGACCCAAGCCTAAGCCACACCAAGGTGTTCATTTTCCCCCCTCCATCCTGTTTGATTCCTTCTGATCCTGCCTTTCCCGGAGTCACATAGATCCCTGCCCCTCTTGTTTGTCTTTCAGAAGTTTCATTTCCTCTGCACATCCTCTATGACGTCTCCCAGGAGCCTCTATGCTTCCTCTCCCCTAGGGTCTATAAATACTCTGGTACACAGGGGAGGCATGGGAATTCTTTCCTCACCAAGCAAGTCCCACTGAGCTAGAAAGGCCACACCCAAAATAACAGGTTTATCTCCAAGGTCCCATGTGCCAGCAAACCTTTCTTCCTCTTGCATTGCTGACTAATGTTATTAAGACTTGCATTAGACAGGGTATTATATGCTCTTGAATGTGGAAATATGGTGTGCTGAGAGCTAGGGCAATGACTGTTGGGACCTGGGTGTTGGGTCTATGAACAGCTGGGTTATGGATTTAATAATAACATCAAAGACAGAGACATGATGAAGTCATCTTTGAGCTCCACATGGGACAGAGTCTAGGACTGTCCTGTTTTATGATTGTCCTCAGTGTCTAGTTGGCATTTGACACATACTAAGTATTCAGTTACTTTTTGAATGAATATAAATCGAATGAATATAATGAACAATGAATGAATTAGTCTGAGCATCTGTGTTTTGGTACCTCAAGTTCTTCTAAAAAGTTAGAATATAATGCCCATCTTACTAGATCCAATAAGAATTCAAATGAGGAATGTGAGGTGGACTGTAGATATAGGTTAATGGTATAAGCATCTCCCTAGAATTGGAAGGGAAGGGACTTTGTAAACCATGAGTTACTTTCCCAATTAAAGGAATCATGACACCAGTTAATGAAACCAGCCATTTCCATGAGTGAGACACGCACTGCTCAGGTCTTATGAGCTGCAAGAGAAACAGAGATGGAAATGGAAAAGGACACTTGAAGTCTACATCCTCCGAATAAGAGTTTCTGTAGTTCTGCATCAAAGATACCATTACAAGAACACTCGATTCCCATGCTTTCAGACTTAATGCTCATAACTTATCACCCTCTGAATCAAGAAGCAAAGGGCATTCTCAGGTGTAAATATTGCTTGGAGCCATCTCAGGTACTTAGGGTTTTCAGTGTCTCCTTTTAAAACATCTGATCAGGTCAGGCTAAGGATAGGGTGACAGCTTTCTGGGCTAAGTCTGTCTTTGTGGTGCTTCCCATTAGGTGATCCATCAGCCATGGCACTGGCTTAAGGCATTGCCCAGTTGACAAATGACTGTGAAGTATGCCTCTTGGTTTTGCATTCTTCTACTTCCATGCCTTCTTGGCTTTCACTGAGAACAAGCAGGCTGGGTATCGCCTCCTTCCCCTTGTTCCTGAGGCACATTCATCTGAAAAGCATCCCTAGAGGCTCAACATTCCAGGTCTTTTGTTTCTTACACTTGATTTCCCCAGACCCTATCAAGTCATAATCTCCTTTCCTGCAGGGAAGGGACACTTCCACCTCTTCCTCCATATCCTCTTAGCTGCTTGCATTTGGGTCTGGAGACCTTAAAGGGCTGTTTCTCATTTCCATCTTGTCTTCCATTGTTTTCTCCCCAGGGATATCTATATATTCACAGCTCTGAGATGCCTCACTGGTCTGGAATGTCCACAGCGAGCTGATCTTCTGAATCATATACTTAAAGAAGTCGGAAAGAGCAGTGCTCATTAGGCTGTCATTTCCCCAGTTTCCTCCTCCAACCTGGATGTCTTCCCACTTGCTTGATGGTATGCTTTCCTGTTCTGTCCCCTGGTCTTTGAAGCTGTCTATGCAGCCCCAGCGAGGTAGGCAGAGACTTGTCTGCATAATGCAAGCCAAATTCCTACCTTTGTCTCACTGATTTAGATATTCCAGGAAAAACACTATTTCAGTAGAATAGTTCAGGGTAATTTCATCCAATAGATACCAAACAATCAGAGCTTGAAAGGACCTTCCAGTTCATCTATCCAAAGACCTCCTTTTTATATATAGTATTATAGAGATATAGTTGACATATAATAATGTATACAATTTGCAGTGTGCAATTTACTAATTATTTACATGTGTGTGTGTGTTGTTGTTTGTCAATTTGACACAAACTAAAGGCATCTAGGAAGAGCAATCTTCAGTTGAGGAATTGCCTCCATCAGACTGGCCCGTGAGCAAGTCTTTGGGGGGCATTTTCTTAATTGATAATTGATATGGGAGGGCCCAGACTATGTGGTCAGATGGTCATGGGGCTGTATAAGGAAGCAAATTGAACAAGCCATTAGAGAGCAAGCCAGTAAGCAGAATTCTTACATAGTGTCTGCTTCAATTCCTGGGTGAGGTTTCTACTTTGAATTCCTGCTCTGACATCCCTCAGTGATGGACTATGACCAAGTAGTTGTAAGATCAAATAACGCTTTTCTTCCCCAAGTTACTTTTGGTCTGATATTTATCACAGCAATAGAAAGCAAACTAGAACATCATAAAAAACCATCACCACCATCAAGTTTCTATTATTCCCTAAACCTTCCTTTTGTCCCTTTAAATTCCTCCTTTAAGCATCTCTTTTCTCCTATGTCAACATGAAACTAGTGGTCTTTTTTCTATTACTATAAAGTTTACAGTTTCTGGAATTTTTAAAATGAAACAAAGCAACATATATTGTCCTTTTTGTTGATTTCTTTCATACAATGAAATTGTTTTAAAAATTCATTCATGCTACTGTATATATTAACTGCAGGATATTTTTTTTAATTTCTGAGCAGTGTTCCACCATATTTTGTTCATTCATGTGCCTGTTGATGGACATTGATTGCTTTCCACTATTTACAAATAAAAATGCTATGGATATTCACATATTAGTCTCTGGGTAAACGGATTTTTCAGATGGATTTACACTGTTATATCTTGGACAGAGCCATGACTGTGGTTTTTCCTTCAGGTCACCTTTCCTAGCATCCCAGAACAAGATGTGAGGTCTGTCCTCAATTGCACCAGCCTGCTCAATAATCACAGAAGCTTTGTCTGAACCTGCCTTTCAGACAAATCTAAAATCTCCAACTTTAACCGTGGTCATGCGTCTTTCCTCACCAAACTGCATATTTTAGATATCTTTCTGCTTCCCTTTTGGTTCCCCTTTATCACAAACCTAAGAGCAGTGAGCAGTAACCATTCTATCATGCTAATGCTATCCCATCTTAAACTTATTCCGCAAGGAAATTAGTTTAATACTTTGGAATTCAGCCTCCTCCAAATGTTTGAGACATGTGGAGAACACAGCTGGATTCTTTGTCAGAATATAGTATGAATGGACTCTAGCCCCTTTCCCAATAAAATCCTTGACACCTTCTAAAACCTCATGAACCCAGTCTTCACTGTCCACATTTTTATTGGCATTCAATCTTCTGAACTCCCAACAGGCTGGCCCATTACATTCTCCTTACAGCATTTGAAGCCTTCTCTAGCCTGCAATCACAAATTCTACCACATTTCTCCCACAAACCAATTCCCAAGGCCCATGACTCACCTAGGCTATTCGCAGCAACTACCCTACTTCTGGGTACCAGTTTTATGTTACTTTTCTTGTTGTTATGACCAAACACCTGATGACAGCAACTTGAGGGAAGAAGGTTTTATTTTGGTTCATGGTTATAGGGGATATAGCCCAACACAATGGGGAAAACATAAAAGCAGGTGTCTGCATGGCAGTGGGAATGTGGACTTTGGACTCCTCACATATGAGACAGGATACAGAGATTAAACAGGAACTGAGACAGGCTATATTATACCTCAAGGCTTACACCCCACCATGACTCACTTCTTCTAAAGCCCTACCTCCTAAAAGGTCCACTTTTCTTGTTGTGACCTAATATCTGACCAAATACAAACTCCCAAAACAGTACCACCAATTGGAGATCAAGTGTTCTATGAGTCTGTAGAATACATTTCACATTTACATCATAATACTTAATAAACTGTACATTCAAATATTTAGTATGTACTTTATTGGCTAGTTTTCTTATAACTGGGTTGTGTTAACTATATTGAGATATAATTTATATGTATGAAACTTAATAACTGAATATGTAAAATTTAATAGTATTCAATGTACTTACAAAGTTTGTAGAACCATCACCACAATCTAATATAAAATATTTTCATCATCCTAAAAGGAATTTTCATGCCCATTACCAGTCACTCTTTGTTATGCTCTTCCTTCAGCCTCTAGAAATCATACATTTACTGTCTCAGTAAATTTACTTCTGTACATCTCATACGAATAAAGTCATACAATAAAGATGTAGATATTTTATGTAGCTTCTTTCACTAATACATTGTCTTCAAAGTTTATCTATGTTATAGAATGCATCAGTATTTCATTCCCTGTTATTGCCAGATGATATTGCATTGTTTGGATATATCGTATTTTATTTATCCATTTACCAGCATTCCTGTCTCATATGTGAGGAGTCCCGAGAGCTCATATTCCCACAGTCTTGAAGCCACCCACTGTGATACTCTTCCCCACTGTGATAGGCTATAATCCCTTGAAACTTGAGCCAAAATAAAACCTTCTTCCCTCAGGTTACTGGTGCCAGGATAAAGTAAAATAGATAGGAATTGACCTATTTTAACACAAGCTATTATGAATAATGTTTTATAAGAATTTGTGTACATGCTTATATAGATGTGCTTTTAGCCCTATCACTACTATATGCATAAGTATCTACCTGTCTCATATGGATTATTCTGTTTAATTGTTTCCAGAGCCATTAAAATTGTTTTTAAGTCCAGTCATTGCTCTTCAGTAGCAATCCTCCTTGTTTATTTGATTGATTGCTGAGACAGGGTCTTTCACTAGCCTGGAGTTCACCAAGTATACTACCCTGACTGGTTAGGGAGCCACAGGAATCCACTTTTCTCTGCTTTTCCAGTGCCAGGACTACAAATATGTTATCCTATACCTAGACTTTGTTTTTAAACATGGGTTCTAGGAATCAAAATTAGGTTCAATTTGCATGGCAAGCACTTTACCAACCCAATTCTTTATACATGGGTAGAAAGGCTAGTAGACCTTTATCAAATATTTAATTTCCAATTAATTTCTTTTATTTGGTAAGTTGTCTTCTCAATTTTTTCATACCCAATAGTTTTTAATTTTGATGAAGTTGAATTGTCTACATTTTCCTTGGTGGTATGTGCTTTTGGTATCGTATCTAAGAAACAGTTACCTAATACAAAGATGCACAAATTTATACTTATAGTTCTTTCTAAAAGTTGTATAGATTTTCCTCTTGTATTTATTTAGATCTATGATCTATTTTGAGTTGATTTTTATGTATAAAGTAGAAAAATAACACACCCTTATTCTTTGCATTTGAATATGTTTGCCCCAGCATCATTTATTGAAAAGCATATTACCCCTCATTAAATTATAAGTGGTATTATTTTAAACGGATATGTTTTATTATTTGATGCTTCTAAATAGAAATAAAATTGATCTGTGCATATCGATCTTGTATCCAGAAACCTTCCTAAACTAGTCTAACAGTTCTGGTAGATTTCTAATAGATATCATTAGAGCCAGCAAGGTGATTGTTATCAGGAATACACACAGCTACATCTTCCTTTCCTATCTGAGTGCTTTTCATTTTACTTTCTTGCTTTATTGCACTACCTATAATCCCCAATAAAATACTGAATAAGGCTTTATTCAGTATTTTCTTTTTTTTTTCTCCCTCATTTAGGAGAAAATAATCCAGCACTTGATCATTAACTGTTAAGAATAGTTTGACAACAGTCCTCAAATTGAGAATGTTTCCTTCTATTTCTACCTTGCTTAAGAGTTTTTCTTAGTTACAGAAGTTGGATTGTATTAAATGTTTTTCTGTGTCTGTTAAGATAATCATTTGGCTTTTGTGTATTTTTTTTTATTAATATGGCCAATTGTATTGCTTGACTCCCAATTGTTAAATAAAATTTGCCTTGCTGGAATAAATTTCACGTAATTATGGACATGTTATCCTTTTTATATATTGTTTGATTTGATTTACAAAAAGTTTTACATGTTTATAAAGGGTGCTGATCCATACTTATAAAATATTTTTCTGCTTTTATTATCAGAGTAATAAAAAAGAAATAGGCTTTGCTTTTTTTCTTTATAGAAAAGCTTGTAAGAGCTGATATTATTTCTTTAAATGTTTTGTAGAATCTACCAATAAAGCCATCTGCCTCTGAAATTATCTTTGTGGGTTGATTATTTAAACTGCAATTCTGGGTGTCTGTAGTAGAGGGCTATTCATAGTACCTATTTATTTCTGAATGGGGTTTTTTTGTATGTGCCTCTGAAGAAATATATCCATTACATCTAAGTTGTTCAATTTACAAGCCAAAGTTATTCATAACATTCCCTTAGTACCACTTTAACATCCACAGAATCTCTAGTTACTTACCCTGTCATTCTTCAAACTGTTATCTGTGTCTTCTTCCTTCTTGTCATGATCAGTCTGCCTAAAGATTTATAAGCTTTATTGATTTTCTCTAAGAATCAGTTTTTGAGTTCATTTATTTTTGTCATGTTTGTTTATTTTCTATCTTCTTGATTTCTGTTCTGATCTTTATTTCCTTCTACTTGGGGTTTAATTTGCTCATCTTTTGCTAATGGCTTATGGTAGAAATTGAGGCCATTGATTTAAGACCCGCATGATTAATTTTATGTGTCAGCTTGCCTAGGTTACAGAATAACTCTAGATAGTTTGGGACAAATTTTCCAGAGGGGATAAGGATTTGAAAAAAAAGATCAGCCTCATCAACATGAGTAGAAATCTCCTAGCCTGTTGAGAGACTGAAAGTAATAAAAAGTTGCAATGTTCTCTCTCTACTTGAGCTGAAATACCCCTCCCAACCTTTATAGTATTGTTGCAAAGTATTTTATATTTACCCGTATTATAAATCATACTCCTTTGTTATTAATTTTCCTTAAACAGCCTCTTAACTTTTAGAGCTGTTTAGATACTGGTTCTGTTGTTCCTCCATCCTTTCTGGATCCATATGGTTATCTGTTGTCATTTTCTTTTCTGCTACTGATTGTTTCTTTGAGCTTTTGTATACCTGAAATGTCTTTATTTGGCTTTCAGTCTTGAAAGATGATTGTTTTCATCAGCTTTGTGGTACATTAACAGAATACCAAAGACTGGATAATTTATAGTAAACAGAAATACATTGGTATATGATTCTGAAAGCTAAAAAGTTCTTGATCGTGATATCACGAAAGGCTCTTCTTTCTTTTTGCATCAATCCATGACAGATGAGCAAAGAAAGGGTTAAAGAATGCAAAAAGTTAAATTTAAATTTAAATAAGCTCAAAGTTCAAACTCATTTATAATTGGCATTAATCCATTCATCAAACTGCCTTTTTTTCCAGTATTGGATACTTAATCCAGAACCTAATACATTGCTAGGCAAGTCTTCTACAACTAAGCAATTGTATTCCAACATCAAAGGACCTTTTGGGGCTGGAGAGATGTCTCAGCTGTTCAGAGTACTTGCTAATCTTACAGGGGACCCAGGTCCAATTCCCAGCATCCAAAATGCACGTGCATGAATGCAGGCAAAACATTCAAGCATGTCAAATAAAAATAAGCAATCTTTTAAAAGCACCTCTTAATACTTCTACCATGAGAATTAAACATCAGGTGGATTTTGTGAGGGGACATTAAAACATGTCACAGATGTCACAGATCTCATGTGTGTAATGAGATCTGTGACATTCTTTTTTTTCCAAAGACAAGTTTTCTCTGTACAATAGCCCTACTTGTCCTGAAACTCTCTTTGTAGAACAAGTTGGTCTCGAACTCACTGAGGTCTTCCTGCCTCTGCCTCCCAGAGTGCTAGGATTAAAGTCATGCACCACCAGGCCTGGCCTTAGCATAATCTTTAAAATATTAAAATAAAGAAAAGTGTCCAGCAAGGCGTGATGGTGCACACCCTTAATCCTAGCACTTGGGAGGCAGAGGCAGGAAGACAGAAGTAGAGAAGAAAGAAAGGGATGGAGGAAGGAAGGAGAAATAGAAGAGGGGACTTGAAATGGAAGAGGAAGGAGGAGGGAGAGAGATCTTATCTCTTCATGTAAAGGCAGGAAGCCCATTTGTGATGGTCCCATTCACTCATCACAGTCCCTACTTCCTAATACCATCATGTCAGTTGTTAGGAATATAACAAATAGCTTTGGTAATGGCATAAACATTCATGCTATAGAAATACCCCAAACTTAAACCTTAGCTGGTTGGGAACAGGTGCTATTTCCAGTTCTGAGTTGTACAGTTTCCTCTAACCATTAGTAGCAGTGCTTTCCCAGTCAGCAGATCAATTCTTTAGTGTGCTCTTGAGTCTACATAGTTTGTTCTACTCCAGCTTCATCCCCAGCCCCACCTCATTGGTAGAGTCTAGAGATGCTTCAGACTGGTTACTTCTGCCCTTGGCTCAGACCTCCACTTCTTGTGCGTTTTGGTTTTTTTTTTGTTTGTTTGTTTGTTTTGTTTTGTTTTGGCTTTTTGAGACAAGGTTTCTCTGTGTAACCCTGGCTGCCCTGGACTCATTTTGTAGACCAGACTGGCCTCAAACTCACAAAGATCCACCTGCCTCTGCCTACTGAGTGCTGGGATTAAAGGCGTGCGCCACCAAGCTGGCTATCTCTTGTGTTTTAATGAATGGGCATCTCGGTATCTTGGCTTGGACTCCCTGGCCTCCAGAACCATAAGAATAGTAATTTATGATGGTGTTTTTTATTTAAATTTATGATTTTTAAGACACCCAGTCTATGGTATTGTGTTACACAGCCAAGCTAACACTTAACAAAAGATAGGTACATTTTTAAAGGAATAAGAAAGGAGGAGAGAGCACAAACACAGGAGAGGTAACAAACAGGAAGGAAAAAAGAAGAAATGTGCCAGCAAGACAAGGTTAAGAAAAACTGTGGATATATATATATATATAAAGTAGAGGATGAAAGTGAGAGCTTGAAGGGGCTAATGTGTCATGTGTCAATTGAGATAATACTCATCTTTTTGCCAAATAGGAAGCAGGTACCTGCTTCCACAAGGATGTGTGTGCGCACGTGTGCGTGTGCGTGTGCGTGTGCGTGTGCGTGTGTGTGTGTGTGTGTGTGCATGTGTGTGTGTGTTCTCCATCCTTTAAGAGACTGCTGTTCACTTTCCTCAGAATCTATGTGTCTGTCCTTCAGCAAAACGACCAAAGCCTAACGCTTTGGAAGGAGGCAGGTTGGCTGACTGGCCAGGCAACAGCTGGGTGCTCTTGCCTCCCAGCCAAAAGCAACTGCCACCATTCTCAACCAGCTGCCTGAGAGACAAGGAGGGTGTTTACTCAATGGCGTAAGTGTCCTCAGAGGACTCGGCTCTCAGTTTCACAGCAAACAGCTGGCTCTGAAGCAGCTAGGTTCTGGGTAGTGCCACCAAATGGCTCCGGTGATGTTTAAATGTTTCCTCCACTTTCATACCTCCCAGGGGGTTGTTCAGCTGACAGGTGACTTTGTTTAAAAAACAAACAACAACAACAACAACAAAAATCCAGAACTGTCGTTTTGAGGCAACCTTCTCCAAAAGCAACACAAGGTTTTCTGTCGCCCAAGGCTTGTGCAAATTGGTTTCACACGTTTGCCACACTGAAGCAGACAGCAGTCTTTCCAGTCCGAAGACATTTCCTGGCGCTGTATTTAGACAGAGCAGCGGTGGCGCATGGCTGTGCCAGCTAGACCCAGGAAGAGGATTAGTTTGGTCTGCAAAGACGCTTGTCGCCCGCCCTGACAGGGGCAATGAAGTGCCTGCATGCACGCACGCATGCCTTTGCGAGTCAATGGCCACTCCTGTCCCAGCTTCAGGAACTGTGCCCGGGCACTGCTGCCCTGGCTGAGGATTGGAGGAGGTGTAGGCACTGTAGTGGCGACAGCAGTGAGGACCCTGCCAGATTGTGAGTTCCCATGCTTGCTGCCTCAAAGCCCTGGAACTACTCAGTCTGAAGAATCAAGACTCTTCAAGAACAAAAATTTTAAAGAGTGAAGAAAGAGAGTGACATTTAGGAAACAATCCAGTAACAGAACTGGAACACACTGATCACTTATACTTTTCTTTTGGGAAGAGAGATAAGCCTTGGGGTGGAGCTGATGGAGAGAATCACAGGGGGTAGCAGCTTTGTGAGCTGGTTCCAGGCATGGGCATTGCTTGCAGTGCTGGCAATTATGACCAAGCCGGGCTTGTGGTTAGCTGGGTACATGGACGTGACAGGACAGCGAGTTGCTCGTTCTTTATTCTATTGTTTCCACTCATTAGAAAGGACTCTGGGCTAGCATATTCTGCCAGTCCCAGTTTTCTTGGTTTCAGAAAGGGCCGCCTGCTTTGCTTTCCTCTTGCTGCTCAGGATGAGGACTTTATCCATGTGAAGACCTTATTCATACTGGGATGCAAATCCAGCAGCCTAGCAAAAGGCTGAGCCAGCCATTAGCTTGGGATCTGGGGAGGAGTGGAGATTTGTTCCTGTTCCAAGCAGCTCCACTCCTCCCTGGAAACTAGGAAGAGTACCACTAACTAAGTGCCCTCTTGCCTGGCTCCCTGACAGCATTTCCAAAGACTAACTATTTCCTTGTTAAAATGCAGATTCTGACTTAAAAGAGCTGAGGCCCAAGCCTGCATTTCTAATAACCTCTCAGTGGTTAAGAGCACGTACTGCTCTTGCAGGGTACCTAAGTTCCATTGCTACCACCCAGCCTGCCTACAATCACGTACATGTATCCCTCTCCTACACACCCACAATTAAAACCAATAAAAATAAATCTTTGCCGGGCGGTGGTGGCGCACGCCTTTAATCCCAGCACTTGGGAGGCAGAGGCAGGCGGATCTTTGTGAGTTCGAGGCCAGCCTGGTCTACAAAGCGAGTCCAGGACAGCCAGAGATATTCAGAGAAACCCTGTCTCGAAAAACCAAATAAATAAATAAATAAATAAATAAATCTTTAATAACCTCCCAGGTAATACTACTGCCTGAACACTTAGAGGAACAAGAATAACTCTGGTTTGGACTGACACTGCACATTAAAATCACCTGATTCAGCCGGGCGTTGTGGCGCACGCCTTTAATCCCAGCACTTGGGAGGCAGAGGCAGGCGGATCTCTGTGAGTTCGAGGCCAGCCTGGTCTATAAAGCAAGTCCAGGACAGCCAGGGCTGTTACACAGAGAAACCCTGTCTCGAAAAACCAAAAAAAAAATAAATAAATAAAATCACCTGATTCTTCAAAACCTAATCAAATCGGCCCCACCCCTTCACTATACTGACTTAACTGCCAGGGTGGGATGGGGGCTTTTTATGTATGAGAGAGAGAAATCTTGTTCTGTAGCCCAGGCTCAGCCTCTAACCTAGTGGTGGGATTATAGGCATGTCACCACACCAGGCAGGGAGCATTGTGTAAATCAATGATTGTAATGAGCAGCCAGGGTTGACAGCTCCTGGTACAAACAAGCAGCTTTGAGGAGGGCCTTGGCCTTAGGCTGTAGTCTGGCATTCTTCTTTCATAATGTGCCTAACTGTAGGGTTCAGTTTATGATCACGATTAAGAACTCAGTTTGTGATCAAGGAACATATTCAATCTACCTGGTTTCAAACACTCTATTTCACATTCACTCATTCGATTATCAAATATTTATTGAGCTATTATATTGCACTGGGCACAATACTAGTTGTTATGGTGAATGAGACAGACACTGGATGGCCATGACTTGTTCAAGCAGACTGGTGATGCAACCAAATTTGCATTTTAATAGGTACACTTAGGAGCTAGAAAGATGGCTTAGCAGGGAACAAATCTTGCCACACAAGCTTAATAACCCAAGTTCTATCCCTAGAACCTAAAGTCCAAGGACAAACTGGCTCCTGAAAATTATCCTCTAGCCTCCATATGTGTATAGTGGTACATACACACACAAACTCACACTTTATTATTATTATTATTATTATTAAAATAAATTAAAAGATCATTTTGACTGGTTGAGCAGATTAGACAAGGGCCAAGTAGATGGATGGGTAAGGGTACTGCATTAGACCAAATGAGAGGTGATGGTAGTGCCAGCCAGGTGAGTGGAAAGAAGTGGGTGAATACAAGAGCTTCTTAAAAAGGTGAAATCAACAGGACTTGATAATAAATTGGACATGAAAAAATACAAGAAATCTTTTTTTTTTTTTTTTTTTTTGGGTTTTTCGAGACAGGGTTTCTCTGTTTAACAGCTCTGGCTGTCCTGGACTCGCTTTGTAGACCAGGCTGGCCTCGAACTCGCAAAGATCCGCCTGCCTCTGCCTCCCAAGTGCTGGGATTAAAGGCGTGCGCCACCACCGCCCGGCAAGAAATCTTTATAGGATAGCTTAGATAACTGAATGTTTGGTACCACTATAGAGATGGAAAAGACTGAGGAAAGTATTTAAAGCCAAACATTGTAAAAATTACCTGAGTAAAGACTATAGAATGTTGAGGAGATGTCCTTATGATTCGGTGAGGAATCATTTGGATGTATACCCAGAAGTGGTATGACTGGGTCTTGAGGCAGAGCTATTCCAAGTTTTCTAAGATATCTCCAGACTGACCTCCATAGTAGTTGCACAAGCCTGCATTCCCACCAGCAATGGAGGGGTGTTCCCCTTTCTCTACAACCTCACCAGCATGTGCTGTCATTTGAGTTTTTGATCTTAGCCATTCTGACAGGTGTGAGATGGAATCTTAGAGTCATCTTGAGTTGCATTTCTCTGATGGTTAAGGATGCTGAGCATTTTTTTTTCAAGTGTCTCTTGGCCATTAGAGATTCCTCTTTTGTGAATTCTTGGTTAAGCTCTGTACCCATTTTTTATTGGATTATTTGGTTTGTTAGAGTTTACTTTCTTGAGTTCTTTATATATTTTGGACATTAGCCCTCTACTATGTTCATGGCAGCTTTATTTGTAATAGCTATAAACTGGAAACAACCAAAATGTCCCTCAACTAAAGAATGGATTTAAAAAAAACTGTGGTACATCTACACAATGGAATACTACTCAGCCATCAGAAACAAGGAATCATGCAATTTGCAGCCAAATGGATGTAACTAGAAAAGCTCATCATCAGTGAGCTAACTCAGACCCAGAAAGATATACATGGCATATATTCACTTATAACTGGATTTTAGCCATATAGTACAGGATAACCATTCTATAATCAATAGACCCAAAAGAACAGGAACATGGATTTTGTTACCTGACACTGGGACTCTCCACCCAAGTAGAACTGCCATGTATGCTCCCTGTTCAAGAGGAAGCTCTTAGACCTCATGTGACTGATGAACTGAGAGGGGCTGATATGTGGAGACATCCCACAATGGAGGAGTAGGATAGATAGGTGGGATAAGGGGTAGAGGGTGGGAGGGAGGGTGTGACTGGGAGGTAGTGGAGGGACAGAGCTGTGATGGAGACATAACTTGATTAATAAATAAATGTTTAAAAAAATCTATAGAATGTCAAGGGAAAACTAACATAGGTCTTAAAGTATGCTTATATTCTGCTTATATTCAATGTCCGTTTCTTTCAACATCTAGATTATTGTCCCTGCCTCCATTGCTTTCATTTTTTTTATTTCATTCACTAAAGGTTTTTGATCAAAATACTTCATGGCTTCCTCCTCTTCCAGAAGGCTCCCTCACCCTCATTATCACGGGTAACATTAACATTAATATGGATAGCTCTTCTGTGGTGGCTGATCTTCACTGTCAACTTGACTAGACTTAGAATCACCATGGAAACACACCTCTGGGGATATCTAGTGCATTTCTAGAAAGGATTGAATGACAGAAAAGACCCACCCTGAATACGGGTGATGACATTCCTTGGGCTGGGGTTCAGGACTGAATATAAAGGAGAAAGCGAGCTGAGTACCAGCATTCATCTTTCTCTACTTCCTGACTGCAGATGTAATGTGACCAACTGTCTTAAGTTCCTGTACCATGCATGCCTTCCCTGCCAATATAAAAACCCATCCTTCTTTAAGCTGCTTTCATCAGGTATCTTGTCACAGAAACAAGAAAGATAACGAATATACTTTCTTTTTTGTTAAGAATTTTGAAAATTTTTATTAGTCAATTACAAATTAGCATAATTTCCAATGTCTTCCATCACTTCTACTTTCTAGATGTGCAGTATATGTTCAGTAAAGTGAAATTTATACAATTATTCTAATTTTAAGTAAGGCATATTTTACACAGAGATAACAAGGGGTAAGCACATTGTTTTTGTGACCAAAATAAAATTTAAAAAGCATATAAAAAATACTCATTGAATTTATAGGATAGAATTTCCTGGTCTTGAAAACTGTAGAATCCCTTTTTCTGTCACATAGTTTTCATTTTTCCCTTTTGCTGAAAAGATTATAAAAAGGAAAATTCATATTTCTGTGTTTGGTTTATTTATTTTTACAAAAGAACTTTTCAGTTAGAAGTAAACACATTCTTATGATCGATGAAATCCTGTGGCAGGCTGGTAGTGGTGGTGCATGCCTTTAATCCCAGCACTCAGAAAGCAGAGGCAGGCATTCAAGGTCTCTGTGAGTTCAAGGCCATCCTGGTCTACAGAGTGAATTCCAGGATAGCCAGGGCTACACAAAGAAACCCTGTCTCGAACAAAAGAAGAAGAGGAAGAGGAAGAGGAAAGAAATCCTGCTACTAGAAGAACAATATATTTTCTAATATTTTAATGTCTCTGTTCTTTGACTTTCTTATCTCCCTCTCCCCCACAACCCCACCCCCTGCTCCACTCTGGCAGTTGTATCTTGGGCCTTGACATAGCTTTCAGCTGTATCACTTTAAAAACTACTTTATGAAAATGCTTGGGAAAAGTTCAGTTAGCACAGTGCCTGCCATTCAAGGATGAGGAGCTGAGTCTGGACGCCCCAGCACTCATGTAAAAGGGAGGCAGAGCTGAACACATCTTTCTTAGTTAGGTAGGGTTTTATCTCATGTAAAAGCCAGGCAGACCTCAACACATCTTTCTTAGGTAGAGTTTTATTTCTGTGAGGAGACACTGTGACCACAGCAACTCTTATAAAGAAAAGGATTTAATTGAGGCTGACTTATATACAGTTCAGAGATTTAGTCCATTTTCATCATGGCAGGAAGCATATTGAAGCATACAGGCAGATATGGTACTGGACAGGTAGCTGAGAGTTCTATATCTGGATCCACAGGCACCAGGAAGATACAGACACTGGGCCTGGCTTGAGCATTTGAAACCCCAAAGCCCACCCCCAAGGACACACTTCCTCCAACAAGGTCACTCCTACTCCAACAAGGCCACACCTCCTAATAATGCCAATCCCTGTGGGACTGTGGGAGCCATTTTCATTCAAACCACTACAACATCTATAACTTCAGTACTGAAGGCAGAAACAGGCAAATCTCTGGGGCTTGCTGGCCAACTAGTCTAGCCAATAGTGAGACCTTGTCACAAAAAATAAGGTAGAAAGAGGCAAGAAGACACTCAACATCAACTCCAGACTTCCATGAATACACACATGTGCAAGCACCTACCCAAACTCATGAGTACACCACACACAAAGCACTACTTCATGCCCCTCCTCTGTTGTATCTTTATCTTCCAGATTACCAGTTATTCTGTTTATTCCCATGAGAACTGTACTTCAACCTCACTGGCATGCCTTGCCCATAGAACTTACTAAGTTTTCTACTTTATCATCCCTCTACTTTTTGTAGTTCTTCGTCCTCCAGCCTAAAATCTGACCTGTCACTTAAATACCAAATGTTAGCAATGACTGTCGTACCAGTCCCTGAACGAGAAGAGCCAAGGCTAGGCTGTAGAAGTAAGTGTACAAAGGGTGAGTTTCTATGCTACAAATGAAAATTCAAAAATCAGTTTTCTGGGTAACAGGAATAGAAACTAGGTAGAAGAGTTACTATTTGTTTTAATAATAAACATTCAATTATTTTAAAAGAATTTAAATTATTTTATTCTATGTTTGAGTGTTTTTTGCCTGCTGTGCACTTTTCGTATCACTTGCATGCCTGGTGCCCACCAAGGTCAAAGAGGGCAACGGATCTCCTGAAACTGTAGTTACAATAAGTTGTGAGACACCATGATGGTGCTGGAAACCAAACTGCAAGAGCAATAAGTGCTCGTAACAGATGAGCCATCCCTCTAGCCCCTCGAAATAACATTCTTATCTGAATAAGTCACTGCCTACTTCAATATACTGAAATCCCTGGGTATGGGGCAACATCTCCCTTAAAGAAGTAGTTACAGAAAAAAAAGTAGTAACAGATTAGCTCAACTATTTGGATATGTGTTTAGATGGAGTTTCAGAGGATTGAGGGGTGGGGAATGAGACCATATTAGCCTGGAGTGTTGGAAAGAGTTGTATTATTGCTTATTTGCCATTAATTGATCTGACACTTGAGTAGCCTGGATTTGAAACTTCAGCTAGGTCCACATTCTAGCCAGATGATAAGGGAAAGGTAAAGAGGCAGAATGTGTGCTGAAATTTGACTGATAATGGGGTGTCTGGGAAAGGAGTTGAAGAAACCACTTCTAGTTGGCAAACTGATACATAGGCATAGCGGTATAAGATAAGACTGTTGGGGAGAATGCACACAGAACTGACTTGAAAAGGATCTGTGTTGGCTGATTTAGGGCCCACCTGGAAGAACTTACCTACGTAGGAAAGCTGGGACGAACTGCAATCAAACATTTATAATCTAAGTGGGGAGTCTTGGCCTTTTCTTTTTATCACAAACTCTGAAGAGTTTGTTAACATCTGTGGTCTTCTTCACAGAATGGTTTTAATTGAATTAAATAAAATGCAAAGAATTATGACAGAAACCAATCATGCTGAATGTACCTGTCAACATATTTTTTAAATGAATGATACCTGTGCATCATTGTTAGCACATTAAGCAATAAGATCAATCAGCAAATCTTGTAACCAGCATAATTTCAAACCAATGGTGAACATATTGCTACTATAAGAAACCTGTCTCAGCCGGGCGGTGGTGGCGCACGCCTTTAATCCCAGCACTTGGGAGGCAGAGGCAGGTGGATCTTTGTGAATTCGAGGCCAGCCTGGTCTACAAAGTGAGTCCAGGACAGCCAGGGCTACACAGAGAAACCCTGTCTCGAAAAAACCAAAAAAAAAAAAAAAAAAAGAAAAGAAACCTGTCTCATCCTAAAGTAATGTGAAAATATGTGTCATTTCTGTTGGGCCCAAGCAACAGAACCTCTAATACTACAATGCTTTGTTCCTTATTTTGCATGGTTGCTGAAAAGAATGTGAAAAATGTAGCTAGAAGATGATAGCAGACATAGGGGCTGGGGAAGTGGCACAGAGGACCCAGGTTCAGTTCTTAGCATCCACATCAGGTGGTTCACAACTTACTATAACTCCAGTTTGAGGGAATTTGATACTCCCTGTTCTCCATTGACACCAGCATGCATGTGGTACACATAAATTCACACAAGAACACACATTGCCCTGGGTCTTACTCTATTTGGGCTACTAAAGTAAGATGCCATAATGAGGTGGTCTTTATTTATGGCCAAAATTTATTTCTCACCTTTTTGGAGCCTGGAAACATGATGCTCAAGGTGACCATATTCTGTCTAGCAGCACTTGCTTCCTCACATATGGCACCTTCAAGCTGTGTCAACACAAGATATCAGGGGTGAAGGATCTGTTTTGTGTCTCTTTCATCAGGGTACTAAGCCCAAGGGCTCTACCCTTATAATCTAATTACCCCCAAAGTCCCTACCTCTGAATAAAATTCTCTTAAGCATTAGGATTTCAGAATGTGAATTTTTTTTTTTTTTTGTGGTGCTATAGTCTGAATGCTAAATGTGCCCTGAAAGTCCTTATGTAGCAAGGTAGCACTATTTAGAAAGTGGTGCCTTGTGGCAAGCACTCTGAAACGTATCCCTGAAGCAGAGTGTGGGATCTGGGACTTTTCCTTTCTAGTTATTTTCTGGCTTTTGATGTGAGAACCTTTGCTCTACTACAAAAAAAATGGCACCATGATGTGCCTTGCCATATGTCCAAAAGGAATATGGGAATTTGATCAATAACTGGAACCTCCAAAATTGTGAGCCAAAATAAATGCTTTTTTTTTCTTTATAACTTAATTATGTCAAGCATTCCATTATACTGACTGAAAACTATTATGGACTCTATACAGATACATAGACCATAGCATTCTTGTTTCAGTTCTTCATTGCAGAAAAAAAATAATGGTTAATTAAACTATTTGCCCAGTATTTATATTATCTTTAATTGGTCGGCACTGTAAATCCTTAACCCACCATTATAAATGAATACACAGACACTGGGTGGATTTTAACAAGCCTAGGCCTGGGTTGTACAATCCTAGCCCATCTAAGCTAGCTCATAACTCTATTATCCAAATATAACCCCATATATACATACGTCCCTTTGGACTATTATTCTCCACATTAAGCTCTTCTTCAAACAAGGGTAGGTTTAGAGATTCAACATATGGAAACAGACTGAAGACACTCTAAGGACCCCTATAGTTTTCATATCTCCTATGAAAAGTGTTCTTTTCAGCCCATGTAAGGCTTTTCTTCTGGCTCATGTCAACTGATCATCTGCTACATGCAGTGCTCTATATAAGCCTTGGTCACAGGAAGAAGGGATCATAATGAAATTGTTGCCCATAATAATAACTCCCATTGACTGAATTCTTTTTACATGCTGACATTTCATTCATTCTCTTGTTCATTCAGCAATGATCTAGTGCGTACCTGCTAATACCAAATGCTGTTCATGAAGCTATAGGCACAAGCAGCAAATAAGGTAGGTAAATTTCTTGTTCCCACGAAGCTTCAACTCTGGTGGGGAACACAGAGGTTATTCAAAATCAATGTGAAAATAGTAGTGTTATAGTCTGATAAGTGCTTACAAAAAAAAGCAGAGATGAGGAGGACAAGAAGTGTTTAGAAAGGAGGTGAACTGAGTGAGAAAGGTCCCACTGAGAAGGCCGAACACTGAGACTACATCTAAAGAGAAGAGCATTGGCAGCAGAGAGAACAGCTATGGAAGGAGCCTGTGGCAGATATGTGCTTCAGGAAACCAATGGAGCTGGGAAAGAGTGAGTAAAGAGATGGGTGGTAGAGGCGGGGGGGGGGGGGCAGAGGGCTGCCAAAAGCATGCATGACTTTTGATGCTACTACAAGGATTTTAGACAGAGCAAAATAAATGTTTTCAAGCTATTGAATGGAATTATCCAATAGCACAGTTAGAGCAGAGTATCATTAGCATTCTCAGACAAAGGAGCTGCTGCTCAGAAAAGTGAAATCCCTTGGCTAGTAAGCTACAGAGGTAGACTTATCAGAAGCTGTCCTCTGACCTCCACACATCTACCAGGGAAAGCTTGTGCACACACACACACACACACACACACACACACACACACACACACACAC
>CAJQZJ010000518.1:731190-742627 GCA_907164525.1 Lophiomys imhausi | reverse complement strand
AGGTTGGAGCTGAGGAAATGCTACTAGAGACCCCCTGAGGCTCAGTGTCCATTGTGGGGTGATAAATCAATCCTAATTGTGCCTATGCCGAATCCCAGCTGCCACATATGTGAGTGTGAAATTGAGAATAATTATCTACTAGTTTCCTAGATCTGCCACAACAAAGTGCCACTGTCTAAATGGCTTCAAACACACAAGTAAATCAGGTATGGTGATGGACGCCCGTAATTCCACCATTCAGGGGGTGGAAGCAGGAGGATAGAGAGTTTAAGGACAGCCTGCCTGGGCCTCAGAACAAGGTTTTATATATATAGATACATTAAAAAATAAAAATTAATCAATTAATTAGTGAATTAATTTAAAAAAACCCTAAGGATAGAAAATACAGCTCAGTGATATGACAATTGCCTAGTATGTGCAAGGTCCTGGGTTTGAATAAGAGAAAGAGGAGGACAAAGACAAAGACAGTGACAAAGAAGAAAGGAAGAGGAGGGAAAAGAAATATTCTCAGTTCTGGAGGCTAAACGTCCAAAATCAAGGTATCATCAGCAAGGCGTGTTCCCTCCAAAGGCTCTAGTGGATGACCTTTTCTTGCCCCTTCCAAGTAGCAAAATTCTAATCTCAGTGACAATGCTCTTTCCCTTCCCCCCCCAACATTGGATGCATGCTGGGTAATAACTCTACTACCCTACCGACCCATATCCCAAAGTGCCCCCACCACCACCACCACCACCACCACCACCGCTTATAAGAATGCTGGTTCTTGGATCAAGGGCCCATTCCTACTGTGACATCAGCCAAAAGGCCACATCCTAAATTCTGGGTGGCAAGAATTCCAAGGAACACTATTCAACACAGTACAAACAGTGCTGTGGTCCCCTGGGATCCTGTGGGGTCCAGGAAGATAGCAAGGTAAGGCAGAGCTGCCCAACTACAGTGTACACACAGAGCTCCTGCAGAGTTCCAACACAGAGCACCTGCCGAGCTCCCACACATGCAGATTCGGATCCAGCCAGCTGGGGTGGCTCTGCATTTCTCACCAGCTCCCAGGTGATGGCCTTGCTGCTCCTCCTGCTTTGAATAACAAGGAGGTGTGGCACGGAAAGAGCTTTGAAAACAGATGTCCAACAGGGTTATTACATTTCTTTTGTAACAAGCTTTTCTGAGGCTCTTGTTTCCCCACACCTGGATCTTGTGTGAACAGTAGAAGACATGAAAAGTGTTTTTGTTTAGGATTCCTCCCTTCTCCCTCCCACCCCCCCACCCCCACTCACCACCCCAAAAAACTGAGACTTGCACACAGGCACTTGGGTTTGGGTACTGGGGAGTATATCACATGAAGCACACAAACAAAAGCAGGGGGAATGAATGAATGGGAAGAAGGAGGAAAAATCAGTGAAGAACTTATTTGGGTAGGACTAGGGATGTAGCTCAGTTGTTAGGGTGCGTGCCCAGGGTCTACTGGACATAGGATGGTACTAGATTTAATCTCCAGCACATTATAAACAATTGGGTGTGGTGATGCAAGCATGTTATCCCAGCAGTCCCTGAAGTGGAAACAGGAGGATCTGAATATTCAGGGACATCCTTGGCTATATAGAAAGTTCAAGCCTGCCTGAGCAACATGAAACCATGTCTTTAAAAAAGAGTGTATGAATGCTCAGGTTACTATCAGGGGATGCAGCATCCTGCTAGGAGCCCACCAAGAAATTGAGCACACTCCTAAGACTCATCCTGTTAGAGGGCTAGATTCCTATCCTGCATCAGTTAAAGGTCACTCTCGGGGCTCTTGCATCCTCCACATTGCAGGCAGAGAAGCTGCGGGTGCTAGAAGTGGGAAGGCAAAGGTTGAAAGCAGTCACATGCTTGAAGTAGGTGCCTGCAGCTGCAGGTGACCCGAGCTAGAGCTAGGCTGACCTGAGGAGAGGAGAGCTTTCATCTACTGCAGAAAGCTCGCAGGATGGGCAGGTCGTGTGGATTCTGAGTGCATAAACTACCCAAACAAGCTCTTGCTTACAGTTAGCTCATAGTACCATCCGGCTATGTTAGACACCTTGCTCACTGAGATGTCATGGACACATCTGTCCATGGCCTTCCTTGCCTTTCAAGTCTTAGGCCCGGCCTTTCCCATCAGGAAAAATAGGCGACAGTGTAGTTTCATTGTGAGGAGAATCACCCTAGTGAAATGTAATTTGAGCTTCTAGGTCACCATAAGAAATAGCAACTTCAATGTCTCACAGTGCCTACCTTTGTCTACCTCAATCTACTTTTACTCTTGACATTGAGAATGGTTTTTTATTGATATAACAATCCTTTGAGATAATGCTTAGAAGAGTGTTTCCATTTTATAGCCAGGTAAACCCCAGGGCCAGAAATGCCAACTCATTTACCCAAGGTCACTCAGTAAGTGGCAGAAGAGCTACAAATACAACTCAGAAGAATTTGTAATACAGGATCTTTTACAGTTCGGGAAGTAAAAAGGACCCTGTCGTTGTGGCTGTGATTGTCACTTCTCAACCCTGTGCCTTCTTTGAGTTACTTCTCCTCCCCAGCTTAGCTCCAAGTGTGATCATCTTCAATTGTTCCTCAGGCAATAATGACCTCCCAGACCTCCCAGTCAGTGGTACTCCCTGGAACCAGATCTGAGATAAGGATGAAGTGAGCCCACTTTGTCCAAGACTAACTTCTTGGTCCCTGACCCAGTCCTTCCCTCCTCTACAGACCTCAATCTCCGGTCAGTACTCCAGAGAAACACTGGAGGTCCCCTTGTTTCTTGCTACTTTGGCCGCACTAAAATAAATCTCTTCTGCTTTACCACTTGCCTCATTTCTGGTTGGATTGCCACAGAAGGTATAGTTCAACCCAGACTGTTAGGACAGCTAGGACCAGGCCCTCTCGCCCAGAAGTCTGGTAAGTGACTCTGTAGCTTGCATGAAAGAAACATCCATGTAAGTTCCAATGAGATTCAATCTATATTATACTTCTGATAGATGAGAACAATGGGAAAAAAACTAATCTTGTTCACATACAGCTTTTTGTACCATTAAAACACAGTAGGTCTATCAGTCAATGTTTCTTCCCTTTATAGAACAATTTATTGCCATTAAGAAACATGTATTTCCTCAAGTCAGCATGTATTTACTCACTGTTGGTATTTACTAGGCTGGATAGGTACAGTGACATGAGTGGATTTTTTTCTTAGATAATTGGTATATGAATAAATGTCAACTCTATAAAGCAAAAGATGTATTGACAAATAAAATAGATTAATTCAGTGATTTGATATCATTCATTTTAGAATGTCACCATAAGATTTCCTCAAGTAGTGATTTTTCCTGAGTTCATCATATATAGGACTCCCACACACATTTTGAGAAAACAAACTATTCTCAAAATAATAGACCCACCCTTCTGCTGTGGTAGAGGGCTATCCATCCTCCATTTCCAAGAAACAAGCTACCTGTGAGAAGGGGTGGTATCCATTCTTGGCCACATTGGTATCAGTGTGCAAAGAGAGGGTTAGTGATTTCAAGTTCAAGATAGCCAGCCCTTAGTAATCAATCCATAAAGCTCTTGGGTGAGGATTTTCAATTCTTGGTGCTGCCTTTCTTTTCATGTTGATTGGTTTCTATATAGAATGCAGAAGCCCAAATGTCTGCCTTGAAGAAGGTGACAGTATACTTGTAGAGACAAGCAGAATGCCCTTAAACAATCTGTGTACAAATACCAGTGAGCTACAGAGGAGAGGAAGCTTGGAGGAGTGTGTGTGTGTGTGTGTGTGTGTGTGTGTGTGTGTGTGTGTGTGTGTGTGTGTGTGTGTGTGTGTGTGTGCTTCTGACTCTGTGTATTGAAGTTGCTCGAGGGAGGGAAAGAAAGAAAGAAGGACAAATAGGTAAGTAGATGAAGTGGAAAGAACACTGGGCTGAGAGCCAAGAGAAACTGCTTCTATAGACAACTTTCTCTCCTGACCCTCTGTGGCATCTTAGGTGCTCAGTTCTCTCTCACAGACCTTAGTCTTAACCAGTTGGCAGCCTAGCAGGGCACACAGTGCACTCTACAGATGCACATGACACCTAGAGAATAAGGAGTTGCATTTGCTCACCCAGCTTCTCCTGAGCAGCAGCTACTTACCAGGCACCATGCCAGGCACTGAGAGGCAGAAGTCCAACAGTGATGCTGAAATAGCCGCAGTTCCCCAAACCCACCTAACTCCTCTGCCTTCTCCACCTTTGTTTGTAGTGCGATACTTAGCTTGCTGCGTCACCCTCCTCATTCTAAGCCATCTGGAAACTACTGACTCTTCAAACACCTGGAGAGGAATCATGTCATTTAGGAAGACTTTTGTATTTGTCTGCTCCAACTTCTACAACAAAACACCGTAGACTGGGAAGCTTCAGCATATAGTTCAAAGTTCCAGAGGCTGGAAGTCTGGACCTGGGCACTGTTATGATGCAGTTCTTGGTAATAGTCTTTTCCATGGTTTGCCTATGGCCATATTGCATTTTCCTGGGGCAAAGAGGGGAAAGGAGGGAGAAAGATGGATGGGAGAGGGGAGAGAGAGTCCTGATTATTCATAGGAACACTACTTGCTATAATGAAGGCCCAACCCTGATGACTCTATCATCCCCCAAGACTCAACCTCTTATGCTGCCACCTGTTTGATACTATTCAAATCCATAAATCTTGGAAGAGTGTGAACACTATATATACATATTTATATGAAAGTAGATATTCACATATATATGAAAGTAGAAGTGACTGTCTTCAGAAATGAAGGAGAATAGTGGAAGAGGAGGAGGGGTGAATATGGCCAAAACACATGATATACTTGTATGAAAGTGACTCTATGAAATCTATCATTATGTATAAAAAATAAGCCAATAAAATTATATAAAACCTCTCTCCTGGAAAATATTGTAACACTAAGGCCAGAGCCAGAGTATGATGCAAGAGTAGAGAAAGGGGGCCAGAACAATTTCCTTCTGTCCACCATTATTATCTCATCTGTCTCTGTCTATTTTCTATTGCTACAACTGAATGCTACAACCTTGGAAACTTATAAAGCATAGAGGTTTATTTAATTCATGGTTCTAGAAATTGGAAAATCACAGAATACTGGTCTGACATTGTTACAGATACCCCACCAGAGATGATCACTCAGACACAACTTACAGCCAATTGAAAATCTTCACTCTAGCTGACTGGAACCATATCCAGGCATTCGGGGACCTAGATGTGGCCTCCAGTGTTCAGAGCACAGGGATTTTAAAGACAAACTCCGGGCTGGAGAGATGGCTCAGCGGTTAAGAGCACTGGCTGCTCTTCCAGAGGTCATGAGTTCAATTCCCAGCAACCACATGGTGGCTCACAACCATCCATAATGAAATCTGGTGCCCTCTTCTGGCCTGCAGATATACCTGCAGACAGAACACTGTATACATAATAAATAAATCTTTGAAAAAAAAAATAAAGACAAACTCCACATCCTGGCATCTCGCTGGCAGCTGCATGCGGGGGAGGAGGGCATCAGGGGAGCTTCACAGAGTAAGCAGTTTAATAGAAGCTAAGATAAGCAGTTAGCTGGAGGGGTTCCACACAAGCAGGCAATATAACAGAAGCTAAGATAAGTTAGCTAGGACATCCTGACCTTGGGTTCCTAGAATAGGGTTGGATAATTTTCCATAGTGTTCTCCATCAAGGAGATCAAATTCTAGTTAAATCTGAAATGGCCTAAGCAAGAGTACAAGATGGAGAAACCTTTACATTGTCTTGCCCATTCGTAGTATCTGCTTAGCATCTGGTAAGGGCTTCATCCTGCTTCATAACAGAGCAGAGGTTCTTACATAGCAAGCTAGAGCCAGGGTACTAGCTAGGGTCTCTCTCTTCTTGTAAACTTGGGAATACAGTTATGGGGCCCTGTGTTCATGGCATCATCTAATCCTAATTACATCCCCAAATGACCTCCTCAAAATTTGAATGTGATTTGGGGATTACTTTTCCAAGATACACACTTTTGAGGTACACATTCAAGCAACAGGACCATCTTTCTAATGAAAGGAAGCCACTGTCCAAATCACTGCTTGTGATGTGATCAATATGAAGTTAAGTGAGGGGATGGAGGGATACCTAGGCCAAATTTCTATGAGAACATCTTTGCAAGTTTCTTGCCCTGTTTTTTAGTATCTTTCGTGTTCCCAGCTGTTCCAGAGTTTAGGCACCAGTCTATGCATAAGACTTGGGCTCAACGTGAAATGAGGCCTGACCTCAGCCTCTGTCTGTAGCTGCTCTAGCTCAAGTCACTGGACCCAAAGCAATGCCAGGTCCGTGTGTTCAACTTCTTTGACACAAATTTATGACTACCCCAAATAACCAACTCCAGGCTTAGTCTCCAGGAACAACTTCATTTAAAAATTTTTAAGATGCCAGTAAATAGCATGCTGATGAAATCCACAGATGAGCTAAAACCGAACTGTCCATAATCAGCTAAGGCTGAGGCAGAGTCTTCAGGGGGCCCAGGAGGCTAGAAGTATGGTGAAAAAAAAAAATAGCCATGTGGAATTCAGCCTGGATGAAGGCCAGCAAACCTCATGTGTGTGCTGCCAAATTCCCCCCACAGTTAACAGAATGAGGGAAAGCTGTGGCCAGCAGCAGGGCTTAGGGAGACAGTGGGGCGGGATGTGGTAGGAGTTTGAGTACATAGCCCCAACCCAGTCATTTAGGGCTGAGACTTGTAGAGATGGCACATAGACTCAGGAACTGGCTCTTGACTAAATGGGCCCAGAGAAATTCCAGGGGGCCGAGCAAGAACCAACAAATGCAAAGGGAAGCAAACTTTCAGGCACACTGGAGAGAAAAGGTATTCTGGATGAGTCAGTCATGTTTGACAGATTGCTGTGCAGAAAATCTATAGTGCCTATCCATCCCCTAAGGAGTTCCATAGCAGGCCCCAAACCCAAGAATAGTTGGTCAGCAAAACTGGCAATGGGACTGGAGAGATGGCTCAGACATTAAGAGTGCTTACTACTCCTGTAGAAGACATGAGTTCAGTTCCCAGCGCTAAACAGGGGCAGCTTAGAACCTTTTATAACTCAAGCTCCAAGGGGATCCAATGCCTTGAACCACTGTGGGCACCTGCACTCACATACATAGTCTCACACACACAACATAAATATAATAAAAATAAATTATTAAAACTGATAGCTATCAAAAATATATAGAATCCTATCCTACTCTGAATCTTTTGGCCAGTTCAATTTCTGTTGCCTCATTTGAAGATGGTATGTTAGATCTTCCTCAGAGCATGTCTTGAAGACAATACTTGTACAACATGAAGCATAGTTCTTTTTTTTCCAGTTTTTTGAGACAGAGTTTCTCTATGTATCCCTGGCTGTCCTGGACACTTTGTAGACCAGGCTAGCCTTAAGCTCACAGAGATTCCCCTGCCTCTGCCTCCCAAGTGCTGAGATTAAATGCATGTGCCAGCCCTACCACCCCATCCTGTCTCAGCAAGAAGCATAGTTTTTATATAGAAGCAGCAACCGAGGTGGAGAGGGCCAGTGAATCCACTTTTGGAGCCCTCAGCTTATGTCTGGTTTTCCACATCCCTATCCTTCAGGGGCCACCTTGCACTGAGACGGCATGTTCTCTCCTGCACTAGTGAAGACATGACCCACCAAACTCTGCTCTCAGCCAAGTGTCAACTTCTATAGAATGTTACAACTGCCATAGCTTTAGCTGGAATGAAGTCCTTAATTCTGAGTTTTTCCTCAAGGGCATGTAAAACAAGTCCTCGTGTATCAATTTTAACACTCCAGCTAAATCTCTAATCTGGTTAACTTAGGTAGTTTCAGCCCAGTGAGGACCAATACTGTGAATTCCATCTGGATATGAATTGCGTCCTTTAGTCTTGCTCTGGTCAAGGCCTGAGTCTGGACCCTAACCTGTAGCCTAAGCCTTCAACCTAATCTGTTTGCTTAGATGAAATGTGAAGAGTGCTGGCCAGATTCAGTTCTATAACTTCAAGACATCTCACGGAAGCCATGCTGATTCATTGGTTCTCTCCTTTTCAGTTTTGAAACCTCACTGAATTCGAACTTACCCAGAATCATCTCCTCCATGGAAGAAAAACCCTTGGAGTTTGTCCTCTGGGCACTTGTTATCTCTATCTGGTGGTAAATAGCTAGGATCTAAAGGTAATCCATGTAAGCATAATATATTCTCTCTGGTTGCACTTATCTCATCACAAAGGCAGAGAAGTGATTATTTTACTGAAAGGGGCAGGTGCCAAGGTGTGCATGTGCCTATGGGGCTGGCCAGGCCAAGCTGGGCTCCAGTCAGGTGTTTTCTCTCTTAGGTCCAACAAGTCAGGAAGCAGTAAGCCTTCTCCTTCCTTGAAGCACATGGGTTGTGCCAACTTACATCCAGCAAAAAGATGGTCTTCAGATAAAAACCACTGCCTCACAACTTGGCTCCAACACCAGAAGAAAGACTGGCCTCCATCTGGATGTCCCACATGGTGAGCAGTTCCAGCCTGAGACCAGGAAGTATCCTGTCAGCATTCTCAGGCCAGCCCCACTTTCTCACACTTGCTCCCTTATGTCCAGAGTTTTGGTTCTGAACATGTGTTCCCTATAAATAGAGAACTTAGAAAGGGAACATTCAGGTGGCTCTTGTCACCTCTATCATTCTTATGTCCTCCACAATACCAAGGCCTTTTCTAACCAGCTGCAGCCAGCTATGTTCTTGTTCACAGCTTTCTTTTAAGTAGGTCCTTATGGGTCTAGCTTTTTTACAGAGTCAGTCTAGCCCTGTATCTATTGCCCAAGGAACGGTGCTTCTGCATCAAGCTAGCAGCTCTCATCAGCAGAGCCTGCTTGCATCTGAACAGAGCTTTTGCATCCAATGGACACTTATTTTTTCATAGATCTAGCAAATATTTATTGAGTACATAGTACCTGCCAGACTCTGAACTAGGACACTGCAATGAAAAAAACTAAGTTACAAGGAATGTGGCTCTGCATACCTGTAATCCTAGTACTGAAGAGACTGAGCAAGGAGGACTGTTACAAGTTCAAGGAGAGCATATAGTAAGTTAAGACCAGATGGGGTTACATACAAAGAATATGCTTTCAAAAAAGCAATGAAGGAAGGAAGGAAGGAAGGGAAGAAAGAAAGAAGGAAGGAAGGAAGGAAAGAAGGGGGGAAGGAAAGAAAAGAATGTCCTCAGCTCCATACCTCATGATTCTGTCATTTTAGTGGAGGTCCAGGGGAAGTTCCAAGCATCAAGAACCAGGCACCTACTGCCTTCTACACTTTAGACTAGGTTCTGTAATTGGCCAGGGCCCTGAATTGCATTGTGACCATCTTTCCAGAGGAAAATATTTCATCTAAGGACCTTGCCTGGAGGCAGTTCCATTGTGCCTAGTTACCTACCAATTGCCTTCTTACTCCAGGTAGGACAGGTTGGATGAGTGCTCACAGAGAGCCATTCATCATCCACACAGCTCCAGGGAAACATTCTGAGTTTCCTTGAAGGGAACAGAAAGGAGGGAATTTCCAGGTCAGTCTCAGAGCAGAAGGGGCCAACCAGAAAGAGAAGCTGCAGCACTCTTCCTTTGCTGTCATCTGTGCTGGTCAACTGAGCAGTGTTGGAATCCAAGCCCACATCCCTTCCCTTGCTGCCTGTATACTCTACCTACTCCAAGAGGTGATTCCAACAAGGCAGGTTTTTAGGAGCCAGGACCGGCCTATGGAGCCTAAGGAGGCAGGCCTGGGAATTGTCTGTCCTGGGGTTTGTCTGGCATGGGAAAAAAGTCTGACTTGAAGAAAAAAATCAAAAGACCAAGGTAGCAAGGTAAATCTCCCACGAAGCTGGATGGTAGGAATGGTGGGAAGGGCATAGAGAAACACTGCTCAGATCTCCCTTCTTGAGAACTTTCTACTGGGAGCAGAGTAAACTGACAGACCCAGCTGCTACTCTTTTAATCTATGGTGGTGTTCACACCATGGCTATACTTCCTCTAGGCTATTCCTGGTATACTCAGAAATCTGGCAGGGATCCTAGATCTAGCCTCTTCCTGCTCAACATGGGGCTCCTCCAACAGACAGACTTTGTTCTGGAATCTCCTATTAATCTTAACAAGATTTTCTCAGAACTTCACTGGGTTCTTGAACATTTCCTACCTAAGTTTCTTTTCCCTTGACCTTGTTTGACCTTCTCCTCTCAAGTGTGAGTTCTGTGCCACAGTCTAAGGGCTTTCTGTAATGGCTTAAATTAGAAACATTCTCTAAAGCCTCATGTGGTTTTAGTCCTCCTTTAGGCTTGATCCTCTGTTGGTTGATTCACTCAGTGAGAACTGATTGGATCCCAAGGGTTCTGACCCAGTCAATGGATTGGTCCTCAGTGGATCATTAATTTGGTGGCATTATTGAAATTTCATGGAGACTTTCCAAGGTGGGGCTTAGTTTTGAGAAAGCAGGTCACTGAGGGCATGTACTTGGGGCCTGTGTCTTCTTCTAGGTCTACTATGCTCACTCTGGCATGATGCAGCACCTCAACAAAGGCCCATGGAAATAGGGTCAAGCAAGCCAGAACTGAAACTTCAGAAATCATGAGCCAATAATAATCTTTCCTCAATTTAATTAGATTTCTTCTTCTCTTTCCTTTTCAGTGTGGAACCTAGCCTATGGGATGGTATCACCTACACTTGGGGTGAATCTTCTCTCTTCAGTGAAACTATTCTGGGAACACCTTCATAGACACACCCAGATACATGGTGATTCTAAATCCAATCAAATTGACAATTTGATTAAGCAGCACACCTTTCAACTATTGTCTCCATCTGCTATTTTCAACTAAGAGCTCCAGAAGTCTTGTAATAATTCACAATAAACCTGTTTGTTCATTTCAATTAGAGATTGAAAAGAAATTCCAATGGACCTAACTTTACCTGAGAGCTGTGTCCTGAAGAACTTGAATACAAATTGAATTTGGGAGAAGTCAATTCTATTCCACATGTCCCAAGGGGGCTTACAATTAAATTAAAGAGAACTCTTCAGAACATCCAAAGTCAACATTCCACCTATCTGAACTAATAGCAGTGTTGACTATACTAAACAAATGACTGTGAATATACTGTAGAGAAGTTAAGCATGTAACAATTGTAGTGAGTTCCTGACCCCAGGGGGAACTCCCTGCCCACTGAAAAGAAGCAGGGTTCATTTGGAGAATAATGAGATACAAGGGATATGAGTGGTGACATCATGGGTAATTTGCTGAGAAGCAGGAGAGAGTTTAAAGAATTTTCAGGGAGAAGACTGAGAATGGATACCTAGGCCTGGGCTCTAGGCCTTCTTATCCCTGGTACATGGTGTTATCCCTTTCCTATCTTTCCCTGACTATCTTAGTTGCTCCAGGGGCCTCCTACTCTATTCCTTG
>CAJQZJ010000518.1:695314-714125 GCA_907164525.1 Lophiomys imhausi | reverse complement strand
TGTGTGTGTGTGTGTGTGTGTGTGTGTGTGTGTGTGTGTGTGTGTGTCATGACAGTTCAACATGTAAAGCAAATGAAACTTAGTTTGGGTAATAATAAATATTCCCTACTCACATATTGAAGGCTTTGTCCTCAGTGCAGCAGCAGTGGTTGAGTGGTGATTGGATTATGGCTACTCTATCTTCATCAATGGATTAATATATTGATGAATTCAAAACTGAATGAAATAAAAAGATGTGGGGCCTCACTGAGAGAAGTAAGTCGCTAGAAGTGTGCCTTAGGAGGCTATATCAAGTTCTTAGGCTCTTCTCAGATTCTCCACCTCCTGGTTGCCATGAAGTGGTCAGCCTCCTTCGCCATATGCCCCTGCTAATAGGATATTCTGTATTATCCCAGGGCCAAAGCAATGGAGTCAGCCACCAATGAACTACAACCTGTGAAACTGTAAGTGAACTTTTCTCCTTAAGTTGTTTCCTTGGGTATTTTGTTACTGCAATGGAAAGCTATCAGAGAAAGCTATCATCCCCCCTCCCTTCCCAGAGGGTCCTCAATCCAGCAAACCAAAGCCTATTTTAAAGATAACTGTGTAAGCCATGCATGGTAGTGCACACCTATAACCCAAGGCTCAGATGCAGAAGCAGGAGGATTACTACAAGCTCGAGGTTGCTTGGGGGTTACAGGCTAGCCCTGGCTATGTGTTACAGTAGTTCTCAAACTCAACCATGCATCAACATCATCTAGAGGGCTGTGCAGACAGAAGATTGGACACATCCCTCTGAGTTTCTGACAGTGTACAGAGGATAGGCATGAGAATATGCATTTTTTCACAAGTTCTCAAGTGGAGTTGATGTTGCTGATCCAAAGGCCACACTTCGAGAGCCACTGGGTTATATTGTAACTACAGCCCTGTGTATATTCATGCCCAATCATTCTGAAATCCACCTCATATAGATTTCAAATATTGAAGGCATGGAAGAGTCCCTGGCATTGTACACAGCACACAGTAGGCACTCAAAGTTGGTAGGATATAACTGTAAATGTTCTACATATAAGTCTCTTTTGATGTGTAAAGCTACTGGTCAAGGGATTGGTGGAGGCAGAATATTTCCTATGATAACTTTACAGTCTGCCCTAGCCCCACCAACACCAGGAAATTACATCCCTGCTAATTCCACCATTAGAGGCTATTTCATGTTAAGCATTATCTTTTCCAGATATTCTTCTTTTGCCAGAATACCCCCTTGGAAAGAGGGCAGTTGTTTAGTCCCTGACCCCTGTTTTCTCAGTTTGTAAGGAAAGTGGCCCTGGTCTTCTGTGAGTTCTTACAGAGCACCTTACCTGTATCATTTGATCAAGGTCCCCGATGGTTCCTAGCACAGTGCCTGGCAGAGTAGCCACTGTCTACAAGTCTGTAGAATAACAGAAACACAAGAGCCTGACTTGATGAAGCTCATGCAGGTTACTAGCCCCCATCATCATGATTAAGGCTTCTTACTTGGGAAGTTTGGAAGGGCGTGTGGGGAGAGCAGGGCTGTAGCAACTACCCAGGAGGCCTTGCAAGCTGGCTCCAGGGATGCTCAGAGCCTCGCATTCTCCATATCCCCCTTTTCGGCCTCACCACTTTCTTTTTTTTTTTTTTTTTTTTGGTTTTTCGAGACAGGGTTTCTCTGAATATCTCTGGCTGTCCTGGACTCGCTTTGTAGACCAGGCTGGCCTTGAACTCACAAAGATCCGCCTGCCTCTGCCTCCCAAGTGCTGGGATTAAAGGCGTGCGCCACCACCGCCCGGCCTCACCACTTTCTTAAACAAATTGGCACTGACCCTGGTGACAGACGTGATCATTTCCCTTTGCTTCGTGATTGTGTTAAGTGACTGCCAAAGTCCTGTTCCTGAATAGTCAGCACATTCCTCAGGATTGCAAGTGGTAGCCCATCTGCTCCCCAAGCACTTCCTTTCCTTTATTGTGCTATTTTGGCTTCCATTTCCCATTTGGACAGGAGCATCTTCCAGCCGGTCAGTTGGGAAAGGGAGAGGGTGGAGAGGATTGCCACAGCCTTCCTTCATTTCTCATTCATCTCCTTGGTTTCTCTGGAGGAAAACTATCAACAAATATGATACAACCTGCCAGGCACGTACAGCCTCTAGCTCTCTATACATGTCCACGAAGTTAATTCTTATAGGACCCATGTAAGGCAGGTATAAATATGATTTCCACTTCCAGTGGGAAATCTGAGCCAGAGAGAGACGAAAGGAGGTGCCCAGAGCCACACAATGTAACAGAGCTGAGAGTTTTACCCAGGCATGCCTGGCTGTTCTTACCCACTGGCTATGCCATCTTGAAGGCTTTGGATTGAGACTCTAGAACTGGGCCTAGTGCAATCTGAGGTCATAGTCTTTTCCCTTGTTGTTCTCTGTCTATTGAACCAATGTTCACTTATATCAAAAGCATAATTCTTTGCAGAACAAAAAGTGCTCTCCAAGCACTGGGGATGTAATTCAGCTGGTAGAGTGTTTACTTAGTGTGTACAAAGTCCTGGACTTGATCCTCCCTACTGCGAAACTAAGTATAGTGGCGCATCTACACTAAAGTAGGTGGGAGAGGAGAACAGTGCAAAGCACCCCAAACCAACCACAGACCCAGCTGGGTCTATTTGATGTCAGACAGTGGCGAGCCTTCCCTAGGTGTTAGGCATTGTCTAAATCCAGTCCTGTATTGACTTAATCCCACAATAACCCCTGAAGTAGGTATGACTATTATCCCTACATCCCATTTCACAGATAAAGAAGCTGAGGTTTGGGGGCTGGAGAGATGGCTCAGCAGTTAAGAGCACTGCCTAGTGCTCTTCCAAAGGTCCTGAGTTCAATTCCCAGCAACCACATGGTGGATCACAACCATCCACAATGTTATCTGCTGCCCTCTTCTGGAATGCTGGTGTACATGCAGATAGAGCACACATATGCATATAATAAATAAAATAAATCTTAAAAAAAAAAAAAAGAAGCTGAGGTTTGATGGGATAAATAACTTGCCCAGCCGGGCGGTGGTGGCGCACGCCTTTAATCCCAGCACTTGGGAGGCAGAGGCAGGCGGATCTTTGTGAGTTCGAGGCCAGCCTGGTCTACAAAGCGAGTCCAGGACAGCCAGAGATATTCAGAGAAACCCTGTCTCGAAAAACCAAAAAAACAAAACAAAACAAACAAACAAACAAAAAACAAAAATAACTTGCCCAAGATAAGATAGCCAGGAACTAGCAGACTGGGATTAGGATCCAGGTTCCTGACTTAGACAGTGGGAGTCCCAGTACACACTCTTAACCATTACACTATTACTATCTCTTGGCATCGAGACCACTTCAGGGTACTTAAGATGTCTTACTACCACAACTCCCTCCACCTCTTCTCCTTGTCTTTCTACTGTTTCAGGTCTTCACAATAACAGTAACTCTTCAAGGTACTAAAATGGAAGTTACAGCTCAGCAACCCACTACCAGGGTGTTCTCTGCATTTCTCTCTGCTCATTTTCCTGATTTTCAAAGCAAAGATGAGAATAGTAATGAGCTCATAGAGTCCTTGGGAGGATTTAGGTCAAGAAGGGTGGATTTCCCCATCACTACCACCACCTCCTGCTGCATCTTCTCCAGCCCAGCCCAGCCCCAGCATCCTGCAGGGGGAAATGGTGCTTCACGCCCTTTCACTTATCAGTCTCACCCTTCGTGGCAGCCTCTTCCTGTCCCAAATGAGAAGCGGCCCTCAGTTACATGTTCCCTGGGCTTTTCAAAACTTGGTAATTGCGATTCCTCCCAAGAGATCAGAGAAATTCACTTCCCTAGTGTTTGAAGCAGGAATTCTATTGTCATTTCATAACTTATGCATGGCCCAAGGTGGCCCAGCCCATTACCTTTCTTCTCTGCCCTTAGCAGAGGTGGAAGACAGAAACAGACAACTTGTCTTGAATAAACCCTAAGAGCACCCTATGGCTAAAGTCCCTGAGATCAAAATCCATAGCAAAGAAAGGCTCATATTTCAAATATTTATTTGCAGTTTGTTCATTCTCAGCTTTACCAATGGCTGAAGAAATGAGCCTTTTCTTCTTCCAGTCTCCCCTAGTTGCTGCAGATATCTTGGGTTTTAAATTCAGGTAAACTATACCTGTAATCAGGCAGTCAAGATTAGGAAGGCCTTTTTGCTTAGTTCTTCATCCACAGAATCTTATCCTTGCTCCTAACTGAGCCCTACCATTAACCCAGATTGTTTTTGTCTATCTCGCCCGCCTCCTCTTTCTTACTGAAAAAGTTTTAATTTTATTACCTTATATATTCAATGTACAAAATAATGGGTTCCTTTATGACATTTTCATACAGGCATATTCTTTGTTTTGAGATAAGAACTGCCTTATCACTATCTCTTTAAAAAACCTTTTGTTTTGGGGGATTTTGTTTTCATTTTTTGGGTTTTGTTTTGTTTTTGTTTTTCCGAGACAGGGTTTCTCTGTGTTTCCTTGGCTGTCCTGCACTCACTTTGTAGAACAGGCTGGCCTTGAACTCACAGAGATACGCTTGCTTCTGCCTCCCTGAGTGCTGGGATTAAAGGTGTGTGCCACCACATCCGGCAATTACAGGCAGTTGTGAACTGCCATGTAGGTGTTGGGATTTGAACCCTGGTTCTTTGGAAGAGCAGTCAGCGCTCTTAACAGCTGAGCCATCTCTCCAGCAACCCTCCTTTTTTGTTTTGTTTTGTTTTTTTTTTTTTTGTTTTTTGAGACAGGGGTTTTCTGTGTAACCCTAGCTGTCCTAAAACTCACTCTGCAGACCAGGCTAGTCTCGAACACATAAAGACCTCTCTCTCTGCTTTCTAAGTGCTGGAATTAAAGGCATTCACCACTACCAACTGGCTCTTTAAAAACATTTTAAATGGTTTTTACAGTGAGCATGATAACAGTAGATTATTTTTTATTTATTTATTTTAATATGTTTATGGAAGTATTTCACCTGCATTTATGTCTCTGTATGCAGTGCCTCTAGAAGCCAGAAGAGGGCACCAGATCCCCTCAGGACCGGAGTATAGCCAGTTGTAAAACACCATGTTGGTGCTAGAGTTTAGACCTTGGTCCTCTGGAAGAGCAGTCAGTTAAGAGGCTCTTAAACTCTGAGCCATTGCTCCAGCTCTAGTAGACTCTTTCAATTTTTTATTTACTTAAATTTCATATATGTATGTATGTGAGTCTACATGTATGTACATGTGAGTGCAGGTCCCCTTGGAAGCCAGAAGAGTTGGATTCCCTTGAAGATGAAGTTATAGGCAGTTGTGAGCTGCTTAACATGGGTCCTGAGAATCCAGCTCTGGCCCTCTGCAAAAGCAATATGCACTCTTAACCACTGAGCCATCTTTCTACCTTTAGTAGGTTCTTAAAAAAAAAAAAAAAAAAGAGTACTTGAGCTCCCGGAGCTCAGCAGTTAAGAGGATTTGTTGCTCTTCCGAGGACCCAGCTTCAGATCACAGCACCCATATGGTGGCTCACAACCATCAGAAACTTCAGTTCCAGGGGACTTAACATCTTCTTCTGACCTATGCAGGCATCAACCACACACATGCTGTACAGGCATACATGAAGGTGAAACACTCATACACATAAAATAAATAGTAATAAATAAATTTTAAAATTTAAAAGAAAATCTCTGAAAAAATAAAATTAAAATATTTATTTATTTTAGGATTGTGTTTCTCTGTGTGTGTGCACATGTGTGTGTATCTGCCTGTCTGTCTGTCTGCCTGCCTGTCTCTGAGTCTGTATGTGTGTCTATGTGAGTGTATGTACACATGGATATTCTAATACATGTGCCCTATGTGTGCATGGAGGCCTCACAACAAGTTGGATCTCTCAGAGCTGTAACTATAGGAGTTTTCAGAACACACGGCTTGCTACATGGATACAGGGATTCAAACTCAAGTCCTCATGATTGTGTAGCATGTGCTCTTAACCTGAACCATCTCTCATTCCCCTACCTCCCAATCACCCTTTCTTATACTACCTTCACTGGTCCTCCACCTCTTTCAAAATCCTAATTTCACATATATATATATATATATACATATATATGAGAGAATATATATATTCCACATATGAGAGAGAACATGTGATATTTGTTTTTACATTCTAGATTATTTCACTTAGCATGATGATCTCCAATTCCATCATTTCTCCTGTAATGACATGATTTACTTGTTCTTTGTGGCTGAATAAAGAAAAATATGTTTAGAGATCACATTGTTTTTACCCATTCATCTGTTGATAAGGCCCTGGGTTGGTCCATATCCTGACTGTTGTGAATAGTTTAGCAGTAAGTATTATCCCAAAATGTTCCCTAACCTTGTTCATAGAATGGGCCCTGATAATTGGCTGCCCTTCTTCTCATCGAAAGGCTCAGCACACAATCACAAAATAAGGGGATCCAAACCAAGAGACAAAGCAATTCAGCCAGCACCACACACAACCAATCCCCAATCCTACCCATATATTGACTCTGAACTTTTAGCCTTAAAGGGCAAAGCCACAAAAATGTGGCTGGATGCCTACTGCTAAATTTCCAACTCAGACAGGAGAGTGCACATTGCATCTGTGTCTCTGAGGATAATCCACTAATCTGGCTTTTCTGGAGTACAGGGGGCAATTCAAAAGAATTTTTGCCTATAAAGAGTGATGTGTCCGATGAAAGAAATCATAAATTGTTATTGAATGCAGTCCAACCCCATTTACTCAAACTAATTGGAAATAGCCTTTCAAGTTAGTGAACCATCTGTATTGTAGATTATTTATAAATAAATGAAGCTAGGGTCCAGCAAGATGACTCAGCAGGTAAAGGTGCTTGCTGTCAAGTCTGATGAGCTGAGTTCAATACCCAGGACCCACAAGGTCTGAGCTCAATATGTGGGCTGAGACACATGCATGTCACTCTCCATAAATAAATGAATGTAATAAAAAAGGAAATGAAGTGTTACTGCTTAAAATAGTTCACAGAAACTCTAAGTAGGCTAACAAATTGTGCCTATTTGAAGTCTTAAGAGATTGTCTTAATGAAATGAAAAGAATCTCCTGCATCAATCACTTGAATGCAAATGATCATGTCCAAGTAATGACATTTGTTTCCCAGAAGTTTGGAGGCTCACAGCTCATTTCTTCAATCAATTTATTTGTTGATAGTAGGCAAAGGAAGGTCTGGTAGAGCCCAAGCCATCCCCAGTTGGTACTCGCTGAGTTTCTTTTAATGAGGTTTAACTGTAAAAGGAAATGATTGGAGGGTGACCTTAGAAGTAACAGGTGCAATCCAGCCAGTAATGGAATAAAAGATGCTTTTGGAATACTGTCACTTCCTTTCATATTTTTCCTCCTGGGGAGATATGGTAGAAAAAAAAAAGCTACTAACGCAAGTTGTGTATCTCAGTGCTTTGTCAAAACCCGGAACAAACACTAAGCAGAAAAAAAAAAAATCTGAAGGTCGAGGAAAGGAAATAAACAAGAAACATAAGTAAAGCATGAATCATCACCTACCACCTGATGGCTCCCCAAAAATATACAAATTAAAGTGATGGAAGGAAATAGAATCCATGCCACAATTTGGCATTTTGATAGAGGACCCAACATAGACGCTGTGCCCTTTTATTTAACAGAAGGAACTGACCTTTGGCTTCTGGTTTGTATTGCCTTTTCTTCAAGGCCTTATGCAGCATTAGGTTGACAAGGCTCACCTAGCCTGGGGATCCCCCTCCCAGCTGAGCACTTGGAATGGAGACAGGAGAAGCATCTTTTATTTGCTTAGGCTGAACAGCCCTTATCTTGTTTCCTTAAGATTTTTGAGGTGGTTTATAATAATGACAAAGTAGAAACAGAGATTCAGAACCAGGATATACAGCAATACATTTTTAAAAAATCAGCTGTTAAAGAACTTAACGAACATGAAGAGTTAGTTGTATCTTAGGTTTTCAGAAAGAAGTAAAGCTGGTGTAATGGGTTACCTCTTGAGAGAACACAAGTTTCTTAGGCAGGCCTCTCTGGAAGTGTGACCTTACTCCAAAAACTCAACTTTTCCAAGCCTCTCTCATTAGAATGGTAGGCCTAATACAGACAGATACACTTCAGAGAGCATTATAGCAATTTCGTGACATGATGTATTATACCACGCTGAATCACTCTCTCTAGTATAGAGAAGACATGCCTCTGAAAATGGCACCTATAAAGATCTATGTACAATACAAAACATTTGCCTAGGAAAGCGTCTCATCTGACCCTCACATCACCTAGAGCTTGGACCGAACATCATAGAGAAGAGCAAAAGAGAGGAAAGTACTGTAAGAAGTTGTACCCAAACTGCAGCTTCTCACGGCCGGGGAAGATTTGAGGGGATGGAACTCAAGGTGAGAAGAAGCTGGCATGGTGGCACGTACTACCATCCCAGAATGCAAGAAGATGACAAGCTTGAGGCCAGCCCAGGCTATATAGCAAGACCCTGTCATATAGAAGTTGGATAGATGATAGATAGATAGGTAGATGATAGATAGATAGATAGATAGATAGATAGATAGATAGATAGATAGAGAAATAGAGAGATGGAGAGATAGATAGAGAGATGGAGAGATAAGAAGAATGTTCTGGCAGCACATGATGACAGTGAGTAGACCTCCTATGCTGGAGCAGAGGGACATATAGGAAATAGGTGTCTGGTAGGGAGAGCAGAATCAGCTCATACAGCTGCTTGAATTTGGCCAGGAGGTGAAGGCATGTGGAGCCCATTTGACAGGAAGTGGGGAGTCATTGAAGGATTTTGATCAGGTTGAGCAGGGAAAGGATGTGACATGTTAAAAGGGATGTTTTCAAAAGCAGAGTCTGTATGTGCAGGCTGGAGTGTGGGTGGGGGATGGGAGGAGGAAGCTGGCAGACCAACTGCAGCTATCCAAGGCAGAGACGAATGATAAGTACTCAAGCTAAGGCAATGGGGATGGAGAAGATGGGATATTCAAAGTTTTACCTGAGAAGTAGTAATATAAGTTACAAAATTTCCTGAGGGCATAGACCACACATGCATGGTCTGTTTCTGTATCCCTAAAACCTAGCCTCATGCTTGGCACACAGCAGGCACTCAGTGTTTTATGAATGACTGAATGAATGAGTGAATATTAATGCCTCCATGAATCAGAACTACTGTTTAATCAACAAAAAGCAACAGAATAGTCCAAAACAATTGGATATGGGATTATTCAATGACTCAGATTACGTTAACTTTCTTTCACTATCCCTGGACTTACACCAACAATGTGGTATAGAAAGGCAGCCCAGGAGAGGCAGGACTGACTGGGAAAGAAGCCACCTAAAGCAAAACACATGTCAGCAATAATTCTCTGTAGAAAGTATACCAGGTATACATCCACTGGACAGTTCACACATGTAGGAATGTCAGACAGCAGTTAAGTTATAGATGGGAAAAGAAAAATTACAGCATTTACCTCACAAAAGGACTATCCAAAAATCCACTTAAAGTAGGAAGCTGTGTGCGAGTGTGCACCACAGCATGCATGTGGACACCAGAGGACAACTTGTCCTTCTGCCATGTGAGTTCTGGGGCTCGAACTCAGGTCATCAGGTTTGCACAGCAAGTGCCTTTAGTCATTGAGCCATTTCATTGGTGTGCTTTCATTCTTAACAAATGGCAAAAATATAAGTATGCCAAAGAATTATTTTAAAATAAATTTCTTTATTATTTATTATTCGTAAATATTTGATTTGTAAAATCATTTTTAAGACACTCTGAGTCTCATTATGCTGAACTCTATGTAGGTCAAGCTGGCTTTGAACTCACAGAGATCTACCTGATTCCAGGGATGAAAGGTTATTGACACCATGCCCAAGCCTCTTTTTGTATATTTATATACTAAGCCAGAGTGTATCACACCATTTTCTCAGGTGGAAAAGGTTCATGACTAGAAAACCTGGTCTAGACAAGAAACAATGGGGTGGTTAAGAATTCAGGTCCAAGAGTCAGATTGTTGATATCTTGGATACAACACCAACTAACTGTGTGGCCTTGGCTTAGCATTTGGGCTTTGATTTCTTCTTCTGTAAAATGTGATAGTATAGCATCTGCTTGTGCCTCACATGGTTACTGTGAGGGTATGTCTTTAGTGACATCTGTTTCTCAGTTTCTTAGTGTTTATACTTAATCCTAAATATAAGCCCTTAGGTGAGCCATTCCTACTCCTTCAGCTCTGGTTTCCTCCTGAATCTTCTGTAGCCCATTCCTTATAAATATTATTCTCACCTGTACTATATGGACATCATATACCTCACTTAAAAGTATGTCCACTCTTTGAGCCTCCTCTTTGGTAACTCTACCCCTAGAAGACCCATTCAGACTTCTAGAAAATGAAAACACAAATAGACACGGGAGTAAGATCCATGCATTTTAATAGCTATAGTTTGTCAACATCTCAATTCACTCAGCTTCTACTATTAAATTCTAGTCCCCACCTCTATTCTTTTTTTTTTTTTAAGTTTTTTTTGAGACAGGGTTTCTCTGTGTAACAGCTCTGGCTGTCCTGGACTCGCTTTGTAGACCAGGCTGGCCTCGAACTCACAGTGATCTGCCTGCCTCTGCCTCCCGAGAGCTGGGATTAAAGGTGTGCGCCACCAAGCCCGCCACCCCCTTTCCTTCCTTATTCATCATCATGCCAGACCCTAAAGGAAAGTGAGTCCAAGAGCACTACTATCCCTTGATGGTTCTACCCAAACTCTAAGTTGGGATTAAGTCTCCCCAGATTCTTCTTTTAGGTTTCTCAGGCCATGCTCTACTCCAACCCAGAGACCTGCAATCACAACAAACTCTGCTGCCCTCTGCTGTGTGGCTCCAGATGTGCTGGCTCCAGTTGGGTCAGTCAAAGCAACTTCTGGGGAACAACTGTCCACATCTTCTAGCCCTTGCTGCATTTAGATCTCTCAAACATTGTGCATGTCTTTTGCAATATTCATGTTTCCCCCTGATCAACACACATTCGTTCTTTCCTATTTAAACTCAGCAAAGCCCTGCCACAGTTGATGAGGTTCATGAGACCAGAGTTGTCTTTTGCAAAGAAGGTGAGTTACCACAGACATCCATATTCTCATCTAAATTCCATTTTTAAACATTCTGGGATCCTTCATTGAGCATTTGCTTTGTGCCTAATGCTGTGCTATACATACATGCATACATACATACATACATACATACATACATACATACATACATACACACACACATACACACACACATTACATATTATCTTAATGAATGCTGGCACCAACTTTGCAAATAGGTAAAATTATTGTCCCCATTTTACAGTTGAAGAAACTAAGATTTGGGAAAATTAAATGTCATACCTAAACCAGGCGATGGTGGCGCACGCCTTTAATCCCAGCACTTGGGAGGCAGAGGCAGGCGGATCTTTGCGAGTTCGAGGCCAGCCTGGTCTACAAAGCGAGTCCAGGACAGCCAGAGCTGTTAAACAGAGAAACCCTGTCTCGAAAAACCAAAAAAAAAAAAAAAATGTCATACCTAAAGTCACAGTGAAGGGCACAGATGAGGCATAAATGCAGATCTATTTAGTTCCAAAGTTCTATATTTTTAACCGCTGACCATGGTGTGAAGGGTAGTTTGGAGGGGGAAGAAAGTAAAGACAGACATACCTGCTAGGGTCTGTGCCAACAGTTAATGAAAACACAGGGACCATGACATGATTAGTTGCATTTAGGAGATGGACTTGGCAAGACATGGTGTTTGACTGAATGTGGAGATGGAGTAGAAATGGAGCCTGAAATGGCTCTCAGGATTATGGCATGGGCATCTGAATAAACAGGGGCATATTGGTAGTGGGGGGCAGGCAATGAAGGAATGCATTTTGTCTATGAGATATCTTGGTAATTTGTTCCTCAAGTCCAGAGCTCATGAAAGAGGTCTGAATTGGTGCTGGCTTACAGATGAGAGAGATTATCTAGAAGCAGTGTGAGTCATCAGGAAAAAAAGAAAACTGAGGCTGGAACACTGTCAGTAAAGAAGAAAACAGTGTAGAAAGAGGACGGAGAAGAATCAACCATGAATGGAGTGTCTTGTTTTGTTTTGAGGCAGGGTATTGCAATGCAGCCCAAGAAGGCAGTGAACTCAAATTCCTCCTATCTCCATCCCCAGAATGCTGGGATTACGGGCTTTTTTTTTTTTTTCCATGACTGGAAAGAGTCAGCCATTGACACAGGAGAAAACTAGGAATAACTGTCAAGGAAGACAAAGGAAGTGGGAGTTTTGAAGAAGGAATAGTTTTACTTGGTCATCTGCCACAGAGAAACCAATACTCTGAAAGTGGTCCTTTAGCTATTGTAAGAAGACCATTGCTATGTAAGGAAAACATAAAAAAAAATAATCAATAAACACCATCTCAATTACTTTCTGATATCTCTGAAGGTGTCTGAGTCATCTAATTTGGAGTTTCTCATGTGGTCCAGAAAGTGGCCACATTCAGAGCAGGTGGCAGGTGGAAGATGACCATCTTTGCTTCTCCTCCTATGCTCTCACCATCTCTCCAAGATATCAGGCTGCTTTGAGCTCCGGGGAAGCTTAGAAGTCCCAGGGTAATTGGAGTGCTTATATAGCCTCTTGAGGATTCATTCAGTGTGCTAAGGACTCAATGTCGTGTCCCTCAAAATTTATATGTGGACAATCTAGTATCCAATGGGGTGGGATTGAGAAAAGGAACCTTTCAGAAGGAATTAGTTAGATGGTGTTTTGAAGATACTCTCACATGGGAGCTGTGCATGTATTAATTTCTTTCCCCAGTGCTGTGACAAAATATCAAAGGAAAGAAACTTAAGGAAGGAAAGGTTTGCTTTGGCCTCAGTTTGAAAGTACAGTGCATGATAACACAGAAGGCCCAGTGGCAGGAACGTGAGGTAACTGATCACATTGCATCTGCAGCTGGGAAGCAGAGAGCTAAATGCTGGCGCTTGGCTGGCTTTCTCCTTTGTATTCTGTCCCGGACTGAATAGAATGGTGCTGTACACATTTCAAGTGTACTTTCCCACACCAATTAACCCAATCTAAAAGTCCCTCACAGGAGTGGGAAAAGTGGAGAATCACTTCACCATCTGGTCATTTTCAAAGTAGTCACAAAAACCTGCCTCATTTCAAGCAGAATCCCATTACCAATTAGAAATCACCATGAAAGCCATTGGTACCTTTACAAGACTACCTTTAGTGGAGTGGCCAGGACTAAAACCAAACAACAGAGGGTGAGGATGGGAAAGTTCACACAGAAAGTCATAAAATAGAAAAAAAAAACCTAGACATGTTCCAAGATTTTTAAAGGCTCTTTTATAAACATAGATATTCTTCTGAGATTAATCCAAACATCTGAAGCTATCTTGTTTCCAATAATAATAGGGATTTTTATAGGATCCAATGAGCTGATTATTTAGAGAATAAAATATGTAACATGACAAAGAAGTATTTCAAAAAACAGAGAACAAGGCTTGTACTACCAGCTATCAAAACACAACACAAACTGCAGTCAACAACCTGTGGGATACTGGCACAGGACATAGATCAATGAAACAAGCCAGAGTTTAGTGTAGTCCCATGGCTCTGATAAGTTATAATACACCCTAACTAAGGCATTTCATCACAGACCAAAAGACATACTAGTCAATAAATGGTTTGAGAACAATTGTTAAAATTGAGGAAAAGCCCAAAATATTGTTGGATCTGTACTTCTTATTAAATCTGAAGATAAAGTCCACTTGGATTAATGATCTGACCATACACACACATACACAAACACACACAAATCTAAAATTCTGTAAGAAAATTTAGTATAGCATTTCCCTTTGAAGTAAGTCACAAACCATAAAAATGTAAATGAGTATTTCTTGATACATATGTGCCTAACACATGAACACACATACACATAAAAATTGATAAAAAAATTAAAACATTGATAAGATCCCGCATAGACAACTTTGTGGAAACAGAGACATTCATACTCTGTTGGTCAGATATGAACTGGCCCAGATTTTCTTGGAGGGCAATTTGGCAGAATCCATTAAAATGAAAATGTACTTTTCCTATTTCTAGATATAGATTCTACATAAATCCTTCTACATGTCCATAGATTTTCGCTGTACCTGTTTGTAACAATGTAAAGTCACTAGCAATCCAAATGGCCATTAGTCATGGACTGCAAACGGACTAGAGCTTGGAGGATGGGGGTAAGTGTCGGGAATTGCTATTGAAGGCCACAGGAAATGTTGTTGAACCACGATTAAGTAAAAAAGGTTGCCAAGCAGCACCAAGAAGCCCTGCCAAAGTTGGGCACTGTGAATCTGGAGTGATCTCAATCTCAGAACTGAAATATATTCTCCCATGGAGAAGACAGATGGTTCAAATGCCTTGAGACTCACACACTCATTCAATTGATATTTATTATTTCACTGTCTACCAAGTAACAATAGTATTCTAGGCCTTAAAATATAGGAGTGAACAAAACTAAACAAATAATACATAATATAATGCCAAGTAAATGCTCTGAAGAGTAATTAAAGCAGAGGATAAATGATGACAAGTACTATTGAAGCCTGGAGCCTCTTTGCAGAAGTGATATGTGAACAGAAGTCCATATGAAATAAAGGCGTAATCTCTAGAAGAAGATTATTCCTGGACAGGAGATGGCTCATTTGGTAAAGTGCCTGACATACAAACATGAGGGCCTCAGCTCAGATCACCAGCTCCCATGTAAAAATCAGGGACAGCAACACACACATAGAACGTCAGCACAGGGAGGTTGTGAAGGCAGACAGATCCTTGGAACTCATTGGCCGGTCAGTCTAGTCAAATGGATGAGCCTAAGAGTCAGTGAGAGACCCTATCTCAAATATTAAACTGGACAATTGGCAAGCTGGCTAGGAGGATTAAAGCACTTGGTGCATAAGCCTGAGTTTGAGCCCCAGAATTCACATGTCCAAAAGGCAGAACCAATTCCTGAAAGTTGTCTTCCAACCTCTACATGTGACTCATGGAACACACATGACTATACTCTCACATACATAATAATAATAATCATGATAATGTAAATAATGATCAAAGAGGACACCTGATGTTTACCTCTATCCTGCATATACATCTGCACACAGTTGTACTTGCACCTGCATACACATGTGCATACACTCATACAAACACATACACATATATACACAAAAGAGCATCTTATTTGTAGCAATTGCATGTGCAAAGGTCTTGGGGTGGGAACATTGATAGGATGAACCGACAAAGGAGCAGAGAGTTATATGTGATGGGATTGCATAGGTTGGATTGAGGGAAAATGTAGTTTGGATCAAATAAGAAAGAAATTGAGACCAGAGCATGCTGATGAGTAGACAGAAAAACAGAGGAAGATTTGGCATGGTGGAAAGACAGGTGTGGGAAGAATAAGAGGTAAAGGACTATTACCAAGGATGGGAAGATATGCTCAGAGAATAAGAGAGTAGAGTTCTGAAAGTCAGAGGACAAAAATTCTGGGCAATGCCAAGGCCCCAAATGCTGCCATGAGTTAGGGGCTAAGGATGTGTGGCAAAGAAAAGGCTGAGAACTGAAGAGCTGTGGACTGGAAAACTCAAATGCATCATTGACAGGAAACTTGGAATCATCCAGGTGTGTATGGTTTTTTGGTGAGAGGGCCCATAAGCTTGTTGCCATGTTCTTCCATGACCTGGGGAACATTGGGAGGCAGATGACAGGACTGTGGCAGACAGTTAGAGGCATAACAGGAAGAGCCGACCTAGCTTCCAGACCAAGCAGCACTTCTGGACAGACTAGGAGGACTTGATAAGGCCAAGTCAGAAAGAAAACTGAATAAAGACAAAGCATGGCTAGAGTGGAGATGGTGAAAAGATGGCATAAGATGGCTGAGAAGTAAAAAGATCTGGCTATCAAAGAGGACAGATGGTGGGGGAAAATTCCAAAAGGTCACCAAATGGAGGTTTGAGGGAAGCCGACTAGAATCTCATTGAGTCCCAGTGGTGCAGCTGAGTATCTTTATGCAATGCAAGGTCCTTGGAATGGCAGAGGAGGTTTGTGGCATGCCTGGCTGAGCACAGAACGCAGTTGGGCCTCAAGATCTGATTCTTTCTATGTATACAGATTGAAACCAAACTAACTGGTGGACAGAGAACTACTTCCTAGCCCATAACCATTAGTTTAGGTAGAAGAAGAAGACAAGAAGAGGAAGTGAAGGGGTGGAGGAAGGAGGGGGAGCAGGAGGAGGGAAGGAGAAAGAGCAGGAGAAGGGGAAGAGGAGGAAGAGATAACAGCTTTGGCAGGCAACTTGAAAGAGCCATGAACAGTTAGGAGCTGCTAGAGAGAAGTTGTTCACCAAATGTACCAGGCACAGCAAAGGGACAGCCAACAAACTCCCTGAATGGATAAATGACCATTTCTGCTGCCCTGTTGTCTGGGTGAGGGGATCATGGGCTACATAACTCCAAAGATCAAGTTCCATGAAGTGAACTCTGCCCCTCCCATTTGACCACACCCTACAGTGCCACATACATACTTCTGCACAAGGAAGCATTTTCTGGGCTTGCTTTTCTCCACACAGAACTGAAGATGAAACCAGGAAGTTTCACATGCTAGGCAAGTGTCCCTCCACTGAGCTGTACTTACACACACACACACACACACACACACACACACACACACACACACACATCCACGATTTGACACAGAGTCTCACATATGATTTGAACTTCCCAATTCCTGTGCCTCGGCCTCCCGAGCACCTAAAATTAAATACGTGAGCCACCAAGTCCAAGGTAGCTTTTTGTTCATGTGAGGCAAGTATGATGAAAAGAGCATACAACAGCATCACAGAAACCTTCTGGGGCTAGAAAAACCCACCCCATGTAGGACGTTCTTTTTGGGAGAGGGATGGGAGGAGGCTGGTCCATGCATTGTTGAGGTTTAGTTTCAACAAACTCATGATAAACCTACTCTGCTAAGCTCTGACCTAAATGCCTTGATGAAGCCAAAATTCTGTAACAGCAAGCTCCTGCCTTCAGGAATAGGTGGTGTGGAAAGAAAAAGATAAAAGAAAGTAAAGGCAAAGGTTTTTATGTTTGTTTGTTTTTCTTAGAAATGCCCAAACAAAATGTTTTTTTTTTGTTTGTTTGTTTGTTTGAGTTCTTTTTATCATTTGTTTGTTCTGGAACAGAAAAGACAAATCCAGACCAGTAGTTGGGATGGAAAGTTAGAAAGCAAAGGGGGCATGGTGAAAAGAGACTCCGAAAAGCAACTTCTCCAATTTCAGGACTTGGCCTTTTGTGAGATCTTAGGTCCAAAGATCCAACAGCAGAAGTGAAGTGTCTGTGAAGGTCACAGGGGGACTGTAGAATATGACTCATGGCTTTCCAACTAACTTTGATACAAAGGACCCTTGGCTACTCACCCTGCCCATCCTGAATCATTGCTTTCCACTTCAGGACTTTTGCCAACATTTGAGGTCAAGTTCCCAAAATGATGAGAGCAAAGACAGCAGTTTCTTGATAAGGAGATAAGGAAGGTGCAGGCAGGTGAGGTCATTGTCAACACCAAGGCCAATTCAAGGTCCCAAGGGATGGAAGTGGAGGGCTAAGTACTGAGTAGAGACATCCCAGGACAGAGTTCATAAGATGAAGAAGAGATGCCTGGGTTTTTTAATTACTTTTGGAACCTTGGTCTCACTGAGTTTTATTGTTTTAACAATAACTGCCATTTCAGCAATGCTGGTGCCAAAGACAGAAAGGACAAAGTGTAGCTGAGACCTACTTTGCTGCTGGCCATGCATGTCCATGAACAAACACAAAGCATTAGGCTTTGCTCTGCCAGGCAGCAGCTTCATAAGGACTAACTGCCCTGCTCACAAGCTCTGTTCCCCACTGCACCAGAAGACTCTCATGTTTTGGTATCAGCCTGTCACGAGTAAAGTCACTGGGGGCTCAGAGAGGTGAAGTCACCTCCTGAGGTCATGCAGATGACCATTGAGAGTAACTGTCCTTGAAGGCTACCTCTGCATGAGCCCAGGCTTGCCTTACGAGGTGGTTGCTACAACACAAACAGGAGGTGAGTGCCTTGGAGCAGACATTCCCTCCATCCCCCAGTTTCTGGGAATTACTTCTTCAGCAGTCATGGAAAGGATGAAAAGGAGAGGACAGGGTAGGGTGGAGGACAAGACAAGAGTTTTGGTAGTCATGGAATGACACGAAGTTCTCCCAGTTCTTGGCCCTGAGGCTAGGGAATTCTGTCCATTGATTTTCTTTTCCTGAAGATAGAGATCACAGAGCATCCTTATTTATTTTGACTCTGCTTTGTCCCAGGAAGACCCCTCTTCCCTCTACAAAAGGTTCTACTTCATCATTCTTTTTTATTGTTTGATAATTTTATATATGCATATAACATGTTTCGATCAAATCCACTCCTATTATTACCCCTCCAATTCTTCTACTATTCCACTCTATTCCACTTTTCCCTCTCAACTTATTGCACTTTTTTTCCACCCTCTGAGTCCAGTTAGTGGGTGTGAGACCACCTACTGGAGCATGAATAGCCTCTCAGGAGCCACGTGTCTGAGAAAAACCAGACTCTCCCTCCCTTAACAGCAATCAGTTACCAATAGTTCCTCAGATAAGGGTGGGACTTCTTGCTCTTCCCCCACATCGGTGATAGGAACACTTCATCATTCTTAAATGGATTGTTGGAAGTCACCTCAAGTGTATT
>CAJQZJ010000518.1:664597-695304 GCA_907164525.1 Lophiomys imhausi | reverse complement strand
ACTTCATCATTCTTAAATGGATTGTTGGAAGTCACCTCAAGTGTATTGCGGTTACAAGCAAGAGGTAAACACATTAAAAATAAAGTCCAAGCTGGACATGATGGTCAACACCTATAATCCTAGTAGTCAGGAGGCTGAGGCAGGAGCATTGTAAATTGAGGCTAGACTGGACTGGTCTTTTGATACAAAACCTCAAATCAAAACTAATAATGAACTGTCACTTGGAAGAACTTCTTTCTAGGCTCACAGGACCTCAAAGGTTCTAGAGAGGCTTTCCTTGAAGCTGTCTTAGAATTGGTGTGGCGCGAAGTTTCCTGATGGAACTGAGTGTGGGGAGCAAGTATGTGTATGCCTGCCAGTGCGCATGCACATATCTGCTTCCACATTTCTGCTTCCCTCCCAGTGAGGTCTGTTGGTTAGGAGTGAACCACACTGCTGAGTGACCAAATCTCTGTTCTAGAAGCTATGTCAAGGATATTTCCAATTCACTAAACTGTCTTCTCAGAGCCCCCAGACTCCTCGTTCTGGGTCTTCTTTTCACTTAAGTGGCATCCTGTGGTCCCTCCAGATCTTTGGGCCTTCAAAGTTATTCTACATATCAAGGTCCCTTCCCTAAGCAGCTTAGACTTTGCAAAGTGCAGAATGTGCAGCTGAATGGGACTGTGGGATCCCAAGGGAAGGTCTGCGGGTATATTTTAGGGTGGACTAGTGGGGAAATTTATGCCAGTTGTAAGAAAGTAACCCTTCCCCCAGTTGCAATCAACCTCCCTGGTGGGGGCAGCAACTGTGAGGGAGAATACTCATTCACTGGCTTTTTTTTTTTTTTTTTTACATAGGAGGGCTTAGAGGAGGAGCAGAAATAGGAGGAAATATCCATCCCAAAGCAAAAGCAAGGCTGTGCCCAGTGCCTGATGTGAAGAGGCTAACGGGGAAACAGCTTGCTGGAGGGAGGAGAATAGAATTCAGGAACTACTGGGGTATGGCTGCTGAAGAGGGGGTTGGGAGAAGCTGGCTGATTGAGACCAGCTGTTGCTTTTCAATCTCAGAGATCTTTGGACTCTGCCCTGGGGTAGGCTCACACCCTACTCCAAGCCACAAGAAACCAGCACAGGTCGCTTGGGCAGCTTGAGGCTCCTCTGCCCACTGTGGCTTCCCAGACTCCTCAGAGACAAAAGATTAAAGAAGGATCCTCATTCAGCAGCAAGACACAGTCGTCAAACTTGTCTGCTCCTGCTCAGGAAAAGTCTGGAGGAAGAGGCCACCAAACAACCCAGTCCTCTGCCCAGTCTCTTGATCTACTACTCATCACCAGCATCTGGAGACCCAATGGCCCAAGCCTACTGGTGCTGCTACCCTTGGCTTGTTCTCCTCTGTGGTATGTGCACCCCAGCCTCTCCTGGCAGGCAACTCTGATCTTTCCCTCCAGGCTCAGAAAAGTTTGGAGTAAGGGCTAGGACCCAGGTTATGTCTTTTCTCTTTGTTACCCTGTCTTGAAGAAAATGCCCCCTGCAGGGCCCTCATGACTTGGATCATGACAAAATTATGGCATCACTTGTTGGGCTGAGAGCTTCCTTTAAGAGAACTGCAGGAAAGCACACACACAGCACGGTCTGCTAGAGATGTAGAACCAGTGATGACTGGAGGGCTTGCTGCCCAGAACGTTTCTAAGAGGAATCCTTGAGGGTCCAAGGATGGAGAATTCTTGTGAAACTTACTTAACAGGATTCTTGCTGAAGGCAGACCAGGGCGATGAGGTATCAAGGGTAGAGGTTTGAGGAATCTGATCTGCTCTTGAAGGTGATCAGATATTGAAGGGTGGAGATTTTCTCTAAACTGACTTAGAAGAATTCTTACTAGGACAATAAAGACCTGGCAGGACAGGGCAGGTACAAAAAGTCAATGTTGAGAGGTTATCTCAAGAAAAGAGATCAAGGAGAGAATGTTACACCACCTCTATGGTGCCCTGTTTGTTTCTAACTAGGTATCCAGTTCAGCTTCCCATCCCTATCCCTGGTCCTGGGGAAACCTCTCTTTGTTCTCATTAATTCAGCATCCAGGTGTCTCCTTGGTACCACCCCTGTGCCAGAGAACACACAGAGAGTGATAGGTCCTGCTGCTCAGAAGAACATAGATAGGTCCCACTTCCTATATTGTCATCATAACACTGCCATTTTGCTATAGAGCTGCTCCTACAGAATTAGGGGTTCATTTTCTTAGATTAGCAGTATGGATATCATTGTTCCTTTGAGTTTATGAGGCCAAATCATTCCAGCAGGGCATTCCTGATGTTACAGCCCAGCTACTTTCCTTCTATCTTTTTCTCAAGCCACTTATAAGGTAGAAGTATGGTAACTCTCTCTACTCAGTCCTCCATGGCCCCCAGGGAAGAATGCCCCCTAAATGTCAAGAGGTGGAAAGAGGAACTGGAAGTGATCACTGGACTTTCAGGTCAGGAACAATCTCTAATCTGAGCCTCTTTTACCCAGGTCCAGAGCTAAGGGGATATAGCCCAGTGCCTGGCACACTGTAGGCACTTAAAAAAAGTTTCTTAAGTGAATATTGGGTTGCATTTTTAGGGTCATGCCAAATTTGGTACAGTGCCCAAACTGGAAACTAGATCTCTGTATACTGTGTACTTTTTATAGCACCCCTGCCCCCCATTTTCAGAACCATTTCCTATGCTTGGCCTGGCGTAAAGATGGAAAGGGAACCCCTGTTTCTTTGGTGGTGCTGAGAACTAAAACCGGGGATTTTCACATTTTTGAAGTATGCAAATGTTTTACCACTGACCCACACTGCAAACTCCACCCTCTGCCCCCTCTTTAGATGGCCTGGGTTCAAGTCTCCATCTAACCACTGACATACTGTGGCAAAACCTGAATAAATGATCATACCTACATGGAACTTGGCTTCTTCCATTATAGAAAGTGAATAATCAGACATTTCTCACAGGGTTGTCACAAATATCAGAGTGGATGCAGTTGTAGCCAATTGACAGTGGGACTGCATTCAGAGAAAAATACCATAAGGGAAGTGTTTGTTACACAACAACATAGAATGTACTTATAAAATTCTCAGGTGGCTATGATATCATTAGAGTATACAATAATATGGGGTCATTGTTATTTATGCAGCCCTAGTTGACCTCAATAATGTTATATGGCACATGACTTTTTGAGTTCATTTTTATTTTGTTCTGTATTATCTTTTTGAGACAGGGTCTCATGTAGGCCAGGCTGGCTCCAAACTCCAGCATTGATAATACAGGTATACAATCCTACACTCGGCTGTAAATTACTGAATTCCATATCTGGCAAACAGTAGAAGCTCTTTAAATGTTTATTCACCTTTCTCCACCAGGTGATGATGTTGGACTGGAACTGCTGGTTTGATTTTAAAATTTATATAATTTTCCTACTTTACTAAACCCTAAAAAGACACAATTAGATTAGATTAGAAGGGGAAAACTAATGTAATGAATGCTAAAACCCATCCAGAAGTGCCAACCACTTGTCAATGAGTGTGACCCAGGGTCCCATCCAATTTGGCCTGATTTCCCATGAAATGTGATTATTTTTAGTTCCAAACAGAATTGGGCAGCATGATATGTTTTATAGGATACAAGCCCTACAGACTGAGGAGAGATGTCCCTTCACTCTGTGAGAGTTCTCTGGTCCCCAAATAACCCTGGGTTTGTCTCCTATTTCCTAGCATGTGCCTGGAGTTACCCTAACCCTGAGTACCTTGGAAGACAAGATGTGAGAAACTGTTCAACCAACCCTCCGGTGAGGCTCTGGCCCCACTCCCACATGCCTCTCTCACCCATTGCCTCTTAGCCCAGCTGCTAGCCTGTCCTCCTACAGTCTGTCTTCCTATTTCTTCACTCTGGGGCCTATTTCTTATTAAAGTTCAGCAGCAGTGGCTTGGGTATCTAACATACCCAATACAGGAGGGCCACTCTTCAGCCCCATTCATTTCCACAGCTTGTTGGCTTCCGCCCTGGCCTGGGGCTGGAAAGCTTCAGGAGGGAGGGAGGCAAAGAAGGTGAATGGTAAGAGAAACATCAAGCTAGCCTTTGACTGAGGCTAGGCAGAGGCAAGAAAGGAAATGGAAGGAGTGAAAACAGAAATTCTAGAGCAGCAGCTCTTAGCCTGTTGGTCACAACCATCAGAAAACACATATTTCTGATGGTCTTGGGAACTGAGATACTGGTCGATACAAAAATTGCAGTTATTAAGTTGCAATGAAAGTAAATCTATGGTTGAGGTGTTCCCAAAACACCTTGGAAATAAGTGTTTTCTGGTGGTCACAATGCACAGGTTGAGAACCAGCGTTCTAGAGGGAAACTGAAGAGAAAAGTGCAAAAGGAGGGAGGGAGAAAGCCAGTGAGCTAGAAGATCTAGCTGAAAGGCAGGAGGGCTGAGGTTGGCAAATGGAAGCCAAAGTGAAGAAGGTGGCCAGCTTTGTAGCTAGACTCTAGAGTGATTATTCCCACAACTACAGAAGATAAAGATCTCCAAGCAGGGGTGGGTCCCAAAGTGTGAAGAGATGGGCAAGCTCCAGTAGTAGTTTGAGCCACAGGATAAATATAGAACATCTGTATGCAATGGCAACTTTATAGGACCACTAGGGCCAGCAAATGGATGAGCAAGTCACAGCATTTTCATATTCAAACAAATCTGGATTTCTTGTTGAAGAGAAGGCAAAGCAAGCAAACACACACACACATACACATTGTCTTCATTTGAAAGACAAAGGGCCCTCTAGAGAAATATCTGACTTGAGGATCTTTCTGGGAGATGTCACAAATGCAGGTGTATTCATTGATTGTTCTGTACCATTTTGGAGTCAATGGGTAACTTCTGGAAAAGTAAGGTAGCTGGATGAAAAATAGGACACTTGATGACGTTTAAATTTCAGGTGATGGGGCTGGAGAGATGGCTCAGTGGTTAAGAGCACTGCGTGCTCTTCCAAAGGACCTGGGTTCAATTCCCAGCACCCACATGGCAGTTCACAGCTGTCTTAATTGCTGGGTGTGGTGGCTCATACCTTGAATCCCAGCACTTGGGAGGCAGAGGCAGGCAGATCTCTGTGAGTTCAAGGCCAGCCTGGTCTACAGAGTGAGTTCCAGGATAGTCAGGACTATACAGAGAAACCCTGTCTCAATTTCCCCTCAAATGGGATATATTTATAATGAAATATGGTCCCTTGCTTAATGAAAAGTCGTCACATCTAACTAGATAGGTGGCCTGCAGTTTTGTTCATTAAATCTAGCAACTGTATTCTCAAGATATCCCCAGAGGGTCTGCCCATAGCTTGGCCTGGGACCAGGAATGAAACCACTGTAGTTTTCATCCACACATCCAGTGGGCATTCAGGTCCCTTAATTGTCCCAAATGGTCTTTCTGCAAGTTCTATAATCCCTCCATCTCTAGTTAGCTCAGGCTTCTTAATTTAGACTAACAAATGGTATCAGCAGCCACCCCATCACTCTTAAGTACAGCCTAAATATCCCTAAACTTATTCTCAGGAAAAACTGGGGGCTCCCCTAGAAGCAAAGTCCCAAGTGTCATTTTTTTAAAGGAATGTTTATGTTTGGGTGTCTCCCTGTTATCTGTCAGCACCTGCCAGTTACTGCGGTCAATACAACATTGAGGCTTGCAGCCCTCCGTCAACAGATGCAGGCCTGGAATCTTTCTGCCTACATCATCCCAGACACAGATGCACACATGGTAAGGATGCTCTGCTCTCTCTCACCCTCTCCCTTACTTAGAGTTGTTGGCCTCTAAATACAAGCCACAAACAAGAGCCTGGTAAGACATGGAAGCTGAAGACAGAGAAAGCATTTTATAATGAAAATAGAAAGTTCACATACAGTAGTTTAAGCTTAACTGGAAGAACATACCTCTTTACATTGAAGGAAACACATGGCCAAATTTTCTTGACTTCTAGAAACAAGATTTAAAAAACAACTTTGGTGCTAGGGAGATGGCTAAACGGGTAATGACATTTGCCACCAAGCCTGATAATCTGAGTTCAATCCTTAGAACCCATGAGGTAGAAGGAACGAGTCAACTCCAACAAGTTTTTCTCTAACCTCCACACATGCATGTGTACACACACACACACACACACACACACACACACACACACACACACAAATTAAAACTACTTCGGAAGAGATTTTGATCAATCCCCTGATGACTACCCAGAAAGAGTCTTTAGGGCATCACTGGAAATGGACCTGGAAGAATTCTAAGCTCCTTCCTGGTTTAGGTTGTCTCAGACTGTGCTGGTTGGAGCAGTGGCATGGTCCAGAGTGCTAGACTATACACGCGTGGGGTAGAGCAGACAGAAAACAAGGTGATGGTGTGTGTAAGAACAACTTACCCCAAAACAGCAGCTCTGTCTACCCAGCCTACCTTTCCCACCAGTAGCTCTGCCTCTACCTCATCCAGCTCCTCATACCAACACAGCTAGAAGAAAAGGTTTTTTCAAAATCAGTGTATCTGCTTTAATGAATTTCTGACTTGCTGGGTGTTTAAGAACTTTGACTAAATATCTGAACTGCTTTCAGTAAAAATAACAATGATGTGTCTTCAAGGATTATGAGAACCAGCATAGAGTCATCTCCTGGTATCTATAGTCCAAAAGAATGGTGTTTCAACTCCCTTATATAAAATGGCATAGTGTTTGTATATAATCTATACATACTTTTCTATATGCTTTAAATCATTTCTAGAAGGCTTATAATACCTAACACAATTTTTTTTTTTGTTTTTTCGAGACAGGGTTTCTCTGTGTAGCTCTGGCTGTCCTGGACTCGCTTTGTAGACCAGGCTGGCCTCGAACTCACAGAGATCCGCCTGCCTCTGCCTCCCGAGTGCTGGGATTAAAGGCGTGCGCCACCACCGCCCGGCTACCTAACACAATTTAAATGCTGTGTAAATGTTACCATACTGTTTTGCTTAGGGAATAATGACAATAAAACATCTGAATATACTGAATACAGTACCATTTTTTCCAATACATTTGACCAAGGCCCAGGTTGATAGAAGCTGCAGATACAGAATCAACAGATATGGACATCTACCTGGCCAATAGTGTATAAAGCCCTATACAAAAGTTATGAAGTCCCCAATATAGCATGATAGACTGGGGAAGAAGATATGATATTTTAAGGGTAATACCAAAAGGCATGGGCCAAGACCATACTGAATTTGCATTATGACCTTGGTGGTAAATTTTGCAAAATGGTCTGGTGGAACCAAGTCCAGTGCTAGACTGTGGGCTTTATACCCCAGGAGACACAGTTTTTCAAAGGCAAAGAAGATAGCATGCTGAAGGAGTTGCAGAGGCTTCCTGGGAGAAATGCCTGGTGTGGCAAGACAGGAAAAATCCAAGATGTAGTTGGCGCCTTCCACTTGGCATCTGAGTCCATGAAGAAAGTTAATGATGGTATTGTTGATTTCCTAGAGTGAATATATTGGCAAACATGATGAGAGGCGAGTGTGGATTTCAGGCTTCACAGGAATCGCAGGTAACAGCCATTACCCACCCTCATTGCTTCTGTTGCTAGACCTGAACTGACTATAGAGGACCTGGGATGGCCAGTTCCTCAGCAACCAAGACCACAGGCTGTTGTTCACTCTCATTCCTGTCACCCCCACGAACCCAGCATGTTCCCCAGGTCAAATATCTCATACCTCACTGGCCACACTTCTGCTTAGGAGTCGGCCTTCCTGACGTCCTTCCCATGCTTTGATGCCTCTGCCACAGCCAGGTCCAGCACAGAACTCCTCGGACCTGGTTTCTGAAGCGATTGCTACTTCCACATCTATTGACAAAAACAAAACAAAAACCCCTACTCTTCCTTTTACATAATAGCTCATTTGGGGATACAGTTTTACTTTGTTGGATCTTTTTACAGACATCACTCTACATGGCTAAATGAGACATAAACATGGCTCTTAATGATATCTTGGCTTGGCTTCTGAAGGGCCCTCTTATCCTGATCCTGTTCCCTTAAATGAAAGGCAGCTTCCTTTGTTGATTCTCACACATTCCTTCCTTAGCCTCAGGGTGCTCTATCTCCCTCATTGTGAGCCCTTACTCTCTCTACCACTGTTGCTGTATTTGTCTTTCCCATCAATCTTCAGGTAGGCACCTAGTTTGATATTCCATCAGCCCTCATCTTTCATGAGAACACCCACATGCAGCATTATCTCCTTTGGATTGGCAGAAGCCAACCAGATTCTTTTCCTACTGAAAGTTCTAAAGGCCTTTCCACTATTGGGACCTACAAGACAAAGCAGAGATGGTTTGCCCAATGATCTCTCTTTGTAGTTTCCCCTCAAGAATGCCTTTAACATCTCCTACTTCTCTTCCTTCCAGTGGAAGAAAGAAGTTCATTCCAGAGGCCCTTATAACAGAGCCAGTACTAATTGCACACCCAACAAAGTCACATTCCTCACTTTCATCTTTCTCCTCAGCTCTAGACTTCTCTGATTTGCTGCAGGTACTGCTGTGGTGACATTAGGGAAAGCAGCTCTCTGGACTGATAGTCGTTACTGGACTCAGGCTGAGAGGCAGATGGACTGCAATTGGGAACTCCATAAGGAAGGTAGAAGGCCCACATGGATTTGTCCCCCCAGTCCCGGATTCTAGACTAGGTGTGGGGAAATACAGGTGAGTGGGTGTCTGTAAGGCCATGCTTGGCCTCTATGGGAAGTTTAGCAAACACAAGAGCACCTCTGACTGATCTTTAAGGTAGGTATAAATAACACATGCAGCACGACTGTCCCAGACAAAAGTCTGGCTATGGGGTCTGACGCTGCTCTTGGAAGTGACTTTTGTGTTCCCTCCCATCTTTCAGTTAGCATTTCTTCTATTGTCACCTGGATTCTTGCTCAAGTCCCTGATGGAGGAGGGCGTGTGGGCTTCGACCCCTTCCTCTTCTCCGTGGGTATGTTTTTCTCTCAGTCTCTGGATTTGTATGAACTGCCAAAGGACGATGGCTTAGCCTCCTGGGAGGGACATAAACATATTTGCTTAGGAAGAGAGAGGCAATATGATCACAGGGTATCTTGAAGTTGTGGCTGTAGAAATATTTTATAACCAAGAGATATTCATAGATTGTGTAATTAAAATATGTTAAAAGAATGAATACAACTTTTTTAAAAAGCAATGAATGCAGAAATCTAACCTAGAAGACTTGTAAAAATTAATAGATACAGTGGAGCTGGGCGTAGTCATGCATGCCTTTAATCCCAGCACTCCAGAGGCAGAAGCAGGTGGATTTCAGTGAGTTTGAGGCCAGTCTGGTCTACAAAGGAAGTCCAGGACAGCCGGGGCTGATACACAGAGAAACTCTGTCTCAAAAAAACAAAACAAAAAAATTCAGTGGATAAATAGGTCTGGGAATGTCCTTGACCACAGAACCATCATCCTCTGGCACCTGGGACTCTACCAATTATGGTACTTGGATCTCTTAAAAAAACATATTCTGGAAGGTATCTTAGAAGGGCCAAAAGTATAGAGAGGGCCTTTGGGCAAAACAAGGTCCCAGGGAATATAGCTCCCCAAGTTCTGGGACACCAGACAGCTGGACTGTCAAAGATAGATTTCATGAATGTGCATTGAAAGGTTCCTACTCCCAAACTAACCTCTTTGTTGGCCTATCGAATGCCCTGAACATCACCCTTCCTCTGAATGGTGGCATTACATCCTAATAAAAATGGTTTGTACCTCAGAGGGACTGTTTCCCAATCATTGACACTTTAAAAAGACCAGATTAGAGTCAGAGGTATAGTGCAGTGGTAAAATGCTTGCCTGACATCCACAAAGTCCTGGGTTCAATCCCTAGTACTGAGGCAGGGGGTGGAACAGAGAAGTGCAAGATTAGCTAGCTGACAGTGAACAGAATTGAGATGGGAATAGGACAGTTAGGTTTGGAAAGCAGAAAGAAGATAGATAAAAGATGGGCTGTGAAGAAGAGGTGTGCATTTCAGAAGGCCAGAACCTTGGGCAGGCTTTGGGCAGCTGGAGCCATAGGAGCTGAACAAAGGCAAGGCTGCAGGACTAACTTTGTCTATATCAGCTTTCCCTGAGTTGTAAATGGGCAAAGGGCAAGTGACTCTTTCTTATCTCTGCAGATTCCTGGGGAAATTATGATTTGAAACTCCAAGATACCAACAGACACCTGGTATCCATTACAACCAACCTTGTCGACCTGGCATGGGGGTCAGATAGGCCCCCAGTGCCAAACCAACCCATTTATGCACTGCCAAAAGAATTTACAGGTGATTCCAAAACCCTGTTCTCCTTGTACAAACACAGTCCTTATCCAGCATGGGTTCCCAGGGTGGCCATTGTTTGTTTGTTTTTTTTTTCTCTGAAAATGCCATTAACCAAGACAACAAAGTAATGTTTGACAAACCACTTGAGATGCTTGGTTAAAATGTAGATTGTTTTTGTCTCTCTCCTTACAGAGTCCAAAGGTGCTCAGACTATATTTAGGAAATGCTGAAGTAAGCAGTAAGATTTGAAGAAAGAGACAGCAGAAAAGTGAGAGAACAAGAGAGTCAAAGAAAGTTGGAATGAAAAAGAAACCCTTCCTTAAAAAAAGTTTTACATTTTACTATTTTATGTTTATGAATGTTTGGCCTGCATGCTGTCTGCACATCAAGTGCATATAAGTAATTGAGAGGTCTAGAAAAGGGTGTCAGATTCCCTTGGGACTGGAGTTACTGATGCTTGAGAGCTGCCTTGTAAGTGCTGGAAATCGAACCTACATCCTTTGGAAGAGCAACCAGCGCTCTTAACTGTTGAGCCATCTCTTCAGTCATCACCCCAATCTTGTCCCCCAAAAAAAAACTTTGAGAGAAGGCCCATGATCTTAGTTGTTTATCTGGTAGTGGAAACTGAGTCATTCAGCCCTTTCCTTCTGGTTCTACTCTGATGAGGAATTTAGATTTAGGACAGAACTGACTTGGACAGAAGTAAATGACTAAGTTCAGTGCCAATCTGTAGCACAGAAGAAAGTTTGGTCTGGATCACAAAAGAAGGTTAATTGGATCCAGAAATTTCTAACATCTGGAACCAAGACCCCCCACTGGCATTATCTTAATCTGATATAAAAGATCAGTTTGTGGTATGGTTCTTGTAAGCAATAAATGAATTCCGACCAGGGCTAGGGGACCTATTACAAATCAGGGTCTTGGTTACTAATCACTCTTGCCTCCCTGGAAATTCTGAAAGGGACAATGGAGCTGCATTTCTTGTCCCATTGAGCAATCTGAGAACCCCCTTTCCACATCCAAACCCACATGTTATTTCTGATTTAGAAAGGAGTCAAGAAAGCAAGAGAGAAATTTCAAAATTGTGACTATGATGAAACAAGTAGAAACAGTGTCCAATGTCTTTATCTGTTCCAATGTAACTTGCAGGATCAGTCTTTGTGCACCTTGACTTAGCTTTTAGAGATATGTGCTATCTGCAAGTATTTGATCATAAATACCACTCATCTTACTCAGATAGCAAAAGCCACCACCGTGCTGGGGAAAAGTGAGAATAAGATGGGGAAAAAATGCTACCAAGGATTGGGACAGAATTCATGTGGATTTTGTTACTTCCCATAAGCTATGAGATGCTTGAGCAACATTAGTCTTCAAGGAAAAGCTATTTGGAGTCAGAGCTCAGCCAGAAGCCAAAGAACAGAGTTCAGCTTTAAGATGCCTAAACAAAAATGAATTGTCCTTTCCAGTCATCTATACATTTTAAAGGTGGGATGGAGTGGCAAAGACAAAGAGTAACACACGAAAAGTTAGACATTCACACTATGTGTGATTTTGTTTTCTCAAAATGGATCATATTCACACATCTTTCTTTTATGAGTTATAAGTTGTGGTGGTGTTTTATTTTATTTTTCTTTTGAGACAGGATCTCACTCTGTATCCCAGGCTGGTATTAAACTTATTATATTGCCCAAACTGGCCTCAAAGCCACAGTGATCCTCCTGTATCAGCCTCCCAAGTGCTAGGGTTAGAGGTATGACCCACCATACAAAATAATATTCATGAATTGTAATCATAATTTTAAGTGAAAGGAGCCACAACTTGTATGATTACATTTATATTAAACACCCAACATTGGCAAATCCATAGAGACAGAAAATAGATTAGTGAATTCCTGGGGCTGGAAGGAGGGAAAATGGGGAGTGACTCTTTAATGGATACAAGGTTTCCTTTGGGGATGTTGAAAATGTTTTAGAATTAGATACTGGCAATGGTTTCACAATACTATGAATGCACTGAAAGCCAGCTGAATTGTGTACTTTGCGAAGGCTAAAATAATAAATTTTATATTACGTCTGTTTTATCAGAATAAACTTAGAAAGTATATCATACCCAAAGCTTTTGGTTCAAGTCGAATAGTTTTACCCATTTGCATAAAGTTTTTTAATAGCATTAAGTTATCATTTTTGGATCTGGGCCCAAGTAGGAGTCTTAATGCTTATGACATTCTGCCAATTTTTTTTTCCTAGTGTTGTCTAGAAAAAGACTTTATATGCCCTGCAAGAAGCAGAAATGGGAGATGAAACTGAACTCCTGGAACCCAGATACATGCATTCTAGAAAGGAAAGTATTGGACAAAGTTTGAAGACCACTTAGAAGACTGAAAAAACGCTGATAAGAAAGCTCAGTATTAGTATAGATTAGGAGTGTCAGCTAGGCCCATCACACAGACATGGGTTCAAATCCCAGCTCCATTCCTTCAGCTATGAAACTCTGGGCAACTCACAAAAACACAACCCTGGTCCTCTCTCTTGCCCATCTAGAGCAGTTCTTCTGTTATTTCTATATGTTTATTGACAGGTTAAAAAAACAATATGAGACTTAGTAAATGCCCTTCTACAGCTTTATAAATGTCAATCCGTTTGATCTTTAGCAAACCTATTGAGGTAGATGCTGCTGTTACAGCCGCCCTCATCTAGCAGATGTTCAAAATGACACACAGAGGTGTCAAGGGATTTGCTCAAGATCACACCCAGTTACTAATGGCAGGACTATGGTTGGAGCCCCATCTAGGTAGGAGCCCACCTCATTAATAATACAAGTCATATCTTGTTTGAAGATGTAATTCTACTGCATTTGAAAACAGAGGGCTGGAGTAGTTCAGTCATAGAGTACTTACCCAGTGTTCAAGGCCACTGGTTCCATCTATTCAACCAAAAATCAAGGAAAATTACTACCCTTGGGGAGTTCCCAAGGAGCTCTGTGCCAAAGACAAGGTGTGTCACTCATGCTATCTTTGGGTTCCTTTGCTTCTAGGGAGCACTTGGCAGGAAAAAGTATCCACTGTTAGAAGCTATATGCAGAAACACATCATGGCTCCAACTGGTCTCCTCCTATCAGCACTTGATGAGACAGCCTGTGAGTGGGGATTTGTGAACATAAGTGGGTCCAAGTAGTCCCAAGCCTCCTGGGCCTTGCAGCATATAGCTCTTTCTAAAATATCATATCCATGGCCATGGCTTGTGCGAGCTCAAAGCGGGAAGAGAGCAGCTGCTCAGGGCTACAGAACAAGGAAGTCAGGGAGCTCCAAGAAAGTGTGCAAGCCCACAGGCCACCAGAGAAATGTACTAGCCAGAAAAACAGAGTGATTATGTCTCCTTAGGGGGAAGAAGGCCAACAAAGCCATCAGCAGCCCTGGCTGTCTGTCATCCAGGCCTCTCAAAGTACCAGCTTTGACACCCAGAGTAACCCTATTCTGTTCCCACATGACTGAGAGCTTTCTGCTCATTTCCTATGGCTGGTCTTCAGACATTTGGAGGATGCACCAATACTGTGTGCCCAATGAGAAATCCATAGCTCTTTTCAGTAGCTCAATGATCTCTAAGAAAACTGAAAAGCAAAAAAATAAGAAGAAGAAGAAAGAAAGAAAGAAAGAAAAACAAAAGAAAACTGAGAAGCATTCAGAGGTAGATCCCACAAACTACTGTCAGTAGTGATCATGAAGACCAAACAAATAGTGAAGCATAGATGTCCGAAATTCCTGCCCTATGCAGAATAGCTTCAAAAAGTCCCATCAATTTTTTTTTTTAGGGCTCTTCAACCTTCGGAGCAGCGACATCCCCTATAACCCCTTCTTCTACTCCTACACTCTGCTCACGAACTCTTCCATCAGGTACAGTTTCTCCTTGGCTCACTCTCGTGAATTTCTTCCAACTTTCCACTCTGTCCTATACCACTGATGTCACAGCCTTCAGGGTACTCATGATTTGGGTGCCTACCACAGCAGACTTCTCTAGGAGACCTCCCACTGGCTGTTCCCAACCTCTTGACTTCTGGTTCCAGTGAACCCAAGTGTAATGCCCTGGCTCTCTATGCTGGCTTCCTGTGACCATTTGGAGTCAAAAGACTGGTATATGCCTCTGCTTCCATGTGTTGTCTTTAGTAGGCGGGCACTCAGGGCCTTCTCAGTTTTCCCTCTCCACCTAGGTTGTTTGTCAACAAGAGTCGCTTTAGCAATGAGACCCAGCAGTACCTGAATACAGGCTGCACATTACCCATGTGTGTGCAACTTGAGGACTATAGTCAAATTCGTGACAGTGTGAAAACCTATGTCTCAGGAAACGTGAAAATCTTGATCGGGGTCAGCTATACCACCTATGGGATCTATGAAGTAATACCCAAGGTAGGTTTGCAAGTCACTGGCCTCCTTCTGCTCCAGGCATGGCAACTGTCAACTTAAAATAGGGCTCCTCACGCCATTGGGCCAGCTAGTCAGTCAGCAAATGTGCACTGTGTACCCTTGTAGGCCTCATTGGAAGACACAGGAGGAAGCAGCAGGGGTGTCTGTCCTCAGAGCCCATACAGCTTTTTGAGGAGACTAGACAGAATATAGCCTTGTCTTGAAGAAGCTTTAGAGTCAGCTGAACTTGATACTGACCTGAGCTCTTTTCTTCATAAATGGCCATGTAATGACCTTGAACAAGTAGCTCAGTCAGTCTAGATGTCTGTTTCTTTAAAATGGCAATGAAGTTGAGCACTTACAGTAGCTGTGTGACTTCAAGGACATAGTATTTGTGATTGCCAGTGGTTGATGTGGTACATGTTTGGGGGCTGGTAACTGCTCTGCTAGAACAGCCTGTAGACTCCAGCATCCCAGGCCTGACTGCTGGTACCAGGAAAATGTTCATCAAGGAAACCTATGTACCAAAGACTAGGAAAGAACTACAAATCCAGGAAGTAGCCAAAGGGGAGGGCATGGCCGTGAAAGAGGTCAGCAAGTCTCACAGTCTTGCCCTAGCTGGGACTTCCTTCCTCTCTGTTCTTTCTAAAAAGTTCTTATCCTGGGCAATACTTTTAGTCCATGTTTTAGTCTGTGCTTCCAACAGGAGAAACTTGTGACAGACACCTACTCCCCAGTGATGTTAATCAAGGCTGTGAAGAACAGCAAGGAGCAGGCCCTCTTGAAGGCCAGCCACGTAAGTCTGTATGACATGGTATCTTGGCAGTTCTATTTGATGGTTTAGCCTTCCAGGGAGAAGCCCAAGGAAGATTCTGAGTGAAAGCAAAGGACATCGAATATATATATATATATATATATATATATATATATATATATATATTTTTTTTTTTTTTTGGTTTTTTGAGACAGGGGTTCTCTGTGTAACAGCCTGGCTGTCCTGCTGTCCTGGACTCACTTTGTAGACCAGGCTGGCCTCGAACTCACAGAGATACGCCTGCCTCTGCCTCCGAGTGCTGGGATTAAAGGCATGCGCCACCAACGCCCGGTCACGAATATCTATATCTATATCTGTATAGAGATGTAGATATTACATGTGGTGATGTGCATTGCTTTGAACACTGCCTGTGTTAAATAAGTGTTAGCTGTAATGACTTCCTGCCTGGAAAGAGGATGGCTCACTTTTTAGAATATTCTTAAGATTAGGATAAAGACCTCATTTTGAAAGAATTTTTCTTAAGAAAAAATTTCAACATATAACACATCAGAGAAAATAGCCTAAGATTCCCAATGTCCCCGTTACCCAGCTTCAATAATCATCAAGTCATGTCCAGTGCTGTTTCATCTGTAACCACCCCCCACCATGCATGACCCTCCCCCCGCATACCCCTTGCTGCTGGATTATTTTAAAGCAAATCCCACATGACCTATCATTTCAGCCGTCAACACTTCAGTGAGTATTTCCAAAGATAAGAAGGCTTTTAAAAACATGAGTACACTCTGATTAGATATAAGCATTAACGAGAATCCTTTGCTATCCGGTAGCCAGTAAAATTGTCATGTTTTTAAAGCACTCAATCCCAGGGCAGCTATCTGATCTTCTCCCTTGTGTGAGGAGGCTGCCACTCAGGCCTGCCTCAGTTCAGCTTCCTGCTTTAGGTGCGGGATGCTGTGGCTGTGATCCAGTACTTGGTCTGGTTGGAGAAGAACGTACCCAAGGGCACGGTGGATGAGTTTTCTGGGGCAGAATACCTTAATGAGTTACGACGGTACTTGACATATTATCATTTGGTGTAGGGGTGGGGAAGTGAAGAGTAATTAGTCCCCTTAGGAGGAAGAAAGGTTCTCCTTGTATTTGGAAGTGAGATTGACAGGTTCGTGGGTGATCTGGAAGCTGTGCAGGGGGTGTTAGAAGACCTTCCCCAGCCCTACTGAAAGCAGGGACAACCCAACAGCACCCCCTAGTGACTGCCTTAGACAGAACTCCCTCTCCCTCAGAAAGGCTGGCTTAGGCCAGGGGCCCTCTGGAACACTTGGGAGCTTCCAGTAGGGCTTCCTGAGGCAACTAATGGTACCATCTAGGTTTGAGGTGCAAGAGATAGCACACAGGTGGGATGTTTTTCAAATACAGGGAACTACCTTTCTTCTCTCCCATAAGTAAAATGGATGCAGAGGGTCCTCTCTCCTCTTTACTTGAATGTTCTCTCTATAAGTGTCAGGACAAATCTGGCCGAGGTGGGACTGGAAAAGGCAGATGGAGTTAGGCTGGGGTGGAGGCAACTGGACCTTCATTTTCTGTATGACTTATCATTTGTTGTGTGACATATCCCAGTCCCTGGGCCATTCTCTGACCATTCCTTACCTTGCCCTGCCTAGGAATGAAAGCTTCTCCTCTGGACCCAGTTTTGAAACCATCTCTGCTAGTGGCCTGAATGCTGCCCTGGCCCATTACAGGTACTTCAGAACAAAAAGAATTTTTCTAGAATGCTTGTGAGCAGGGGTCATGGCTTTAATACAGGGGGGTTTGGGGTGGGAATGGAATATTCAGAGTTCTGAGTCAACATTTAGGGTTTGGAGCCTTCAGGGCTGTGGGTGGTCAAAGGAGGAACTCCTCTGCCATTTGGAGTCTTCTTGAAATTAAAAGGCTTGGATGTGGCTTTTGTTCCCAAAAGAACAAAAGTTCTTTGGTGAGTGCTTGAGTGCTTCTGGTGTCTTCAAGGTTTAAGGAAAGCATAGATACTGTTAGAAGCTCTCTCTCTCTCTTTCTGTGAATTATTTGTTATCTATTTGTCTGAGATAGTTTTATTGTCTTTTGTTTTGATTTTTGAGACAAGGCCTCACGTAGCCCAGGCTAGCCTCAAACTCATTATGTAATCAAGATTGGGTCTTGCTTCCTGATCGTCCTAACCTGGCCTCTTATGTGCTGGAATTGCAGGTGTGGACTACCACACCTAGCTTGAGACAGGGTTTTGCTTTGGAGCTTTGGCTGGCCAGGAACTTGTGATCCTTCTAGGTGACCTTTGTGATCTCATGATCACAGGCATGAATACCAAATACAACTCCACAGAAAAAAAGCCTCTCTACTCCACTTCCATCAACCATAGTGAGTCCAAAATATAAGTTAATCAGATACTTGATTTCATAGAAAACAAACTACGGTAGGCATCCCTGATAAAATTTGGAGGACCAAGCTGACCAGATGCATCAGGTTGGCCTGGACATGGCAGAAAAGGAGTCAGATGCCCTCCAGGAAAAGACCGGGCATGTCTAAGAACTCCCTTCCCTGATGCCTCCCAAGCCTTTCCCAGAGACTCTAGAGAGTGGCAGAATTGGTATACTTCAGTCCTCTAAAATATTGTTCTCCAGTCCTAGCCTTAAAGTCCCCTCTCTTCCTATGCCCTAGCCCCTTGGGACCCTCTTGGATGAATTGAGAACTTAGAGCAAATGAGCGTTCAGGCCCAGCACCTCTCTGTTTTGCTGTGGGCCTCTTGAAAGCCTCTTGTCTCTGTGGGCTTCTTCTTATGCAAGTAGAGATGGCCAAAACAAGTAGCCTCTGAAACTCTTAACTCCTCTTCCTGGGGACCAAGGTCTTGCTTGGCCATATACAGGATAAAAAGTGTGCTGAGGACAGTAGCTGCAGTTGGAACCAAGTGCTTTCCCAGGATTTTTGGGGAGTGGCATAATTATTTCCCAAAAGCAGAAATCCTGGAAGGCTATCCCCCAAGTAGGGAGGGAGTTCCTCTGTTTCTCCTCAGTCCCTGTCCTCGGGTTCACCCTGTTTTTCCGGTGCAGGGTTCAGAGTATTCCCTCTCACTGTTCATTCTCATTCCCAGCCCTACCAAAGAGCTGCACCGCAAGCTGTCCTCAGATGAGATGTACCTGGTGGATTCTGGGGGCCAATACTGGTATGTACACCCCATCATGCCTTGGCCTGCCTCTCAGCTCAGACAGCCTAGGCTTCCAGAGGCTGGTTGAAACTGACTTTCCTGGGTCATAGGTCTTCATTTGATGAAAGCAAGGACCTGCTTTGACTAAGTCCTGGATAGCCTTCTCATGTTCCCATTGGGGGTGTCTGCACAGTAAAAAAATACACAGAGATTAGAATAATGGGGCACTCATGCAGCACCTGTGTGAGAATGAGGAAAAGACTCTACTTGCTTAACTAATTTTCTTTTCATGTCTGCAAATTATTTACACAGATCTGCCTGACTGCACAAACATGAACACCCATATTCTCACCCACTCATACAAGCCTTTGGCACACCCCACATCAGAGCCATCAAACCCAACTCATTCCCTGTGGCAAGATGAGGACCATGTGAGGTTGAAAATGGAGGCAGTTGAAAGAAGTAGCCCTTTAGAATCATGCCTAATAAGCTAACTGTATTCTTTTGAAATGTTGGCCAGACATTCACAGTTTCATCGGGTTTCCCAAGTCCTATGAAAAGGGTAAATGAGCTAAGGACAGAGGCTCTTGTTCATAGCACACCTCTTGGGGAACCAACTTGCCATGTGCTCGGCTTAGCAGCCTGTGCTTATCACTAGTTTGATGCTATGTAAACTTGAGATGGTGGCAAAGAGGAAGTAAATTTGTGGGGGGTGTGTTCGGTTGGGGCATGCTCAGAAGAGGATGAGGTAGGGAAATAGTCACCTCACTTCCTCTTCTCTCCTGAGGAAGAAGTTCCCCATGCCCCATGACCTACTCTCAGAAGCCCCAAGTCCTGGGAACTTTTCCTCCCTCATGCCTCCCCACTGAGCTGGGTATGCTTAGGGCCTGCCAGGGAGAACCACTAAAGCTAGTGATTGTGAGTTGGACCTGCTGGCTCTGGCTTCCCTTCCATGGAATTCTGAGCGATGTTCATAACAAAGAACATCTTATGAGGAGTCAGCATTTTCTCCAGCCTGGATTTACCAAGTCTTGGGGATGGAGATGCCCTCACAGCCTAATGGCTTCAGTGGCCTCATCTCTAATAAGGAAGCCTGCTCTGTTGTGTTCCGTGGGGAGCTGAAGAAGTATCCTATAGATGGTAAATGGCTGTGATTGTCGGAATGTTAGGATAATGCCAGATTTCTGAACCTCAGTCTCCCCGTCTGTAATTTAGACAGAGAGGGGGAGAGGGAGAGAGGGGGGGAGAGAGAGAGGCAATTCCCTGAGCATAGCGACTTCTTTTTTTCAAGACAGTGTTTCTCTGAGTAGTCCTGGTTGTCCTGGACTCAATTTGTAGACTACGCTGGCCTGGAACTTGCAGAGATCCGCCTGACTCTGCCTCCCCAATGCTGGGATTAAAGGCGTGCGCCACCACGATTGGCAATTACAGACAGCCGTGAACTGCCATGTAGGTGCTGGGATTTGAACCTGGGTCTTTTGGAAGAACAGCCAGTGCTCTTAACCGCTGAGCCATCTCTCTGAACATAGCAACTTTTACCTTAAGAACTATACTAAGTCCTTTTGGTGCCTGAATGCTGAGGTATGACTCTGATGGTGGTACCTATCCTCTCTCCCTCCTCTCCCATCTATCCATCTTTCTTCCTTTCTGACATGATCTCACTGTATAGCCCAGCCTGGCTTTGCCAGCACAATCTTTCTTTCTTTCTTTCTTTCTTTTTCAGCACAATCTTCCTAACTCAGCCTCCTGCATTCTAGGATTATAGGCATGAACCACCATGCCTGGTTCTCTATTTTCCTTTGCTTCCCCCATGTCCTACTCCAGCTTGGTCACTCAGCCCCTAGTAGAAACAAGTAGTAGAAAATATACACGAAGCACATAGCCCTGGACCCTCCTCTCAAGTAATCAGCAGAGTTGGATGTATTCGTTCCCTTTTTCCACAGGGATGGGACCACAGATATCACCAGAACAGTACATTGGGGCACCCCTACCGCCTTCCAAAAGGTAAGTACTGTACCACAATTTCTCCCTTCAATTTCCCCCAAGTGGTCACTTCAAGAGCCCTTTCAAATTGAGAGAGTAAAAGTGAGGCCCAGAGATGTTATGGAGTTTGGCCAAGGTCACACAACAAGTGCCAGGGAAGCCAGGGTAAAGTTGAGCTACCACCAAGAAGACCTCAGGCCATGCGTATCCTCCTGTCATGTCAGTCTGTGAATATACAGACATTGGCCATCTGTATGTTCAGCCTGTGCTCTTCAAAAGGGAGGGAAAGCTATCTCTAGTGGAGATCCAAAGGAGCCAGAGCTGGTCTGAAAACAGGGAGGCCTGCTCAGCTGGAGTGGATCCTGGGACACTGGCTGGGTGGGGGGTGGGGCTTACTTGCAAGGAAGTACCTTGCATGCAGCCAGGAGCAGAGAGGGGGAAGCCCTGCTGTGCGGGCCTTTAGGAGCTCATAGTTTAGCATGTTAAGGAGTCTGCTTCCTCAGAGTCCCAGATGGCAAGCCAGTGCAGGAGTGTGGGGAAAGGAAGTGACCACATGGTCACGATCAGTGACCAGAACAGATTACTGTTGTCAATTCTTCTCCCCCAACAGGAAACCTGCCCTGCCACATAGTCAGGCCCAATTCAAACTTCAAGCCTTAAGAAAAACTAAAGGAAGTTGCTAAGGCATGGTAGCACATATTGGGGAGGTAAAGACAGGAAGATTGACTGTTCAAAGCCAACCTTGGCTGCATAGCAAGTTGAAAACCTACACCTGTGAGGAATACAGGAGTAACCAGGCTAACTTTACCTGAGCATTTGCTCATCGCCTTATACTCATTGTCAGTCTATCTCATCCTATAGCTTTAGAAACCAGGTACTATTAGCACCCTATTAAATATGAGGAAACCAAGGTATACAAAGGTGAGAGAGTCTGTGAGTGGCCAAGCTAGGATTCCAGATTTGAGACGAAAAAGACCTGCCACCCACTCAGTCACTACTGTCTACAAGCATTTTCTCAGTCAGCACATGATAATGACCTCTGTACATCAGCCTAAGAGAAGCACATGTAATTGGACACAGCTTTGGAAACACCTTTCTCCCCCACCTTACTTCAGTCATCTTCCAATCTATCTTTTAGCCCTGGTCCTGGGCCTCTATTCCCATCTGCTCCAATCCAGGCAGCTTGAAGTTCCCTGGATCCTCCTCTTGTCCTCCATATAACCTCTTCCTCCTCTCTCCTTACCAGGAGGCCTATACACGTGTGCTAATGGGAAACATCGATCTGTCCAGACTTGTCTTTCCTGCTGCTACATCAGGTAGAAACCAGACTGGAGCCTGGCATCTCAGGCTCTGATTTTATGGGACTCAGATTGCTATCCTGGGAGACTAGTGGGACACCCAGCCACTCTCACATAAATGAAAAAGTCTAGTCAAGAGAGAGGACTTGATCAAAGTCCTACATATGGTTAGTGGAAATACTGGTCCTTGAACCCAGGTCTCCTGCTTCTTAATCCAGTGCTGTCACCCAGAGGCAGAGAATGTCAGTATGAACCTCAGAAGTCATATACACTTCTTGGAGGAAGTCACTGTCAAAGTGCTAAGGCCTAACTCACGAGGAAACATTTCAGTAATTTCATCAGTCCAGGTAATGAATCTAATGTATAACAGTGTTAGAGATAGTGAGGAGTCGGGATGGGCTGGTCAGAGAGGTGTTTACTAGTTTCATCCATTATCCCTTCGCTATCCCACCCCAGTGTCCTCTCAAGAGCCCTTATCCTCAGGTACCACCCTAGAAGCTGAGTAGGAAAGGTCAAGATGGACAGTCTGGGGTCCAGCCAATGGACTGGGAGCAATCTCTTTTCCCTTTCAGGGAGAATGGTGGAAGCCTTTGCTCGCAGAGCCTTGTGGGAAGTTGGGCTCAATTATGGTCATGGGACAGGCCATGGCATTGGCAATTTCCTTTGTGTGCATGAGTGTGAGTATCTTCTCGGTTATCCTTGTTTGATCCTCTCCTACAAGATACAGTCTTCCACAGACATGGGAATTACTAATCCCCAGAAAGGCATGACCCGCCAAGGTCACCAGAAAGGAAATGATGCTTCAAAGGCTGAATGAAGAGTACTGGCAGTGAGGATTCCAGGGAGAGAACCAAGACTTGCTGACTAAATGGCATATGCCCCAGATAAATAAAAGGCAAAGCCTATCTGGTGTGTGCCAGTTCCAGATATGACAATTGCTTCTAGACACACCTAGGGACCCTTTGTCCTCTTATCTGTTCTTCCCCAAGAACCTGCTCACTTCCAAGCTGGTGACACATGGAGCTGAAACCCTGCTTATATCTTCTTTCCCAGGGCCAGTGGGATTCCAGTCTAACAACATTGCCATGGCCAAGGGCATGTTCACTTCCATTGGTATGGTTCTTGAGTCCCTCCACCCTACCACCCAGTCCCAGAGTGGAGCTATCTGGGGAGTGCAGTCATATGCATCCATCTTTAGGAAGATTGCTGAGCTTAGACTTAGCCCAAGTTTTCTTTCCCAAATGTAGACCCAAATGATTATTGCACCCTTACTCCAACTCACTCTACCCATACCCTTTTTGCTGTTTAGTTTTAGACCATCTTATGTAGCACAAGCTGTCCTTGAACTCATTATATAGCTCAAGCTGCCTTTAAGCTCCTGATCTACTTCCACCTCCTCAGTACCAGGATCACAACCATGTGTCACTACTCCTGGATCATCATAACTCTCTTTTTATCTTTGGGAAATGGTTTCCAGGTGTACACCCAGAGCATGGAGTTGTCTATCAAATGCTGGGGTAATAGGACAATGGCACACATAGAGATTGGAGCCCCAAGTGGGCTCCAGTCTTCCTTACTAGACTACAAGGGAGGGAAAGTGAGGCCAAGTTATACCTGAGAGGATTTGAGGCCAGGCATCTAATAAGTTGTTGGGCTGACAGAGCCAAAGCCACAGGTACCCTGGTTGCCAGGCCCTATAGTTACTTGTGGATTGGTGTAGGTAACTTGAGCATGGGTCCCTCTTGCCTATTTTGTAATGTCATTAGCTTCTCTGTATGTGCTTCTCAGAACCTGGATACTACCAGGATGGAGAATTTGGAATCCGTCTTGAAGATGTGGCCCTTGTGGTGGAAGCAAAGAGCAAGGTAACATGTCATGGGTTAGTCACACATGGACACCATAGGTCTGACTTTGGGATGAATGGAGGTAATGAAGGCCAAAGAAGGGTATTTGATGTACAACCATGAATTTATCTGAAGTCTTATTTGGGTCTTCAAGAATTCTATAAATTGGGGCTGGAGAGATGGTTCAATGGTTGAGAGCACTGGCTGTTCTTCCAAAGGACTGGGGTTCAAATCCCAGCACCCATATGGCAGTTGGTGGTACAAACCTTTAATCCCAGCACTCGGGAGGTAGAGGCAGGCGGATCTCTGTGAGTTCAAGGCCAGCCTGCTCTACAGAATGAGTTCCAGGACAGCCAGGGCGACACAGAAACCCTGTCTCAAAAAAAAAATCTATAAATCCTTTTCTCAAGCTGCACACTGGAATCATCCAGTAAACTGGGGTTTTTTCTTTCTTTTTAAATATTAGTGCTAGGCCACACTCTACATCAAATGAATCAGCATCCTTGCCCTAAATCACTGGTTCTCAGTGCACATAATAATCCCCAGGAGAGCTTGTTAGAAATAAAGATTTGATATTATAGCAACCAAGAAGACGAAATACCTGGATATAAACTTTAACAGACTTACACAGAGAAACTCTGCTAAGGGACATAAAAAAGATTTAAGTAAATGGTGCTCTCTGGGAAGAAGCCTTAATATTATAAACATGCCATTCTCCCTAAATTAATCTATAAATTCAAGACTACCTCTATTTCAAAGTTAAGTGGATAGTTTTGTGACTTCACCAATGATAGTAAAGTTTATTTGTGAAAATAAAGATGCAAAATATCTAGGTAGCTAGGGGGAGAAAATGAAAGCTTAAGGAGAGATAAGGAAAACTAGCCGTATCCAATCCTACCATAAACTATCCCAGCAAAAACAAGGTGGCACTGGAGATGAAACAGACAGCAGAAGTAATGAAACAGAACAGCCAGTCCAGAAATAAACCTCTAATTCACATAAACATGGGGAGTTAGCTGGTGTTTCACCACAGGAGGGAAGAGAGAAATCATTCCACAAATAGGCAAGGCAATGACCGATTAATCATTGTGTGGAGGAAACAAAATGACATTACTGTTACAGCAAATAAAATCCCAGATGGACCAAAGAGGGTTTGTTATCACATATTCATTGCATGAGATCTGGGGTATCATGTAATTTGATCATCTTCAAATACCCCTTACCTGCTCTTGACTCCCTCTTCCTGCTGCTAGAAAACTGAAGTTTCATAGTGAACAATAGGACCACTAAGGCCTCCAAGAAAACCTCTATGAATTCATTTATAAACCCAAGTAGAAAAGAACCTTTCTATAAAAGACCCAGAAGTGATGAGGAAAAAGGTTCATAACTAAATTAAATAGAAAATGTCTGTCTGAAAATCATAGCATAGCCAAAATCAAAAGCTGTTTTAAATTAAGTACAATAAAGTATGAATATCTTTAATTTTACTGTGAACTCCTATAAGATAAAAAAGGGGGAAAGGAGGGGGAAAAGGACATGAAGAAATAGTTCACTAAAATGAACAATCATTCAATGTGTGTGAAAAGATGCTCAACTGTGACCTTAAGCATGTATAAATCAAACAGCAATAGAATAGCAGGTAATTCCCCTAGGTTTAGTATTAAGTAAAAGTACTAGAGGAAGGTAGAGAAGTGTGTATGGTAGGATACACACAGTTTGTGTGACTTTAAAAAACATGTATATATAGGTATATACAGTTACCAGATTAGTAAAAAGTAGAGACTTTGAGAATAAGAAATGCTGGTGAGCCGGGCGGTGGTGGCGCACGCCTTTAATCCCAGCACTTGGGAGGCAGAGGCAGGCAGATCTCTGTGAGTTCGAGGCCAGCCTGGTCTACAAAGCGAGTCCAGGACAGCCAGGGCTGTTACACAGAGAAACCCTGTCTCGAAAAACCAAAAAAAAAAAGAAAAGAAAAAGAAATGCTGGTGAGTACATGATGTGATGAACACCCTCCTTCACTGTTGAGAGAAGTATATATTGGTGCAAACTTTGCGGAGGGCAGTTTAACAGTATCTATCAAAATAACCATTAAAATTCTATGCCTTTTGTCTCAGCTATCCCTCCACCAGACATGTAAGATCCGGATATAGTCCCAAAAGTTCATCAAAATCTTTAGATAGTGTTAGTGACTTGTAGTACTGATAGTAATAGTTAAAAAAAAAAAAAGCAAATAGCCCCCAAACTCATAGCTAGTTAAGTAAATCAGGAGATATCCCCATACTTCAGGCTCTTACATATCCCGTTTTAAAATGAGGTAGATCCTGCCCTCCTGACCCTTGCTACTTTCAGTCACTTTCTCAACCTCCCTCACTTTCTTACCTTCTTACCTTCCCTATGGACTTTCAGTACTCAGGGACCTACCTGACTTTTGAAGTGGTGTCCTTTGTGCCCTATGACCAAAAACTCATCGATGTCAGCCTGCTGTCCCCAGAGCAGGTAAGTGTCTTTAGTACTGCCTACTCTTCAGCCTATAAATAGTTGACTTCCAACCACCCTAGGCCTTTCTTGTCCCTCTTGCCTCTATTCCAAAGACTTCTGCCCTTCACCAGGAAGATCCACATTGGCACGTAGGTACTCAGTGGGGGGTATATCCTCCCAGCTTGTCAAAGATTCCAAAGCTTCTAAGACTTTTTAGTCAGACCAGCATGTCCCTACTCAGTAAAACCCTAGGGAATCTGAGACTGGTATTCTAAGCTCTGCCACCAAAAGCCATAGAATGAAGCAGTTCCTTCCCACTCTGGGCCTCAGACTCCCCTTTTGTAAAATGGAGATAACTACTCTGCTTCCTTTTTATTCCTGTGCCAGACAGCACTCTCCTCTCCATGAGCATCACTATATTATTAAGCAACCATCAAGGAGCACTGTCTCTGGCAAACTCCAGAAAACAGCAGAGGTTTGAAAGTGGCTGGCTCCCTAGTCCACAGTGAAGCTAGAGTACCATAGCAGGGGACTAGATGGTACCAAGACCTCATCTTCTGGCAGCTTAGCTCAAATTCACTTCCCTTTGCAGCTCCAGTACCTGAATCGCTACTACCAGACCATCCTTGAAAATGTTGGCCCAGAACTACAGCGTCGTCAGCTGCTGGAGGAGTTTGCATGGCTGGAGCAGCACACAGAGCCCCTGTCAGCCAAAGCCCCTCATACCACCTCCTTGACCTCTCTGTGGGTAGCCTCCATTCTTGCCATCCTCAGCTGGAGTAGTTAGAGGCCCCCAGTTCTCCTGGAGACTGTTCACTTAGGTTTGGGATTCATTTGTTCCTGCTCAGCTATCTGCCCTCTGTTCCATACATACCCCGAGAGTCCCTGCTAACCCTTCACCTCAAAGCCACTGTCCTAAGCTTCCTTCAGAGCCAGATCCTGGGCAGCATATTATACCTTCTCCCAGATGTGCCCTGGGATAGCAGAGCACATAGCCTGCAACAGTGAGTCCCTCTCTCCCCAAGTAAAGGCCCCTGTAGGGTAATGCCCATATTTATAGGGCTCCTTAGCCCTGAGGGCCCCATCCTATCCCCACCTGCTGGAGAGGGCCAGGGCTATTCCCACCCACATTGACTCCAGACTATTTTAGGCTGCCTCTGGCCACCCTTACTAACCCCCAGGCCTACAGTGCCTCCTGGCTATAGACTGTAGAGTTGAAGGATTATGAGTGACTCAACCCTGCCTGCTGTATCTGGAGAAGAAGACAACTGGGTGTTCTGGTCACAGACTACCATTCTAATATTGGAGAGAATAGATAAGTGGAAGTCAGCTGTGGCCTGGAACTGTAGACCTCATTTGGGAACACACATCTGTCCTCTCCTCACATGTGAGCCCACAGCTCCTAAACCACCAATGTGCCCCTTGACAAGTGATCACATAGGGAGTTAAGGCATAGGACTTTGATGTGAAGTAGAAAAAAATGGTGAGGTGTTCTGCAATGTGGGGATCAACCTGGGCAGTCATGCTATCCCAGAGTCCTCTGGCACTCAGGGAGCATTTCAATCTTCTAAGGTGGAGCCACCATGGCGATGCCTCTCATATCTTTGAAGAACTCTAAACCTTGTGTGGGCAGACTTTGATCTCCACGTTTTATAGACAGGAAAACTGACTTTCAGACAGGAGGTGTGGCCTGTCTGAAGAGACTCAGAACTCAGTTAGGAGATGGGGTTAGGAGATGGTGGGGGCAAATGGACCAGCATTCTGGTTCCTTTGCCCATCGGCACTGTGCCAAGTCTCTTAGCCTACATCTCAGCCACCGCCTCATTTACTGAACATGCTGTCATCAGTGTTTTCTCTGGTCTGTCCCTGACTAGCCGTTAGCCACCTGGGCTCACATCCTGCTAGATGCTTAAAACAACTTTGCAAAAATGCCTGCCTCTGGTTTTGCATTGTGTCTGCTGTTGCTGTATTGGAGGAGGCTGCTGGTACCTGTGGCTTTTGTGGTGGGGGAGGAAGAGAAGAGGCCGAGGTGGGGGCAGGGATGTGAGGCTCCTAGAATCTCAGTAGGGAAACACGTGGGCTTGAGAATGCACTCATGAGCATGCGTGTTAGTATGTGTGTGTGCTCCATGCCCCCCAGCTACCTCCAGCCTAAATGCAGGTTGCTGCAACATTATGAAGGAGACACAGATGGATTCATCACTCTTGGAAACTTGTTCAGTGTGGTCCATAAAGGTTGGAGCCAGCTCTTTTGTCTCAAGGGAGCACATTGAAGGTGAGAACCAAGGATCTAGGGGCCCAGTGTTTAACAAAAGCAATTGGCCTAATTTTCTGAGTGTGAAAATGATGTGTGGAGGCTAGGGAGATGTCTCACTGGTTAAAACACTTGCTATACAAGTGTGAGGACCACAATTCCTACCCCCAGAAAGTCACAGAAATGCTAGGTAGGTGTGGAGCCCTGACTATAATTTTAGTCTCCCAGGGTGGAGACAGGGCATTCCCAGAGCAAGCTGGCTAACAAGACTAGCCATATTGGCAAGTTTTTGGTTTGACAGAGAGACCCTACCTTGATGAATAAAATGGAAGAGAGACATAGAAGAAGATTTTCAGTATCAACCTTCTACCTCAGCATAGGTGTACACACACACACACATGCACACACACTCCACACACATGAAAAAATATATGATGACTCAAATTTGCTTCCAAAGGCCTCAGACCTGTCCTGCCCTCACTGAGAAGCCTGTCATTGGTGAGCCTGCTTGAGGTGTCACTTGGTCTCTGAGAGCTAATATTTCTAAAAAGTCAAGTCATCCTCACTACCCTCACTGTGTTCTGTTCCACTGTTCAGAAAGCTTTTCGTGCATTTTCTCACTTTATCCTCCCAGGCTATGAGAAGATATTGGCATCATTCTCATTTTCAAAGTGAGGAAAGGGAGGGAGGCCTTTAGAGATTGGAGAGAAACCAACTTGCTCACGGTGGATTTTATATAGAGTTGGTGAATGAAACAGAATTCAAACCAATCAGATGGCTTAAGGACCTGCTCTCTGAAAAGAAGATGGGGGTGTGACTCTTTCCACTTTTCAAATGAGAAAACAGGCTCCACTGGGTTCACAAGACTGAGGATAAGCAAATTCCATACTGCCCTGCATCCCAGGGCATACCTGCCCAAATCTGCCCTGTGTGCCCTGATGCTTGCTCCCAAATTTCTCCTAGTCACTAACCAAGCCACCATTTGCCGGTCATTCAAGCCAAGACCTAGGACCCCACCTGGTCTCCTCATGATTTAGCTCCCCTGTGTCCCCATCTCCGGCCTTGAGATTAAGACCTGCCTCAAGTGAACAGCTATGGAAGGGACTCCAGCCAGCTCAATTCCTCCCCTCTTCCTTAGAACCTGGAGGACTGGCCCCAACTGTTCCAGTTTAAGAGCCTCACTGTATCGTAGTCAGGGAGATGCTGAAGTGTTTATACAGTTAACCCTGGCATCTGAAGGAGCTCCTGTAACACCATTAGGAAGTGGAGAGAGATAGTTCCCCTGTTGGGCTCCAGTCCTGTATTTTCACGCCAGAGGGTGGAGTTCTCCTGACCTTATTGCTGCTGTGGAACAGGCCATATGAAAAGGCCCCTCCCTGTTACTAGGAGTTAAGTTTCTAGGCTTTTAGCCTCAGTTGTAGCAGCTGTGTGGCCTTGGGCAAGTCACGTCACCTCTCTAGTCTTTGGTTATCAGTTCTGTAAACTACCCATGCAGACTTCCTGATGAGGTTGTAGAGAACTGGCCTGTAAGACCCGGATGTGCCATTATTCTAAATCAGGAAGCTACACAGACAAAAGATAATAAAGCTGTTTTTTTTTTTTTTTTAACCTAGTACAAGCTACCTTCAGAGGTAGATGGGAAAACAATTTATTTTGGGCCCAAATTACCTTTCTCCTTCCCTCTCCCTCCCCTCCCCCTCTCCCTCTCTGAAAAGGCTGTTAAGGCTAGCTTCTAATCTGGCTTTTCTAACTAAGCTCCCTAGAGCCCAAGTTTCCTTAGAAACGCTGCAGGGCCTGTCACAAAAAGCAGAGCTCCAACAGCAACAGCCCTCCTGGGCTTTCCATACAACAGTGCTTGAAGTAGTTGAAGGGTCAGCATTGTGGGTGGGTGACCTGAGCATTTCTTCAGGGACTCTGCTCAGAGGAGCCTCAAGCTAGGTTTTATGGTCTTTTCCCAGCTGCCTGTCTTACAGTTCTTTTCTTTCTTCCTTCCTTTTTGTTTTTATTTATTTGTTCGTTTGGTTTGTTTGTTTGCTTTTTTTGAGGCAGAACCTCTTGTAATCCAGGCTGGCCTCAAGGTCACCATGTTGTGGAAGTTGGCCTTGCTTGTTCCTCCTATTTGTTTTATAATTCTTTTTTTTTATATAAGTACTTTATTTTTTTTTCTTCAAGTTACATCTCAGTCACAAACCCTTCCCTATTCCCCCTTCCTG
>CAJQZJ010000518.1:619608-664197 GCA_907164525.1 Lophiomys imhausi | reverse complement strand
ACACACACACACACACACACACACACACACACACACACACACACACAAACAAACACAGACACTTCAATTGTGTGCTGATATTTATACTTCCTTCTAGGCCACACTTTTGCAATAATTTATCCTAGCCTAAACTACCTCCCTTTCTTCTCTGGAGGGTTGTAGTGGGATTGAAGAATATTTGTGAAGTATCTAATGCAGTAGTGAAGAACAAACACAGGGCAAATGAGAGCCTGCCACTCCACCTAGGATGGCAGCTCTCAGGTGCAAGGGACTTTGACATCTGTTTATCTTGTGCCTCCACCAAGCATCTAGCACAAGGCTGCGGCTGCAGCAAGCTCCTGGATCCTGTCTGTCAGCCCATTATCAAGTTTAAGGTGCCCTTGCTCATTGAATTATTCTGCCCTGGCTCACCACTTTAGTTGAGCTCTCTGTGTACCTGGAATGGAACCTATAAAATGCAAATATGATGCAGAAGCCTATTAAACAAGTATTTAGGACCCATTTGCTTCCTGGAGCTTGACGCACTGGGACTCTAGCCAGGGTCATTTGTTGAAAGAAAGGCTGGAGGAAGGCAAGTCAGCTTGAGGGAGACCCTTGGCATCCAAAACACAGGCTGTGGACCAGGTCTTATGAAAATCTAAAGGAAGAAAAGGGGAAGAGCTGAGGACAATTGCCCCGCCTTTCTGGGGGGTCTGTCACCTCTCTGAATTCTGTCCTGAATGCCTTCACTTCCACTTTGCCCTCACCCCCTTTCCCAGGTCTCAGTAGCTCAACAGCCTACTCATTTGCTGGCAGCATTTGAAGGTTCTGCGGTTAGTGTGTGAGCTAGGCTCACTGCTGGGGCTGGGCAAACAGGAAGCGGGCACATCCTGAGCGCAGGCCAGGGTCGCTGCTCAGGCCCGGAAGGTTTTGTGAGCTGTTTCCACCTTCGAGGCTCCTGGCCTTGTAAGCCTCACATGTACCTGGACAAACCAGCAGCACTCTCTATCCCAGTCTCGGGAGAGGTTGACTTCCCGCCTGGGATCACACTGAACCCCCATAGGCTCGATGGCTTCTTCCCCTTAGGTTTCAGGCTTCTGCACACACTGCAAAGCCTTAGTCAGTTAACATGTTGGTTCCTCTAGACAGTCAGGGAAAGACTTTCAGACTGAAAAAAATCAAGCCAATAAGGAAGGGATGTAGCACACAGAATCTTTTCATGAGTCAGCCTGGCTGTTTGGCTGGGCGAGGGCCACTGGAAATACAGTTTTATCTTGAGAGAGATGGACTTTGTCCTTCTTTCCTTAGCTCACAGATGGATTGATGATCTGAAAGCCTTAGGATCCAGGGAGGAAATCACGAGAACATCTTGGGAGATGAGACAGGCCTGCTCATGACTTCTCAAGTGCCACAGAATCTAAAGCCTTGCAAAGGTGCATCATTAGATTTTTATAATGGTGCATGAGGTTAGGAAATAAAAGTTGCAGGCAGAGGATAGACCAGGTAAGAAATACTCCTCACTGAAGATATTCAGTTTCGTGTCACTTTGAGGGTTTATTTCTTACTTGTTCTCTTGTACATTCTTTGAAGAATTATTTTATTCTAAAAAAAAAAAAAGCTGTCTTTGAATTAAGAAAAAAAGGTACACATCTCTTACCCCAGCAATGCCAAACTTTCTGGACATTTAACCTAATAGTAAATTTACTGATGTGCCTAAGTATTTACCTTAAGGACATCCAATAAGTACTTGTGTGTGTGTGTGTGTGTGTGTGTGTGTGTGTGTGTGTGTGTGTGTGTTTAAGAAACCAACGAAAAGCCGGGCGGTGGTGGCGCACGCCTTTAATCCCAGCACTTGGGAGGCAGAGGCAGGCGGATCTTTGTGAGTTCGAGGCCAGCCTGGTCTACAAAGCGAGTCCAGAACAGCCAGAGATATTCAGAGAAACCCTGTCTCGAAAAACCAAAAAAAAACAAAACAAAACAAAAAAGAAACCAACGAAAGCAAGATGATAATTATTATGGATTCACACAACTGAATGCTAATCAGCCATTAAAAAAAATGTGTCGCCGGGCGGTGGTGGCGCACACCTTTAATCCCAGCACTTGGGAGGCAGAGGCAGGCGGATCTTTGTGAGTTCGAGGCCAGCCTGGTCTACAAAGTGAGTCCAGGACAGCCAGGGTTACACAGAGAAACCCTGTCTCAAAAAACCAAAAAAAATAAAAATGTGTCATTCAGTCTAGGGAGATGGGTCTTTAAGGAAAGTGCTTGCTGTACAAGCATGAATACTTGAGTTTGGATCCCTGGCACCTACATAAAAAAGCTGAGTGAAGGGACATACATCTATAACCCCAGCACTGGATGGGGAAGGCAGAGAGACCTGTGGATCCCAGAAGCTCACTGGCCAGCTAATCTAGCTGAAAGCCATGACCTCTGGGTTCAAGGAGAGGTCCTTTCTCAAAAACTAAGGTAAAGAGCAAAAAAAGACGTCCGGCATTGACTTCCTGCCTCCACATCTGAATGCACACATAAGCATGCATCCTGAGTGTGCACACATACACATACATGCACAGATAAAAGCACATAGATCCAGAATAGTTCAGCCAGTCATGGTGACGCACATATATAATCCCAGCACTCAGGAAGCTGAGGCATGAGGATCATAAGTGCCATGCCAGCTTGGGATACATAGCAAGACCCTGAGCATGAGGAAATATATATCACATGAAAAACAAATATCAACAGTTTATGAAATGTGTTTTTTTTCATTAAAAAATTAAAGATAGCTTTACTGAGGTATACGTTCATAAAACTATCACCACAATCAAAATAAGCAAACACATTCATCACCTCCAAAAAGTTCTATATGTCCTTAGTTATCTGTCTCTCCGATCTCTCCAAATCTCCCCAAACCAATGATCTGCCTCCTTTACAGTATGTTTTTTTCTAAGAAGTAAACTTACATTTAGACTGGGGTGCTAGATGCTGAAAACAGTAAGGTATATGTATCTAAACAGTATGAAAGCCAATTATGGAGATTTTTTTGAAGTTTCTTTTTATTGTTCATCTGTATTTGATAAAGTGTATGTAATGCATACCAGGCGCTTTGAAGTAAACAGAAGTCATTGAAAGTATTTAAATGTTTACCACAAATGCTCAATGGTAGCAAACTTACCTGGCATGTGTAAGCCATAGTTTAGACCCCCCCCCACCCCGAAGCACTGCAAATCATCACCACCATTGTCATCATCATTGCCTGCCAAACATAACCCACAAGATGGGTGTGGTGCATCGGCATTTGATAAGTGCCTTTTGACCAAGGCACCTGTTGTCAACATGGAATTGCCTGCAAATGTTTCTCAGTTCTTGTGTGAGCTGAGGGGTGTTGAGTATAGGCACACCTCATCTAGACTGAGACACACATGTGCTGATGGAAACGTGGATAGTTGCTGGGATGATGGTTGTGGGGGATCATGGTTGTAGGAGTAGTGGCTATCTGGTAATGGTAGCAGTAGTGATGATCATCAGGATGATGGCTATGGGGGCAATACTAATGGTAATTGTGATAGCAAGTAATAACTTTGAAGGTGCAAATTGACTGAGGGCATTTATTCAACAGGCAGAGAGATTGTTCACCTTCTGATTTCTGAAGTTTAGTCAGTGAGTATAGAACCTGGATAAGCCAGACAGTAAAAGAACCTCTGGTGAATGACATGAGACAACAGGATTGAGGCTTTTCTCTGATTGTTCAACTCAAGATCTGTCTGCATCAGAATCTCTGGAGACTGAAGCTGGGACTTCCTTCCTCCCTAGAGGCCAGCAGGGGCCATGATTGCTGTAAGAGTAGGTCACGTGGCAAGGTTTCCTGTATGCTGCTGCTGCTGGGTGTCCATGGCCCGCACCTCCAAGCTGCCACTGCAGTAGTAAGAGTAGCAGCCAGAGGCTCAGTCTGTGCCGTTTCACCTGGCTGGTGCTGGGGAAGTTTAGCAAGAGACTTTTGCATTTTAGCACCTTGGAGAACAGAGCAGGAGTATCATCACAGTAGAGGACCATGTTGCGTCGCAAACCCTCCAACGCCAGTGACAAGGAGCCCACTCAGAAGAAAAAGGTGAGGAGCATCTTTGATCGCTCACTCCTTCCTACCTTCTTCCACACTCTCCAACAATCCCCCCCTGGACTCTTAGAAGGGGGAAGTTGAACCAAGGCTGTATGTTGAGCTTGTAGGTGAGGGTTCTCCCAGAAAGCAAAGGGAAGGGGCTCAACGGTCGCTACAGTAGTAAAAGTACGGAAGACGCTTTTTAAATTCTGGAGTTATAGAGCTATGAGTTGGACCTTTAGAAATCTAGAGTTATAGAATACAACCCTACAGCAATGAGATTAAAAAACTTAAGGGCTAGAACCACAGACTTCAGTTTGAAAATTACAAAATACAGCACTCAAGTCGAATCCAAAGACCATATAGTTCTGTCTCCCCTAATCTGGTTCTGTATCACTTCTGCTCAAGTGTGTCCTCTTTGGAACAATCTCATTCAAAGGGGCCCACTAGCCTTCCCAGCCAAGGTGGCCACAGACTCCCTACTCTTTGGCAGGAGCCATACCCCTGCCCATGGAGCTCATATTTACTACAGCTCCCCGGGGAAATTAGAGATGAATCAGTAGGTGCTTTTTTAATTCAGAAAAGGGGCCCACCAAAATGGAGTGAAATTCAGGGCAGGGGTTAGACAGGTTTTTTTTTTTTTTTTTTTCTGGGCAGGGAGAATTTATGAAAAATGAGAAATGAAGCTGATGACATGGTGAGTAGGTGTGAGAGCTGAGTAGGAAATTTTCATGGGGGGAGGAAGGGAGATTTCAAAGGCCAGGAAGGAAGGTAGCTATCATAGATGGCTGAGGTGTTCATCTTCCTGAGACAGGAGCTAGACTGAATGATTCTTGAAGACTCCGCTATACCCGGGTTTCTCTGTTTGTATATATGAGTTCATTTTCTGGTAAGATTCTCCCAGGCAATCAGCCTGTCTGGCCTATATGATTAGTGAGACCACAGGAACATTTATTTCAAAGAAGGCCTGACTAGATCCAAGCACCCAAGCCATAGTCAGGGGCCTCCAGGATTCTCACTGTGCCTTATCCAGTTTCCCCTGGAATTCAACTCACATATACTATGGGGGATCTCCCCTTTGTCAGGAGAAAAGTTCCCAGGCTGTGGGTGACAGCTGAGAAACAGGCTCAGAGCACTGGGGTGTGCATCCTGTCCCATCTCTCAGGATCTTGGTGGTTGCCACTTTCGACTGTACTCTCCCCACCTCAGTTGCTTAGCTAAGATTGCAGTGGTGGTAGGAGGAGGAGGGGGAGATTTGTGAATATTCACACAGGGCTCTGTTACCCCCTACCCTGCCTAAACTAGGCCCCAAAGGCTTGCCATTGGCTGTCACTCCTCAGAGCCAAGCCACTTCCCCTAGTTCTCTAGCTCATGAGGGAAAGAGACTGCTATATAGACCCTAGTAGGCCCCAAACCACAGAAGAATCAAGGTGGAGGAAAGAGTCTGAGAAAGAGCTGACACTGTGACATTAGGACCCTCTGCTACCTCAGGCAGAGGTGCCCCAAGGCACACAGAACAAAAAATCCTTTTCTTCTCTCTTGGCTCCAGTTACCCAGATTCTGTGGTTGGCAGATGGATCTCTGGGAATTCCTCCAGGTTTCTTCTAGAAAAGTCTGTGGTCCACATCCTTTGGGGAAGAGTAGTCCATGTGAACTGCACCTCACTCCTGCCAGAGCTTTTGCCAGCCTCCAGGAGGCAAGATGAGCTTTGCCTCTACATACCCAAGCCCCATACTCTAAAAACACCCTTAGCATAATCACACTTCCAGAAGACATGGCATCTTCTCAAGGCCCAGAGACAGTAGCCAGTTCCATGTTTGGTTGCCAGATAACTGAAGTCAAGTCTCTTCCCTTTGGAAACTGAGGTGTTGTGGCAGAAGGGAATGCACACAGACAATGGAAGCTTCCCCCTCCTGTTCCTGCCTCATCTCCTCCCTCAGCCAACGAGAATATGCTGAGGAAGGGGGCAAGAAAATGGAGCCCTAGACAGTTCATTGACTTACTGTGGGCCTTGGTTTCTTCACCTCTGAAAGAAAAGGTGATCTCTGGGGGTAGGGATCACTTGAATAATAGTTGTAAGAGCACTCTATCACGTGCGTGCTTCTGACTACAAGACAGTACTTACTTGGGCATGAGCCAAGATGGGATGATACTGTAAAGAATTAACCATGGTCCCAGCCTTGAAGTACAGGAAATAAGACCTAACAGCATGGATTGTCACCACTGAGGGAAGGATCGTCAGAGGCCATGTGCTGAACTCTATGCTTTAGTCATGGCATAGTTTGCTGGCTTTTCAGTGTAACCTCACAGAGTAGAGACAGGTATTGCTTTTATACTGACTTCATATCAAGACTCAGACTAGTGAAATTTGCTGGTGCTATCACAGCTAGTGACTTGCAGGGATCGAAGCCAGGGTGCTTAATTTCAGAATCTTGCCTCCTGCTCTCTGTATGCCCCTATCCCCTTTCTGATCTCAGAAGCACTAGGAGGAGAGCAACATGCATAAGATTCTGCCCACCAGTAGGAGAACTCTGTGAAGAATGTCCAGATAGTGTGGACTGAGACAAGCCAACAGAACAGAGGAGGGGGTAGGACTTGGGGATGGTAAATTCAGAACATGGTTTCTGTTGTGGTTCATAAGGATGGAGGATTCTCCAGAGTAGGAAAGTTTTTTTTTCTTAGCTGCCCTGTGGACACTTGCATCATCTTCAAGTTCCAACTGCTTTGCTTTTGCTCTTACTTCCATCAGGTGCCAGTGTTAGGGTCTAAGACATAGAGAGGGAAATTAGTTATAGATTTGTCTCCCTTAAAGACAGTCCTTCTCTCTCTTTTTTTAAAAATGTTTATTTATTACTTCAGGTTACATCTCCATCATAGTGTCCTCTTTCCGCCCCTCCCAGTCCCGCCCTCCCACCCTCTACCCCCAACCCTTTCATCCCACTCCTCTGGAGTGGAGTAAGACAGTCCTTCTCTAATGAATCCCTATTACTAGACCCCCTCCAGGGGAAAAGGGAAGGAACCTAGGCTCATGTTCAAATGTTGGGTTGTTGGCTTCCTTCCAGTCTCTCTCTTCTCCTCTTTTCCCCAATATTAGCACATTGCTCCCCATGGGGGTCCTCATGTCACACTTCTAGAATGACATCCCAACAACACATGCTTTGTAGTATCTCTACAGGTTGTGCAGCCTTACTATGAAAATCTGAAATGCTCCAAAATCTGAAGGATTTTGACAATCAATATGATGCCACAAGTACAAAATTCCACACCTGACCTCATATGACAGGCCATGGTCAAACCACAGGCACAGTATATGTGCTATATAAAATTACCTTCAATCTATGTATATATAAGGACCATATGAAACATACACGAAATTCATGTTTAGATATCTCATTGCCAAAATGTCTCATTATATATAAGCAAATATTAGATTTCTTTTTTCATTAAAAGGGCTAACAAAGTAGCTTAGTTGGTAGAGTGCTTATCTAGTGTTCATAGAGCTCTGGGTTCAATACCCAGCACCATGGAAACAGACTACAGCAGCCGTACACTTGTAATCTGTAATGAATATTGGTCATCCTCTGCTCTATAGCAAATTACAGGCCAGTCTGGGCTACTTGAGGCACTATTTCAAAAAACAAAATCTGAAATGTGGAACACTTTTGGTCCTAAGCATTTCCCATAAATACAACTTGTGGCTCCCCATTTTCCACAGGGGAGTGCCTACATCCTTTGGTATGGCTAGCAAGGACCTTCCTTGCCTTTTTCTGCTTTGCCTCCCAGAACAGCTATAGACATAGCCACCATTACATCACCTCAGATTACTCTTAGCTCTTACTCTCATTCAAACACTGCCTAGCTCCAAGTGGAGGAAGATCCCATGTCCTGCCTGAGCCCATTCAAATGTTCTTCCTCTGTAATTGCTCCCACCTGTTTCCTGGTGGCTCCGGTCAAACAGCACCTGTAACCAACACTCTGCTCAGTCCATTTCTGTCTTGGTGTGGGAGTGACTGTGTTAGCTGTGAGATAGCCCAAGCACAGTCGTTTCAATGGCTTTCCAGTGTCCCAGACCTGGCTTTAGGAGTGTCCTGCTCTTGTGTCTCCACTACCAGCCATGAGGCTCTGTCTAGAACACTTAATTTCTCTGCATCTCCATTTCCTCCACTGAGAGGTGGGGATGCAGAATGGAAGTGATGACAGTGGAAGAGGCTGTTGGACATATGGGTGGTAATTACCCTTTCTATGATGGTTTCACATACACACAGAGGCTAGGGTCTGGACTACTGAGGTAACTTAGAGGGCAATTCGGGGGATATGTAGGAAAGAAGAGCCACCTGGGACAGTGTGAAGCTATGAGGGGTGATCAGAGGAGAATTTCTGTAGGGGTGCTGCCTTTGAAACTGGAGTAGGAACCACTTCTTTATCTGAGTATGATATCCACATGATGAGTTTCCATAAAGTGGATATCCCCAGGTAGGCAGTACTCAGCTAAAGAAATAAACCATTTCTGAAATTCCAGAAGCTTCTCTCACAACTCTTCCTGTCACCACATGCTTACTACCTTGACAGCCAACAGCATAAATGTTTTGACCTTTATGTACAGATAATGAAGTGTCATACTTTTGGGGGAAGCTGATGAGTTTTCATCAACTGTGTATTGGTAAGATTTATTCATATTTTTGGAATAAAGAATATTGTTGAGATAGTTGCATTGCTGTTTACTGTCCCATATGATTCTGATATAATTAACCCATTCTAAAGTTGAAGGACATTTGTGTTGTCTCCAGGTAAACTGAATCTAAAGGAGACTTCTCTCTGGAAATTGCTAGAAGTATAGGGTGTTTTAGGTAGGGAAATGTCTGGGTTAAGAGTTTGTAGATCTGTCATACAAAAGGCTAAACATAAACCAGTGTCCCAAGAGGGACAGATGTGCCAGGTGATGTTCCCAGCACTGGATGTGTACTCAGTTCAACTTAACAGCTCGGTGCAGTAGAGGTTTTTGTCTTCATTTTACTAATGAGGAAACAACAGCCCAGAGAAAATAGTAACTTACACAGCTGGTCAGTGGCAGAAAAAGAAGAAACTGAAGTTTGAAAGGTTAAATAAGTCATCTGAGGCCACACGTACCAGAGTTGAACTTAGCAACACCCAATGCCCAAAGTGTAGCTCTTTCCAAGAGGCCCACGTTCTCTCTTTAGACTCAAAAAGGAGGCCACTAGTACATGGTACTTCCTCACTCGCCTGCACAACTTTCAGCTAGGCCTCACCCCAAAGGGAAGACAGAACCAAAAAAAAAAAAAAAAAAAAATCAAACAACAAAAACCAAAACCAAAATCAAACAAAACAAAACACGAGCACATGGATTTCAACTCACCTCTGGGCTGGGTCCCAAGGTAAGTAAAAGTCAGCCAGGATATTTGGGGCTGCCCCTAAAGATGGAGGAAAGCCTGGTAAAAAGCCACCTTAGCTGATTCTTGCCATTGATCAGCTAAAGAACTTGCGCCTGACATAGTTATTCATCTGGACTAAGGAGTGGCCAGCTGAGCCTAAACCCCATAATTATCTCCATGGCCCTTTTGGGTTGTATCCTCATGCTTTGGGCTTAAATTCAAACAGAGGGGCCATCACTAGAGCCTGGGAGTTAAAGGCCTCACCTCCCAGCCTCCCAGCCTCCCAGCCTGCAGATTAATGACAGGAAAAGGCCCAGGGAAAGGGCTGCAATTAGAGAACAGCCCAGCAATGAGTTTTCTCTTCCCTAACAAAGCCTACTTCCAACCCCCATCTGCCCTTCTGCTTGCTTTCCAGTCTCACCAGTCCCTGGGGCTTCAGGGGCAACTCTCAGCCTCCTAGTCTGCAGACTAAGCTAAACAGTTATGGAAGGAAGGCTACAATAGGGCCCATCGGCCTATAAATAGCAACCTAGCCTGCTCTCTTTAGGCCCAAGCCAGCCTGGTGCCCACCCTCTCTCTAGTCCCTCTTTTCCATGCAATGTAAGAGGGGGAAGTTATCCAGGCAGCTGCATCCTACCATACAAGAAAAAGAAGTAGATGGAAGGTAGAGATGGGGAAAGAAAGGAAAAGAAGGAAAGAATAGTGGGATGGGGTGCTAAGGTTGGAGGAGATGCATGGGAATCATGGAAATCACCCCAAGGTAAGATATTTCTCTCTGTATACCCACTCACAATCCCCTTTTCCAGGCACGCCACCTACGAGGCCCTGATGAAGCTAGTTTCTGCTTGGCCTGACTGCTGACCTAGTTTCTGGTCAACTACCTCTAGGAATACATGACCCTGAAACCTAATTGCTGATTCAGCTTTGGTCAAGACCCAGAAAAAGTAGCAGACAGCTAGCTACACTGCAGACTTGTAGGAGTTAGGACAAATTGCACTGCCTAGGGGCAAGTGATACTGCCCCCTGCTCTGGGCAGAGGTGGAGGAGGGTGGGGGGGGGGGTGTTTGTCACTGGACACACCCCCATTTAGTTGGAAGAAGGATGTGAAACCTTCAGCTTTAGTCAAGGTTTGGAGCTCTGCTTCCTCAAGCCTTATCTTGGGTATCTGTAGTCTATCCCCACTCTATCTGTCTGGCCATCTGTAAACTCTGGTTCCTGTGTGTGTCTTCTGGTCTTATCTGCTTATCATGACACAAGTTTAGCCTCAACTTTTTGTGCCTGGGGCTACCCCTATTACCTGCCCTGTCCTGTTTTCTGGCTGATTATCTCAGCATGTGCATGTTTATACAGTTAAGGATCACTTCCTGAAGATAGTTTCAACAACACAAATAATAGGCCATGCCTAAAAGTCCAAACACTGGTAAAAGTAGGCAGTTGTCAGCTTCTCACATTGGTGGCTGAGGTTAAAAGCTGAAATGAATCAAGGGAAAATGGTGATTTTCTTGAACTGAATTAGCTCCAGTCATCTGTAAGCCTAGCCTATAGGCACCTTCCATAAGTAAGCCCCTACTGTGTTTTTTATAGAAAGTGTCATGCCGGGCATCTGGTGGGATTTTCTTTCTCTTCCTGGGACACGAATTTGTCAGACTGTAGACCTGGATATGTTTCCCCGGGTCACTGTGTTAGCAACCTGGCTCAACGCATAGCCAGAGTGTGGAACCCAGGAGTCATGCTTTTGGGAGGGATTTCCTCCCAGTTCACTTATGATATTTTCACATATGCTAAATATGCATATTTTCATATATCCTCATTGACTCTGACCAATTGAATCTTTCATACCAGAGTTCTGAGACCAAACTTTGGTGGTGGAAATTTGGGTTTAGTCTGGAGCTTCATTGAGGTATGAGTCACCTGAGGCCAGAAATCATTTGTGAAGACCAGTATGTCTTGTCCCTTCACCTCAGGGTTTATTTCATTCTGTCTAGCCCTGATGTGGATGTGTGTTCCCAGAAGGGAGAAGAGATCCACCCTTGAGCAGTCATTTTAGCACCACTGATTACAGCATTTCTGTTTCTTCTAGCTCTCACTTCAGCGCTCCAGCAGCTTCAAGGATTTTGCCAAATCCAAGCCCAGCTCCCCTGTGGTGAGCGAGAAAGAATTTAACCTGGATGATAATGTGAGTTTCAAAGATTCTTTGGAGTCTATTGAGTGGGGGAAGTGGGGGTGGCAGAGTAGAGTGGAAACAGGAGTATTACTGGGACAAAGCTTCCTTAACACAGAAGGTCCACGTCTCCTAGGCACCAAGTTCCTGGGCCCAAACATCCTACATCTACTAATTACACAGTAGAAAGCAAATTAAATCACAAACGAATAAGACTGAACAGGATTGGGCCTGATGAGAAAGGGGATGGGGCAACTGTCCATCCCACCATGTCCACCCACCTCAGGATCCTGAAGATGTCTTTGTATGCCAAAGACTTGTATCCAAGCCAGTGTTACCATGGTCCCTGACCCTTTTCTTTTGTTGTCACAGATTCCAGAAGATGACCCAGGTGTTCTTACTCAAGAGGAGTCTGGGAAGAGTGGCAAAAAGTTGGGAAAGAAGTGGAGGGCAGTCATTTCCCGAACCATGAACAGGAAGATGGGCAAGATGATGGTGAAGGCCCTGTCAGAGGAGATGGTGAGGCCTGGAATCCAAGGGTGGGCTGAGGGTGAGGAGGGCTAAAGAGGCCATTTTGGCAGGGAAGTGAGCATGGTCAGTTGGATATTCACCACTTAGATGTGCAGAGGCTGCTCAGTGTAAACATGATGTTCATATGGAGGTGATGGGAGGTAAGGGGGTTCCACCAGCTATGGGCAACACAGCCAAGAAGTCCTGAGGAAGGAAGAGGTTGGCTAAGAAAGGATTGAGTCTGAGGAAAGATGCAAGTTGGGGCAACAGAAGCTTCCTGTAAAGACAGGCAGCTGAAGGGAAGATGAGCGTTCTTGAGCCATATGTGTCTAGCTCAAAGCTTTGATTGGAAGAAGCTCCTGGGATTGATTAAGAAGGCCCTATTCCAGGAAAATATAGAGGAAAAATACAGGTGCTCCTCCGTTTACCATGTGGTTACATCCTGATAAGGTATAAGTTCAGAATGCCGTGAGTCAAGAATCCATACCCCCTAACCTTCTGAACACTACTAAGCTGAACAACATAGCACCATGGGGAATGTCACTTGCTTCCCCTCACAGCTTTGCATCTGATGGAGAGCTGTGACTTGCTGCTGCTACCCAGCATCACCAAAGAGGATCACACTACATAGTGCCAACCTGGGCAAAGATCCAAAGTGAAGACTTAAAGTGTGGTTCCCACTGAATGGCATCACTTTTGTAACTGTTAGAAAAGTCAACTAGATTGTGGGGCTGAAGATGTGGCTCAGCAGTTAAGAGTGTGTCCTGCTCTTTCAGAGAGCACAGGATTGGTTCCCAACAACCATGTTGAGTGACTTAAAACCACCTGTAATTCCAGCTCCAAGGTATCCATCGCACTCTCCCTTCAGACTCTGAAAGCACTTGCACTGATATGCATATACTCCTCAACATCACCCCACCCACACATACATACACACATAATTTTAAAAAATAAAACAGATCTTTAAAAAGAAGATAAACAGGGGCTGGAGAGATGGCTCAGCGGTTAAGAGCACTGGCTGCTCTTCCAGAGGTCATGAGTTCAATTCCCAGCAACCACATGGTGGCTCACAACCATCCATAATGAAATCTGGTGCCCTCTTCTGGCCTGCAGATATACCTGCAGACAGAACACTGTATACATAATAAATAAAATCTTAAAAAAAAAAAAAAAGAAGATAAACAGATTGGTTGAACCACCATTTACTTTTACACAAAGACTGTAAAGAAAATGGAAGTTGCTAACTTCAGCCCAGGGAGGAAAGTGATACAAAGAGCTATGGCAGCAGGCACAGTTCCAGTGGCTTAAGGACACACAGTGGGGTGCTTATGGCTCTTACAGGAGTCTTGAACACTGGAGCCAGTTCAACTAGCTTGTGAGGGCAGTTGGTTAATTGTCATGAATTTTGCAAGGCAGTTGTTAAATACAACAATTATTACAAATCAACTTCTATAGACTGATAGAAATCAGTGGTAAAGTACTTGTGTAGCATGTACAAAGACCTGGATTTAATCACCAACACCAAACACTCACACACACACACATACACACACGTGTGCACAAAGAGAGAGAGAGAGCTTAAAACAAATATATCCTATTAAAAACAAAGGTTGTCCTGTTACTGTAATGAAACACTATGACCAACTCAAGTTAGGAAGGAAAGGGTTTATTCAGCTTGCGTTTTCACATTGTAGTCCATCATTGAAGGAAGTCAGACAGAAACTCAAACATGGTAGGATCCTAGGGGCTGGAGCTGATGCAGAAACTATGGAGGGGTGCTGCTTACTGCCTTGCTCCCCATGGCTTGCTCAGCCTGCTTTCTTACAGAACCCAGGACCACCAGCCCAGGGATAGAACCACCCACAATGGGCTGGGCCCTCCCCCACTGATCACTAATTGAGAAAATGCCTTACAGCTGGATCTCATGGAGGCATTTCCTTAACTGAGACTCCTTCCTCTCTGATGACTTTAGCTGTGTTAAATTGACATAAAAGTAGCCAGAACAAAGATGAGGCTAAAAATCTTCAAAACGCGTCATCTCCTAATTCTAGCACAACCTGTTATTCTTACACGTTACTGATATGTTGTGTATAGTGTCTATGCAACAGAAATAACCTAATATCTCTTCTGGCAACTCATCCAGGGCCATGCAATGGTACCCGGATGTTGACCATTGATGGGGAGCATTCACAATCTAGAAATGGGCAAATCATCCAGTCCTTTATTCTAAGAGTACCAGTTTCTAAACAACGCTGTGCTCAGAAGCACTGAATTGAGATGGGAGGAGCTTTGGAGCCAGGCAGCTTGGGTGTTGTTTCCCACAGGCCTTAGCAAAGTTATCTATCCTAAAACTCAGGGCAACCATGCTACTTCTCTCCAGGTATTACTGTGAGGATTAAGCGAAATGGCAGGTCAGCCTGACACACAAGAATGTGGACGTCTGCTCTCAGACACAACTGTCTGCCTGATTGGGTCATGACAATAGCCCCAAGTTCAAGCTTAGTTGCTCTGGCCTCTTCTTCATGTCCATCAGCACTGGAAACTGACAAAGTCTGTCCACTCCATGCACTGGGGGCCTCTTTCTGTGGCATAAGAAAACCGGGCCTGCCAAGCCCATTTTTACAATAGTTCAGAATGTGGTCACTGAGCCCATAACAAAACTGTGCTCCCAACCAAGCTCATACCCAGTTCCACCATACTGGGGACTGGCCTGTTTTACTGCAGCAAGGATTCTCAGAGCTTCCAACACTCCGCCTGTAGGGAGACACACTGGAGGAGGGCTCAGCTTCCCCAACATCTCCAGACTGCAGCCTGGACAGCCCTGGTCCTGAGAAGATGGCTCTGGCATTTTCTGAGCAGGAGGATCGTGAACTGCCAGCACTCAGCCGCCAGACATCAACAGGTGAGTAGGGGAAGTGAGTGGACATCTGCCAAGTCTGGAGACTAGACTGAGGCAGTGCCAGGGGCTTTTCTGGAAAAGGGTTGAAAGAGAAATGAAATTTTTGTCTTCTACTTACTGGAACCTCCTCAAACAACTTCACATTAAATCTTCATCACAGCCTGATAGGATCTGCACTCTTGCCCCCACTTTGTTGATGTGGAAACTGAGGCTCAGGAAAGTTAAGGGTCTTGCCAAGTGACCCAATATTGAACTCAGATCTGCCTTGTAGGAGCTTCCACTTGCTATCTCAGGCCTGCAAATGCCCACACACAGAAGAAGAACCCTACTGTACTCTTGGACCAGCCTGTCCTTAGCTGTCCAAGGGGACAGACATTCTACAGCCCCAGAGTGTCTGAAACATCCCACCTTGAAGTCCAGAGTTTACAGTTCTTTTTTTTTAAGATTTATTTATTATGTATACAGTGTTCTGTCTGCAGGTATATCTGCAGGCCAGAAGAGGGCACCAGATTTCATTATAGATGGTTGTGAGCCACCATGTGGTTGCTGGGAATTGAACTCATGACCTCTGGAAGAGCAGCCAGTGCTCTTAACTGCTGAGCCATCTCTCCAGCCCAAGTTTTCAGTTCTTAAAAGTCATCCTCTTCGACCTCAAACCTCTGTTTCTTGAGCCTATAGCACCACTGACCATATTCTAGAAGTCCAGGGGCAAAACAAGATGTGGCTCTACAGGCACATCTTTCTGCCTCCCACTGAAATCCACTTAAAATGCCCATCATCCTGCCCTTCTTGGGGAGAAAGAGTACGCCTACATTTTAAAAAGACCTTGGTGCTAAACATTGAGTCTTATAAAAAAGAGAAAGTAAGAAAGCAAGGTATGTCTTCCTGTGTGGAAGGCACACTATAGTGTGACTAAGGAGACCTGGAGTGTAGTGGACCCAGTGCCACTAAGTATAAGTAAGAGGCCTTGGGGAGGTCACTTGGCCTACCTGGTCTCTGATTACCTCACCTACTCAATAGAGCACCAGCTCTGCTAGGCCCCAGAGGCTTTCTGGGTTTGCCCATTCTTTAGTCTGAGTGAGCCAACTCTCCAGCTATCTGTTTTTCATTGTCTACAGCCCTAAATGTAAAAGGCTACACTTTTTCAGATGGCTAAGGGAATTGATCTTAACCACTTCTGTACTTGCTGCTAGAGTACAGCTTCTGTTACCAGTGTGATTCCTTGCAGTGCCCCTGCTAGGCATTGCCTACCCCCAGCTGCCTTGGGACAAAGACATGCTTCTTCTGTCCATCTTCTGCAGGCAGTGAACTCTGTAGCCCTGGCCCAGGCTCTGGAAGCTTCATGGAGGAGTCCCCTGCTCCCCAGTACACAGGGCCTTTCTGTGGGCGTGCTCGAGTCCACACTGACTTCACTCCCAGCCCTTATGACCACGACTCACTGAAACTGCAGGTAAAGTTGGCATCTTGGTCCCTCCAGAGCCCAGCAGGCTTCAGCCATAAGAAAGCAAGCAAAGCTGGGCGGCGATGGTACACGCCTTTAATCCCAGCACTTGGGAGGGAGAGGCAAGCTGTGAACTCTGAGTTCAAGACCAGCCTGGTCTACAGAATAAATTCCAGAATAGCCAAGGCTATACCAGAGAAACCCTGTCTCAAAAAAAGCCAAAAAACAAACAACAAAAAGAAAGAAACAAAGTAAAACAAAGCCAAAATATGAAAGTATCAGCAGAAGCCAAGTGTTCTCCTCCCTGCTCTCTTTTTCTACCCCACTCCCGCTCCCAGAAAGGAGATGTGATCCAGATCATTGAAAAGCCACCTGTGGGCACATGGCTGGGCCTTCTCAATGGCAAGGTGGGCTCTTTCAAGTTCATCTATGTGGATGTGCTTCCAGAAGAGGCTGTGGGACCTGTGCGCCCTAGCCGCCGACAGAGCAAAGGCAAGAGGCCCAAGCCCAAGACTCTGCATGAACTGCTGGAGCGCATTGGCCTGGAGGTTTGAGTTTGGACTTGCATTAGTGTCTGGGAAGCATATTTTCCCTAGGGATGGAGGCCAAGGGGACAGTTGCTATGTGTAGGGGAAAGGTTCCAGGCAGGGGTGGATTATAAAGACTGTTGATGGCCTGCCTCTATCCCCAGGAGCACACATCCACCCTGCTACTCAATGGCTACCAGACCCTGGAAGACTTCAAAGAGTTGCGAGAAACACACCTCAATGAACTGAACATCATGGACCCACAACACCGGGCCAAGCTGCTCACAGCTGCAGAACTGCTGTTGGACTATGACAGTGAGTAGCTTTGGTGGGGGTGACCATAGGTTCTCACTGGCATTGGAGGCACTATACTCTGAACACGCTCTTCCCCAGACCCCTCTTTGCAGTAGGAAGGCACTTTTCCACACTCGAATTGGTGTTGGGGGCAAGAATGGTGTTGGGGGCGAGGCAAGTTATAGGGGTAATCAGGGTCAACTCTGTTTTGGATCAGAGGCCAGAAAAAGTAAGCCATTTGCATGAAACTGGATAATACCCCCAGATTCCAAGTCCAGGTTGCCTGGTTCCAGCTTAGTGCTGGAGATATTTGAGCCCTTAGACCTGGTAACAACTCCCACCTTCTATGCTGGAAGTGGGGAGAAGAGAAGCAGAGGTAGTGGAAGGAGTCAGAGACTTGCCCAGTGTTCCCAGCCCATGACCAGTCCCCCTGAGGGCTTCTGAAAACACCCTGCTATCCCACCCCTACCTCCTCCCCCAACCCAGTCCATTAGGACACATTCCCTCCATTTTGTCTTCATTCCCAGCAGCTGGCAGTGAAGAGGCCGAAGAGGGTGCTGACAGTAGCCAGGAACCTGTGGTGCACACACTGTCAGAACCCAAGGTGGACATCCCACGTGACTCCGGCTGCTTTGAGGGCTCAGAGAGTGGCCGTGATGAGGCAGAGCTGGCAGGGGCAGAGGATCAGCTGCAGGGTCTCTCCCTAGCTGGGGCACCTTGAAGGGAAGATGCCACAGGCCGAGGCTGAGCCCTAGCTGCAGAGACTGCAGGGAAGGGTGTGGCCTCCCATAATGGCTCAGGACCAGAGGACTGGTGCAGAATCTGGCCCTGCTTCCCCAGGGAGGCTTATGGCTGAAGGCCCTGCCAGGATGCTACAGGCTCACCTAGAGTGAATAAGGGACTGCCCAAAGGCATATGCTGCCTTTTGGACCCTCTCCCTCCACCAGTGACTGACAGTATGGCCCCTTCTGGCACCTCCCATTCTCCCACTATGGCCAAGATACCCACTTCGTTACCTTGGTAGGGCACCAAGGCACCTAGCCTTGCCTCATGATCACAGCCTCCTCAAACCTTCTTATCCTCACACCACTGTCACACTGCTTCTAAGAAGGATGCCAAACTACTGTTTCAAACCAGTCATTAAAGCCATGGGGAAGCTGGCCCTTTCAAAGGACATCAGTTGGACATAGGTGAGTCAAGAATTCCTTAAATGAGGTTTGAAGGAAGCTACATGTACTATCCCCACTGTCCTTCACAACATTTTAGACATCTGACCACTAAGTCATCATAAGATTTGAATTACATGTCTGCCCTTCTTTTGACTTCAGCCTGGTCAAGATTCAAATGGGTAGTTATTGAAGGCCCCACCACCTGACATTCTGCACCTTTAAATATGCACTGTTGGGGTAGTGTTAAGCATTCTAAATGTTAATTGGCCCTAATTGCTGTCTGTTACTTACATTGACTCTGACTAGTTAAATAAAATGCTGAGGCCTGAGATTGGGCAAAGACAGAGAAAGGTGGGACTTCCTGAGATTAGAACAGGAAGCCTGAGCTTTAGACAGAGGATTCATGCATTCCAGCCAGCAGCAGGAGGAAGAAGACACACAGCATGGTTGGAAAAAAAACCTCATTCCACATAGCCTGGAACATTGGCTAGTGTGGAGAATGGCAGTCCAAGGGGATGTATGTATATATGGGGTCATATTTGGGTAATAGACTTAAGAGCTAGCTTAGTTGGGCTAGGATTGCACAACTCAGGCCAAGGCTTGTTAAAATCCACGTGGTGTCTGTGTGCTCATTTATAATGGCTGCTTAAAGTTAACGGCTGCCAAACCAATTACTGATAATAAATGCTGGTTATATAGTTTAATTAGCCATTTCTTTTTACAGCTTGCCATCCAGGATACCAGTGGGCATCTTGAAGAGGCTGGAAGAGCCTAGGATTTCTAATGAAATAGCTCTTCCTTCTCATCCATTTCATACTTTCCCATGTGACTCAAACTGAGTGGCACCTTTTCCCAGCTTAAAGCAATGCCCACATGTCATATGATAAGTGTCCCCACCTGTTCCTTGGCCCCTTCAAATGAGATTTCTCACAGGCTGATTGAAGAGGGTTACACCTGGCTTCCAATGACACAACTGCCTCCTGAAAGCCAGATGCAGGTATGGGCCCAGACTTTGTCATTTATGTGGATCTTCATAAGCAAAGAGAGCCTCCTGTTTGACACTGGAGGGTCCACTATACCCAACACTGTTCTCCTAAAGGTTTTAGTGCCCTAGCTGCAAAGGGTCAGGAGATCATCACATCTTTACTTGGGTACCCTTGAACTTCATTGGCAAGAGCAGCCCTTCCTGATGCAGGGTCAATTGTGCTCATCACAGGTAGGACTACCTGCTTAATAAGTGAACATGCTTCTGATCTACTACGAGGAACTTTCATAAAATGTAGTTTGGGTGAAGAAATTGAATGTAAGTAAGGGGAGATAAATTAGTAACAATAAATATAAACAGAACTTAACTACTGTCTCCCATTTTCTTTCCTATGGAGAGAGGGTTAGGGGAGGAATAGAAAGTTCTTTAAAGCTGATCTCAGCAAAATGACCATTCATTGTCCTTTCAGGGCCATCTTTCCCCTCCCCGGGGATGCAAGTATCCTTGACTCTGCTAACCTAATTCTCCATCTACAGCTACAGCTGGCTCCATCCTTCCTTCCAAACATCCCTACTGAGAACAGAGCTCATATGACCATAGCCACAGGCCTTGCTGGGGTCTGTAGGGGGTTAGATAAATTAGATTTAGAAAATATATAGGGGTTTCTGATACTGTCTCTTAATTCGGGGCATGAAGAGCATTATCAGCATGTGGACTAAAAACAGGAAACAAACAGGAGACTTAATAGACTGAAAAACAAGGTTGAAGTCAGGAAAACAGGAAAGACTTAATGGACTTGAAGAAACAAAGTATCTGGCCTGACATTGTTTTCAGCTGCTAAGTGAGAGTTGGCCGAGGAAGAAGTACTTCCCTCTTCCTATCATCACGTAAACAAGAGCCTTTTAAAGCCCTCCATTCTCCTGAAGAAAGGTCTACATTGGGGGTGGAGAGTTGGGAGCGAAGCTTTACAGGAACCAAAATTAGAACAGCTAGGATTTGCAAGGCTTTTCTTCTGAAGCCTTCCTTCCTCCTGAGCCTCAGCCTGAACACACTAAATTGTGACCATCTCCCAGGAAGTGACTTAGTGATGGGGACCCTAGGCTTCCTTTGTGCATTACCTAAACTAGGAAGGTCCAATTAGAGTGAGCTATGATACCAGAGTAAATATGGGGTCACTCTACTTCCAGGCTGTTCAACTGCACTGCTCCTAGTGACACTGGGTATTAGAAAGCTATGAGCATTATCTTCCCCCAAGAAATAAGTCCCCTGAGAATGACTGAGTATTTTCCACCATTACTGAGCATTTACATATTGAGGTAAATCATCACTCAATATACAGAGGAAGAAAGATTATAGCAGAGTTTAGAGAGGGTGACTAGAAAGTCACAGGGCAAGATGTTACATGACATCCAAGTCCATATTCTTTTTTAAAATTACACTTATATGTATTAGTGTTTTATATGACAAATATGCACCATATATGTGCCTGGTGACCAGGGAGGTCAGAAGAGGGTGTCAGATCATCTGGAACTGGAATTACAGATGGTTGTAAGCAATCATGTTGGTGCTGAGACCTGAATCCAGGTCCTCTGTAAGAGCAACAAATGCTTTTTTAACTGCTGAGCCATCTCTCTAGCCCCCAAGCCAATTTCCTTAAGCCCCATATTACATTTTCTCCTATCCAACAAGCTTTGCAATAGCAATGGGCACTTCAAAAGAAATCTGACCCTTTGACATAGCCTTTCCTCTTCCATGATTTGTCATATATAAGGAGCCACACAGGTGTATAAAGATATCCACAACAAGTGTATCTGTAAGAAAGTATAAACAACACAAATGGCCAATTACACTACAGTGTGTTCATATGAAAACTACACAGCTATTAGTAAGCACCATGTTGTAAACTAATGACCTGGGAAAATCTTTATGATTTTCTTTACTCTTAAAATTTAAATTATATAATGCTCATATTTCTTGTAAAATTCTGCTATATCAAGAAGAAAGACAAGTATAATATGTTTATCAAAGACAAGGAAAACATACGGAATAAAACCTGGAAAGATCAGCCCTAAAGGTGAAGAGCACGGAGTCAGGGTTGAGCAAATGAGGGCTTTGTGTTCCACATACTTGTTCTTTTTGAATTTTAAAAGTATTTAATAACTTTCTGTATATGAAAAAGGAATAGTATGTCAAGTTTTGAGAAAAAACCTAAAAGTTACATTTCTAGGCATGGTGGTGCACAGCACTTAGAAGACTAAACAAGAGGATATTGAGTTTTGAGGTCATTCTAGACAATACAGAAAATTCCAGGCCAGCCTGGGATTTATAACAAGAACTTGTCTCAAAAAACCAAAAACATGTATATATATATATATAATACACACACACACACACACACACACACTATACTATATAATTAGATTTATCCAAATTAACAAATGAATAGTGCCTAAACTCCTGGCTTCCAATATAGGACAAGAGTTTCTGGAAAGATGAGGACTGTGAATGACCAATGCCCAAAGTGCTTTAAAAAAATATCATTAGCCAGGCATGGTGGCCCACGCCTTTAACCCCAGCACTCGGGAGGCAGAGGCAGGTGGATCTCTGTGAGTTTGAGGACAGCCTGGTCTACAAAGTGAGTCCAGGACAGCTAGAGCTACACAGAGAAAAGCCTCTCTCTCTCTCTCTCTCTCTCTATATATATATATATATATATAATTTGTCCCAGGGACTCCTACCTGAGGAAATCCCTATACTAGACTGGAATGAGCTCAGCAATAGAACTCATCTCATCTAGGACTTGGGCACTTTCCTCAACACCATAAAAGGAAAACATACAAACCACTCACTAGTTACGTGAACTCAGGGAAATTACAAATACATTGTATTTCCCATAAAATGGGGCTAGTGGCTATTAATAAAGGTGGTCCAATAGTACATTTAGAGAAACTAAACAAGTCAACACATATTACATTGCCGGCATACTGTGTCAATAAGTTAGTTACTTGAACTTTCTTAATTTCTAGAGTCCAGAGTGCAAGAATAGACCCAGAGGCCATGTCAATATATGCTTGTCTGTAGACAGATATTCTCACCTGTCATAGCCCAGAATCAAGCTGATCCTCGAGTACCTAAGAGACGTTGGGCTTCAAGAGTTGATTGAGGATGCCAACTCTGATTACCAGGGAGGCTGGTGGTGGAGATAAGGTCCCTCTAAGGAGTCTGGGACAGCTCTGAGCTCTGACCAGTTTGTACATAATCAGCCCTAGGCTCCATACTCCCACGGACTGCTAGAGAGAAGCTAAGGGCCTGATTAAAGATGAAAGGGTTTGAGTCTGGTCAGCTACTGTCCAATTCAAGGTGACAGGCACATTTTCCTTCTTCCCATCAGAGGAAGCAACTCTAGGCATTGCCACATACCATCTAAGCTGCATTCCTCCCCCCTTATAGACTCTATGTCTCATTAACACTACCTAAGACCACTCCAGGCAGGTTCTAACTGGCTCCCCACAGACCCTCACCATTCCCCTCTCCCACTTTCCCCCAATCCCTATGGCAATGTGGGCCAACATTGACAAAGGCCCCCAGTCCCTGCTGGTAACCTTCCAACTTCTCAGTCACTCTCTGAGCTCCCCACTCAGACTTTTCACGAGAGTGGAGGCTGTATTTGGACCACAGGGCCAAGGACATTGAAATATGACAGCAGCAGTTTTTTCATAAGGGAAATTTTTTAAAAACCACATTGATCACCATAGTCCCAGGAGAGCCGAACACCTTCACCCCTCCCAATTCAGGAAATTCAGGACGAGGTATGAGGTTTCCAAGCTGGGGAAAAAAAGTGGTTCTCCCAGCTCTCTCACAATAGAACCTACCTTCACTTCTCACAGGACAGTTGCCGAATTGCATTATTATTCAACCAACAACACAATCAACTGGGAAGGAACTTCCCCCCACTCTGGACTCAGCCAAGACTCCTCCTCCAGGAAGTACTTAAATAAATGGAATTCTATAGTACTTGATATGTACACTTCACCCTTTCCTATAACTTCACAGTGACCAATATAGCATTTGTATACCATTGCCTCTGGGACCTGCTAGGGATAGCGTCAGAAAGTCAGAATGAGCCCAAGGCAATGGCCCTCACAAAGGCACAGCCAATTTGATTGTGGGAACTGGCAAGGCAACTTCCTGACTTTCAATACTAAAGAAACCCCACCACCAGTTCAACCTAAGTGCAGGGGTCTGGAGAAAGATCGAAGAGATTTAAGCTTTAAACAAAAACTCAGTAACCACCCCCTTGTCGACCTGACTATATATAGTCAGGCCCCTAAAATGGAGAAAGTGTCAACCCTGTAAACTCCAAATGGCAAATAATCTTAAAAACCATTGCTGTGTGTCAACATGCTTAAGAGAGAATGAAGTCAGCAATGCAGTTTCTTCTAAGTTAACCCTAGCACAGTGGTTCTTAATCTTCCTAATGCCGAGACCCTATAATACATTCCTCATGTTGTGGTGACTCCCAACCATAAAATCATTGCTACTTCATAACTGTAATTTTGCTACTATTATGAATCATAATGTAAATTATCTGTTATGCAGGGTATCTGGTAGATGACCCTCATAAAAGGGTCACTTGATTCTCAAAGGAACCAAGACCCAGACATTGAGAACCACTGCTCTAATGCATGCTCAAGGCTTAGAAATTATTTACTGAATGTGAAACAAATCAAAGACTTATTTCATTCAAACGCCTTCTAGTGTCACCCAAACTCCTTCTGTTTATACCCACATAGAGGGAGTGGGCTATACTAGAAAACTCTCTGGGTTTTGAAATTAGTGCATCTTCCTTTTGGTCTTGGCTCTACTGGTAACTCTTTATGTGACTTTGTATAAGTCTTTCTACTTAATTTGGAGAGAGAAAGATCATAAATATGAGAGTACAAGCAAGCAGCATGGCCCATGTCATCAATAGTCTCCTTTCACCTATGTTGTTGAACAAAGCCTGAATTTTAGGACAAATAATCATCATGTGTCTTATTTGAACACAAAACTCCAAGTTGGAATAGACAAATAACCACTGGTAGACAAATAGATGGGCAGTAGCTCACAGAAAAGACAGTAGGGGATGGGCTTCAAAAAAGCAAACAGTGAGGACTAGAGAGATGGATAAGTGATTAAAAGCACATACTGCTTTTGTAGAGGACCTAAATTCAGTTCCCAGCATTCATGTTGGGTGACTTACAACTCTGAATAACTCCAAATCCAAGAGGTCTGATACCTTCTTCTGGTTTCTGCAGGCATTGCACACATGTACAATCTCACAAGCAAACATACACATATACACATAATTAAAATAATAAAAATAAGTATTAAAAAAGAAAGCAAAGAAACATGTAATGTCAAAGAGGTAATTATCTCATGTTCTAGAATTGTGAAACCACTTCTAAATCAAGGGTCCTCTTATTTCCAGATCCATGAGGGAATGTGAGCCCTAAGCTCTAATTGATTTATCAGAAAATGACTTCGTACCAAACCAAAATGGACCAAGCATTTGAACAGATAAGTCACAGAATGAATACAAATGTCAATAAATACAGAGTAGATGAAAAGTGCAAAAATGCTTAATCTCCCTATCAACCAATCAAATATAAAGCAAACAACCCTGAGAGTTATACTATCAAATTACTACACCAAATTTTTGAATGGCATGGGTTGAAGCAAGTTTTCTGATACACTGCTAGCAGAAAAAAACCTGTAACAGCCTCTCCATGCAACAAACTGTCCAAAAGCTTGTAAAAGAGCATTCTCTGTGACTCAATAGTTCTGCTTCCAGAAATTCATAAAGGTGTGCTCAAAGACATGCCCATATATAAACAAGTTGATCACAGCATCATTTATAATAATAAAAAAATACCTGAAAATTCCAAAATGTGTCACTTTAAAGGGAAGGTCTTAGACATATTATAAAGTCATAGAGAAGTATTTTCTAATAATTCCTACAATATAGAAAATGCTAAGTTAAAAAATAAGATTTAAAAGCATTATTTAGGACTTAGACCATAGCTCAGTGATGGAGAGCTTGCTTAGTATGCATGAGGCCCTAAGTTTAATTCTAAGCTCTGAAAAAAAAGAGCCTATAAGGGAATATACCAAAACATCAACAGTGATTACTTTATTTTGGTGATGAGTTTATTGGAGTTTTTTGAAAGTTTTCTTATTTTCACAATTTTCAGCAGTGATTAGGGAATTTTTAAAAAATATTTTATTTATTTACTATGTATACAGTGTTCTGCTTACATGTATGTCTGCAGCCAGAAGAGGGCACCAGATCCCATTATAGATGGTTGTAAGCCACCATGTGGTTGCTGGGAACTGAACTCAGGACCTCTAGAAGAGCAGCAAGTGTTCTCAACCTCTGAGGCATTTCTCCAGCTCCAGGAATTTTTTAAAGCACATTAAGGGTATGCAAGGAGCAAAGTTTTTATTTTCTTTCTAGCCTTCCTAAGTATTTTGAATTAGAAAAAAACCTGGGTCCACTAGTTCTTAACCCCAATGCTTTCTTGCTATATGCAGTATGTTGAATGGCACCCTTTACCACCTGATATAAACTGCAAACTTTACATATCTACTTAAACCTCTAAAACCAGCAATAATAGGTATAGTTATTCCTCTGTCTCCATGTATTATCAGTCCTATCATTCCCAATACTAGGAATATCAAAATCCATATGTATTCATATAAAATTATATAGTTCTTACATAGGACCTTAGGCACCACTGCCCTGTGTACTTAAAGTCATTTGTAAATTACTTAGCTCTTAACACTCATATGACTGTTGAACTGAGGGGGTAGGATATGTAGGGGCAACCCACTCCAGAGGAGTAGGATAGGTGGGAGAGTGGGGAGAGGGTGGGAGGGTGGGAGAGGGGGGATAGGGTGGGAGGGTGGGATGCGGAGGGGTAGAGAGAGGGGACTGTGATGGAGATGTAACTTGAAGTAATAAATAAACAAAAAAAATTAAAAAAATTAAAATAAACAAATACACTGTGAATCTTATTACTGTTGTTATACTGTATTATAGAATACACACACACAGTGTGGTGAACTGTTGTTATAATGTATTACGGAATATTGACACACAAAAGTCTGTACATGCTTAGTATAGATGTAGGTTGTTTCTGTTTTGAGACAGGGTCTCACTGTGTAGCCCTGGTTGGCCTAGAACTCACTATATAAACTAGGCTGGCCTTGAACTCATAGAGATTCACCTGCCTCTGCCTCCTGAGTGCTGGGATTAAAGGCGTGTGCCACCACTGGCCAGTATAGATGAAGTTTTTCAGAATATCTTAAATCTGTAAGGTTAGCTGAATCTGTGAATATGGAACTCAAGGAAATGAAGGGCCTACTTGTACTAACTATACTATAAAGGGAAAAATTAAAGGAAAGTAATTTTTAAGATAATACAGTTTAATATAAATATTTGGGAATGATTATTCTAAGATATATAATAAAGTACAGGATATATTCTACTATCTGTAGAATCACTGGTGAATGCAATATAAACATAGACTCACACACGTAGGTTGTGTTGGCAACTTCACTACCCATGAATGACACTACAGATGGTGACAAGCACAGCTCCATGCAAGTTTCCAAACAAAAAAAACACCTCGCCGGGCAGTGGTGGCGCACGCCTTTAATCCCAGCACTCGGGAGGCAGAGGCAGGTGGATCTCTGTGAGTTCGAGGCCAGCCTGGTCTACAAAGTGAGTCCAGGACAGCCAGGGCTACACCAAGAAACCCTGTCTCGAAAAAAAAAACAAAAACAAAAACAAAAAAAAAAACACCTCCTTTCCACAATCTACATAGTGGCTACATTCCTAGAAAATTAGTATATATTTACATTATAAAATCATTTTTTATTTATTTAAAAAATTATTAGGGCCGACTATTATACCATATTTCTACCTCCATTCGTGTTCAATGGGGGATATTTGAAAGTTTCTGAGATGTATGTGTATCCTTATTCTCCTTTTATATTTACCCAAAACATACAATTTACCAACACCTTTTCTTGTGAGTTGGGCTTACAACCTTTAAAACTAATGATATTCAGAGTTTGAGTCTTTGATAACAGCAAGAGATTCTTAGAATGTACTTTCAAAAGTTACACAAATGCCTTCTGAATTACTGGGAACATGACTCTTTAATAGCACCATAAGAAAAAAATTATTACCTTTAAGAAGAAAAAAAACTACTTTCTGTGATCTCTTGGTGATTTTCTCTAGTCTGGCCTAGTCTCAGGAATATAAAATGTTAGAAGAAAGGACTAACAGGGCCAGGCTACAGGGAGCAAGAAGGAGGCTAAGTTGCTAGGTTACCACTTGAGCCAATCTAAGTGTCCCCCAGGGGTACCAGATACAGGGCAGGTCTCTCTCTCTCTCTCTCTGGCCCACTAAGTTGAGAGCCCTCTCAAAGGAAAAGGGGGGAGTCCAAAGTTGAGGGAGGGGCCCAATCATTCATACTAGATACAAGTAAAAAAAAAATGAGGCAGAAGCACAAAGAAACAGACAGCCCTGTATTTCTAAAACCATTCAAGTCTCCTTCATTAATTGGCTTCCCCTCAAAACAAAGATTTCTTTATTAAGAAATACCAGAGAGTGAAAAAAAAACCCCAACACATACACATTTGTAGGCTCACACAAAAGTGCAGAGATTTACATATTAAATTGCATTTAAGTTAGAAAATAGATTTAAAAACAAAATACTTTTCTCCCAAACAAGGTAAAGAGATTTGGTCAGTAGGAAAGGGGGCCTTAGGGGTAAGGTCAGGATGGTCAGAATGGAAATAATGGAATTTAGCTGCTATAGAATTAGAACCCACATCTAATCAAACCCCACTCCTGGGAAAAAAAATGCAAAAGGAGTAATAATGATCTCACCTAGGGCCAGAAGGGCCCCAGAGCCTAAAGGACATAAATTTCCCCTTCCCTCTGAGGTTTTGGATCAGTGCCAACCATCCTGGCCTGGGGAAGTGGGGTGGATGCATAGGAAGTGTGAGGAATGGAGAGGAAGGGGAGAGTTGGAGAGAGTGTCAGCCATTGAAAACATCAAACAATATAAGGCCTCTTTCCCCAGAGAAAGATCAATTCTTCAATCTCTCCTCTGATCTGAGCTCAGACTAGGGACAGTCCCAGCTTGTATGTGGTATGAATGGGACAGGTCTTCAGGCCAAGGTCTTAAATACAGAAGATTTATAAAGAAAGAGAAAGAGGGCAAGGAGTGTGAGGAAGCAAATTTAAAAAACAAAACAACAACAAAAACATTTTGCACTAGAGATAAAAGATTTCCATTTTGATCCTTCCCATCAGAAAGAGAAAGCTCTTCTGGACAACCTAAGTGGCAGCAGAAGAGTAGCTGAGGTAAATTGAGGGAGGAAAGAAACCCATCCTGGCCCTAGAGTGAAGATGGGCTGAGTATTGACTAGAAAGGGAGTCCCATGAGGAATAGGTTGATGGGGAAAAAAATAAAAACAAAAAACAAAAAACTGGAGTAACTTCCGCACTCTTTATGATTGCCCTAATTTTGAACTGAAATCTAACTGTAAGAACAAAACTGAGAGAGTCAGAAAAAAATGGGAAAGAGGAAGCAGACAGGAGAGGAATCTGAGTCAATCTCTCTCTCCCAGTGACTCTCTTCCCCAGGAATATCAAATTCAAATCCTGATCCTGAAACAACCAAAACGGAAAGACACAGAGAAACCTGGGAGCAGCCAAATCTCACTAATTACAAGTAACTGGTAAGAGTGAGATACGAGTCTTGATTTTAGACCATTTGAAAAGAAATGCATGCCATCACTTGTAAAAGATCACTAATGAAAGATTTCCAAGGGGAGGCCCTGGTGAGCCTGCTTCAAAAACCAAGACCCACTTGCAGATAACAGTGTCCATCTACTTGAAAAAAATATCCTAACAAAGAACATGTTCTCGTAAGTGTAACCCCTCTACTCTCCCAGTCTTGTTCACACTGTATATTGCTTGGAAGTCCTGTGTTCATAATCCAGAATAAGATAAACTTCGGCCCAGAATTAAATAGATCAATGGAGAGGTTGAATTTGAGAGGTATCTATCTCTTCAACCCAAGGGTACCCTGGAAAATGAAAGTATGGGAAGTAACAAGCAACCCCTTCTACCCCCCACCCACCCCCTAACCCAACACACAAACACATTCACAACCCCATGGTGGTTCTTGAAATGGAAGGGGAAGGAGGAGGCAGGCAGCTTGCATTAGACACAGTTTAATCGCCTTCAAATAGATTAAAAGTTGTGGTTCACACCCCTCCCTGTCCCCCATAAGTCATCCAGACAAGACCCTGGCTTAGAAAGAGAAAAACACAGGTGCTCTAGGAAATATAGCCACATATAATACATAGATCTTCTTCCCTGAAGTAGCGCAGGTCCTGAGCAGAGCTGCCTGGGAGCTGCAGTCCACCCCCAGGGTGAAGTAGCTCTGGACCCTGCCGGTGGAAGTGCTGGAAGAATAGGGCTTAGATGAAGCCCGTGGTGTGGTTACCATTGCCAGAGGTGGGCTGAGGCCTTGGAGTGGGATACCTGGGAGGCCAGCAGTGCTGGGCTTTCCCCAACTCAGCCAAGGCTTAATGGAAGTACTGTTTAGCCTTTTTTTTTTCTTTTTGTTTTTTGAGGGGATGAAGAGGGAGAGGAGAGGAGAGGAGAGGAGAGCCTCTCTGTGCCTTGGCTTCCCCATTTGTGCATTCAGGGCCTCTGTAGGCCTTACACAAGAAGTCTGAGGGGTAGTGTTTAAGTGAGCACTCAGGCTTCCTCTGAGGAAAAGGAGCCACCAAAGTGCAGACTTTTATTACTGCAATTCCTGCTCCCAATGGAAGCAGGAGTCAAAAGAAGGAAATTAAAATGGGCTAATGAGGAAAAAGGGGAGATGAGACAGAGCATGTGAAGGGCTATGCGGTTGGCATGTCATCGATGCTTATTGAGAACAGCATAGGTATTGAAGTTTGTGGAGAATCTATGAGAAATGTAAATCATTATCTCTACTATGACTACTTCTGTATATCATCTAATGGGGCAAGAATGGGACTTGGATGTTAGAGAGTGGATGGGGGAGAAAGGAAAAGCTACAAATAAATACAAGTGGAAAGTACCTGCCCTATTCCTAAAAGGATTGGCTGGCAATGCTGGCACTTTGTGGCCTGGAGAATCCTCCAACCTCACTCTCTAATCCTCATTATTTCTGAAGGAGTCAAGAGCCCAGTTAGGATTCCCTGGCCTGAGGTTTCTGTGACTGCCTCTGGACTCAGGACATGCAGCAGCTGGAAAGGACTTGAGTCATTTTTGAGAATCTTTAGCCCCAGAATGAGGCCAATGACCCCCAGCAGGAGAGCTAGGATCTGGAGGGAAGAGAAGAGGAGTCCAAGGACACCTTGTGGCTGAGACAATGGGAAGCCAATGCCATTTCCCAAGAGACCCATTTGTCCAGTTGCCAGGTGTGATTGGCATCTTCTGCCACTGCCTTAAGTCCATAAATTAAAAAAAGAAAAAAAAAAGTTTGCAGCAAGAAAACGCCAGTGTGCAATTGGGTGACTAGAGACCAAATTAATATAGTAATAAGGGACAGCTTATTTGTTCTCTGTCTCAGGTTGATCTCCCCTGAAAGCTCTCATAGCCCTAATGAAACACAAACAAAAGTCTCTTCCATAGATAGGCTACTTCCCAGCTTCAGATGCTTCCTGTGGTGGCTCTGGGGGCTCTGGAGGTGGCATCTCTTCTGGAGTGCTGCTGTCCTCTGGTATCTCATTAGAGTTCATATGTTCTGTTGACGCCTGAGAAGTAAAAGACAGCAGATTCAACACAAAGCTCTCTCTTAACGTCTAAATGCAGATAGTCCAAAGGCATTGAATTCTTCCTTGAAAGCCTTCGAGCACAGTGACAATAAAGATACGTAGCCATGGTCACCAAGCTCAGACCGAAGACCAGGCTATTATTGTCTCAGCAGAATGCACCTGTGAGTTATTTGAGTTCTATTGTTAACTGTTATGGGTAGACATTTCTACTATTATAAATGATGATAAAAACATAAACCATAAATAGTATGTGCAAGCATACCCACCCACAACAGAATAATTTACTGTGCTCATCTAACAATGTCTGAGAAAATGGTTTCCAATCCTGTTTCTATCCTAACAGAGAATTTACTAGAATACTGAGTCCAAACCAATGAAAGTGGTTTCAAATGACACATGTCGTTTAAAATGTCTCCTAAGTGATTTTTTCAATCTTTATTTTTATTTTATGTGCATTGGTGTTTTGCCTGTATGTGTGTCTATGTGAGGGTGTTGGATTCCCTGGAACTGGAGTTACAAGCAGTTGTGAGCTGCAATGTGGTTGCTGGGATTTGAACCCAGGTCCTCTGGAAGGGCAGCCAGTGCTCTTAATCACTGAGCCATCTCTCTAGCTCCCTCTTTTTTTTTTTTTTTTTTTTTTTTTTTTTGGCTTTTCGAGACAGGGTTTCTCTGTATAGCCCTGGCTGTCCTGGACTCAATTTGTAGACCAGGCTGGCCTCGAACTCGCAAAGATCCGCCTGCCTCTACCTTCCAAGTGCTGGGATTAAAGGCGTGCGCCACCACCGCCCGGCTACAGCTCCCTCTTAAATGATTCTAAAATATGCCCTTTACTATATTCAACTGAGAACCACTAACCTATATTGTTATTATTTAGGACCAGACTCATGAGAAAAATGATATTCAAGATGATGACAATAACATGCAAACACACTTACTGTCCCTTGAAAGGCAAATGAAAGGCTTAGGGGGAAAGAGAATAATAACCTTGCAAAAAGTATGTACAGAAAATAAGATTCTATTTTGAAACAAAGTTTAAATCTAAAAATCTATTACAATGAAAACATTTTTGGCTACATTTCAGAATATAAGACTGATATACAAAGATTAATTGTGTTTCTCTACACTCTAATGAGCGATGCAAAAACTGAAATTAGGAAATCAACTTCATTTACATTAATGTCAAAAAGAACAAAATATAAGTCACAAAAGATACATTTAAAACTACAGCATCAGAGAAAACCAAAATGAACAAAAAGATAGCACAGGCTTTTTCGTAAGGGTTCACCTCCTACCTGGCAGAGAGCTATTATCCCACCATATCATGACATGGTAGAAGGGGTGACAGTCAAGGAGACAGATCTGCTCTTTCTGCGCCCCTCTACCACCTCTCTCTGTGGTTTGCCTGTCTGTCTGTCTCTGTCTCTCTCCTCTGTGTAGGTGTGCATGTTGATATGCATGTGTTCCAAGTACCCTACCACTGAGCTCTATCTCTAGAAAAAGTTAGTCATGTTAATGGCTCAGAAAACTTGTACTATGATGGCAATATTCCTCAAATGGATCTATAGAGTCAATGTACTCTCCATCAAAATTCCAATTGGCTTCTTCACAGAAACTAATAAGCTTTAAGATAATCCTAATGTCCATTCATGATTTCAAGGAACCAAGAATAGCCAAAACTAACATGAAAAATAAAAATAAGGATGAAGGATAGTATTTCCTGTTTTCAATTTTTTTCAGTGCTAAGGCAGAGACAGTGTACTACAAGTATAAGAACAGGCATACGGATCAACAAACCATAATTGAGAGTACAGAAATAAACTCACAGATTTCAGTCAATTGATTTTAAACAAGAGTGTCACAATAATGGGAAAAGGGGGACAGTCCTTTCAACAAATGGTAGAAACATAACTGGATATCCACAGACAAAAATAAATAAATAGACAGACAGATAGATAAATGTGTACTCTCTACTTCTTTCCATGTATAAAAATTAACCCAAAATGCATCAAAATATAAATGTAAACTCTGAAAACTGTAAAACTCTTAGAAAACACAGAAGAATAAATCTTCACAACCAATAGTTTCTTAGACATGGCAGCAAAAACATAAGCAATTAAAGAAAAAAAGAGAGAAGTTGGTATACAAAATTTAGAACATATGGATGGGCTCAGTGAGTAAAGCGCTTGCTGTATAAAGATGAAGACCTGAGTTTAATCGTTAGAACCCAGGGTGGGGGAAAGCCAAGAATGGTAGCATGCATTTCTCATCCCAGAACTGGGGAGGCAGAGATAGGCGGCTCACTGACTGGGATTTGATGCACAGCCAGCCTAATTTATTTGGTGAGCTCCAGGTCAGTCAGAGAGGCTATCAAAAACAAAAACAAACAAACAAACAAACAAAACGAAAGCAAAAGTCAAACAAATGAACAAACCAACATAGAAATGAAGCTGAGAAGCACTTAAGGAACACTAAAAGTTATCCTCTAACCTCCTACCTACATACCTACACACACAGAGAGAGAAAGACAGAGAGAGAGAGAGCAAAAAAAGATTTGAATAAACACTTCCCTTGTGAAGATATACACATGACTAATACCTATATGGAAAGATGCATGCATCATTAGTCATCAGGGAAATGCAAATCAAAGCTACAATGGGATAACACTTCACATCTACACAAGCCAAAATAGAAATGATCAGATAACCTATCAGATACTGCTAGTGGAAAAGAAAAATGGTGCAACCACTTTAGAAAGTATCTCAGCGACATCCCAAAAGATGTTAATGTTTTATTTATATAATAGAGTTAGTTACCACCTCTCTCAGCAATTTCACTTCTAGGAATACAGCCAAGAAAAATGAAAGCATATGTCCATGCAAAAATTTGCACAGGGATGTTCATACTAGCATTGCTTATAATAACCAAAAGGTAGAAACAGGGCTGGTGAGATGACTCATCACTTGTCAAGTAACACTGATGACTTAAGTTTGATCCCTGTAACTCACAGTTACAAGAAAGAACTGACTCTTTAAAGTTGTCACCTGACCTCCACACATGCACTGTGACATATACATGCCTACCCTCACACACACATACCACATATATACACACACCATACTATTCATAAATAAAAATTTAAGAATGAAAAAACAAAATGTGGAAACAGTGAATGAGTAGATACAATATGGTTTAGTCATATGTGATATGAGTCTGCCATATAAAAGAATGAAGTACTGCCACATTTAACATAGATCAGCGAAGCCGGGCGGTGGTGGCGCACGCCTTTAATCCCAGCACTTGGGAGGCAGAGGCAGGCGGATCTTTGTGAGTTCGAGACCAGCCTGGTCTACAAAGTGAGTCCAGGACAGCCAAGGATACACAGAGAAACCCTGTCTCGAAAAACCAAAAAAAAAAAAACATAGATCAGCGTTAAAAGCATTATGCCAGAGCCTGGGGAACACACTGGAAAAGCGCTTGCCTAGTATGTATGAGGCCCTGGGTTCCATCCCCAGACCACATTGGTAAGGGTATACACAGTTTCTTAAGGCAGAGGATAAGGAAGTGTTTTTTTAATTTAATTGTGACAATCACAGAAGTGTAAGTATACTATACTAAGGAATTGTTAATTTTAAATAGACATTGTATGGTATATGCCTTGTATCTCAATAAATCTCTCAAAAAGACATTTCAAATACATTTTAGGAACATACTTCATGAAATACATCTTGAACAAGATGTCTGGGAGAATGCTCACACTTGTATATTCTACCAATGTAATCACATCAGTAACTCTAAAAAGGTCCCCTGGACACGTCTTTGCCTCCATAACATTTTATGTGTTTCCCTAATCAAGCTACTCTTCACACACAAAGCAATGTTCTGCTTTCTTGTCCCTCATCTCCATCAGACTGCAAATCCTTTCAGGTCAGGCATCATCCGAGTTGCTCACTGGTGTATCTCTAACACCTATGAAAGCGGTTGGCGTAGACTAACTGCTCAATATGTGTCTAAGAAATGAATAAATCTTAATCTATGTCAAGGGCACACACAATATCAGGGTGAAGCAGAGACAGGGAAGCTAGAGAGATTAAGGATACAAAATCACGGTTATATTTTGAAGTGGTCGGATTAGCCTACATGATCCTTACACCTACACAGCATAAATCTACAATACTTACTGGACTCTGTGGCAAGAGGCTACTGCTGGTCTCCTGAGTACTTGGAGGTCGACTTCCACTTTCCTCCAGTGGCAAAATACCCCTTCGATCCAGCACACTGACAGAAACAGAAGAATTAATCAAGGACTTGGCATTCGCTCTTCTACCAATTCAGTCCCCAGTGAACCCTGTTATGTACATTAGAAAGCACAAACATGCCTTTGGCAATCTGTCCTGACCCTAGCACACATCTATCTTCCATTTACTCTTCCACAAACTAGAGGATGTCATATTAACCAGGGAACAAACAAATGAAATAACCAGCCCATGGTTTGTGGCCCACGTAGATATAGTGCCATGTGATAATTCGCAGGAAGACCTATTTGATATCAAGAAGTTCCACTCAGAAGAATGCAGCAGAGTAGTTAAGAGGATAGGTTTGAGTAGATCATCTTAAGAATCCAGGGCACTTTTGTTACTTGAGTACCTGGGGGGCAAGGGGCCACAAAGCACTTCACAACAGTTCTTCACAATATTGCCATGGCTGTAGGGATTCTGCACACGATTCTTGCCTGTCCATGATCCTTTGATCTACAAGATAAAAGCCAGGGCTTATATCCAAAAGTTATGTCGAAGAAATTCATGCAGCAGGGGATGATGAAAAAGTTCAAGATGTAGATAATGGTAGTAATTACACAGTAGCGTAAGTGCACTAAATGTCACTTAACTGTACATTTTAAAAAGTTAAAGATGTTAGGTATAATGTCACACACCCTACAATTCCACAACTTGGGAGGCCAAGGATGGAAAGATGCTAGGCCAACCTAGTCTACATAGTAGTGTCAAAATTCCACAAGAATAAATAGTAAAAAATTTAAAATGGTTAAGATGGTATGTATGCCTTATGGTGTGTGTATATGTGTGTGTGCTTGCATGCCTGCATGCGCATATATAGCCAAAGTTAATGACAAAAATAAGGGTCAGGTAGATAGTTCGGTGGATAAAGAAAGGCACTTGTCATCAAGTCTAATGGCCTGAGTCATCAGGACAAACATGGTAGAAGGAGAGAACCAAGTTGTCCTCTGACATGCAAGTCGTCCACGTACATGCACACTAATTAATAAATCTAGTTTTAAAAAGAAATAGTAGGGCTGGAGAGATGGCTCAGCGGTTGGGAGCACTGGCTGCTCTTCCAGAGGTCGTGAGTTCAGTTCCCAGCAACCACATGGTGGCTCACAACCGTCCATAATGAAATCTGGTGCCCTCTTCTGGCCTGCAGATATACCTGCAGTCAGAACACTGTATACATGGTAAATAAATCTTTAAAAAAAAAAAAAAAAAAAAAGAAATAGTAGTTGAACATGAAAAATGTTTATAACAGTAAGAAAAAGATGAATGAACATTTACTATTTTTATTTTTAAAATACAGGTCTATATGAACTCACAGAGACTGTGACAGCATACACAAGACCTACACGGGTTCAAAGCAGACAAAATCCCAACATAGAGAGGGGGAAGTGAACAGAAAGTCTAACCACTAACCCAGAAATTATTTGCAACTGATACCTGCTGGGAAATGAAAAGTCAGTTTTCTCCAATAGAGTGTCACTAGATATATCAACCACACTCCAAGGCCGGCCCTGCCCCATGGCCAGGAGTAGTTGAACAGCACAAAACAGACGCTATGTTTTGTTCTGGGGTTTTTGTGCTTTTTGTTTTGCTTTACTTTGTGTTGGAATTTGTTGTAGTTTGTCTTGAATTTTGTTTTTTGATTTTTTTCTTTAAGAGACAGAAAAAGAACATAAAGTCAGGTGGGTAGGAAGGTGGGAAAGATCTGGGAGGAGTTGATGGTGGGGAAAGTATATGACCAAAATATATTGTACAAAAATTTAAATTAAAATTAATTTTAAAATACAGTGTATATGTAAACAAGATCAAATCTAGACAAGTTTAGAAGTGACATCTGGAAGGTAAAATTACAGTGATTTATTTATTTGTTCAGCTATTTTTTCTCATTATCTATAATGAATATGAATTGGTAATTCCTTAAAAGTAAATATTTATTTGGTACAATTATCCATCCCTATTCCAAATTTAGAGCATCAGCTAACCTTTTTTTCTTGTTTCCTTGTTTTGTGACAAGGTCTAGCTTTACAACTCAAAGCTGGTCTCTGTCACTATGCAGCCCAGAATAGCCTTCAACTTGAGATCTTCCTGTCTCAGTCTCTCTAGCAAGCATTGCAATTACAGGAGTGCTCCATTACACTAGCACTTCGACTAGCCTTTAAGGACCTATGACTAGTTAAAAGATGTTATTATGCCTATCCAACTTTTCAACCTCTCCTAATGTCCTATAGGCATTTTGCTCCAAATAAAGATGTTGGCCTGTTCTTCTACACTTTTATTTAAAAAGTTCCCAAGCCAGATTTCTTTTCCATTTGTCTCATCCTTCCAGGCCCTGGACACATAGTTTCCTAACATGTAACAAGAGAATGGACCTGGAGAGAAGGGTATATAGCAAGATGAGAAAGTTGACTCACGTCTTCATTGGTCGTCTGGTTGAGAGCCACAAGAAAAGTGTGAAATCCAGTCAGTCCCACAACAGACCAGAGTGTGAAGAAGCAAATAAGGACTTCCAGAACAGTGAGGTTACGTTAAGGAATGTTGGAGAAGTCATGCTATGCGGGGACTTGATGATTCAGCCCATATTCGTGATATCGGTCATCTTTACCTCTCAGAACAAGTATCACAAAAAGCCAAATTATCTGCATATAATGATAGGTGAACTCTAAACTATGATTTTTGATAAATTCTAAAGTATCTATATAGAGAGATACTCTATGAAAGTAAATGCATTTGTTTACTCACTATGAATAAATCTCTAGCATCTGTAGTGTGTAGCACTTGCCTGTTTGTCATTGACTCTTTGAAGAGGACATTTAGGCAGGTGCCAAAGCTAAACAATGTTGGCCACCACTTCTAATGGAAATCCCACCAAAAATAAACTTTATCAATGGCAAATCAGTGGGATGTAAACAAGATGTGGTTTATTCAAATCTTTCCTAAATCCCCTCTTCATAAATGTAGCCACTCCACAAAATAAGCCTTCACTGGAACAGGATGGTAGGGCTTCCAGCAAATAGCACAGAAGTGTATTTAGAGGGCAGCCGCTGAGACTGGAAGGATTCTCGAAGAACAGCAGGCAGCCAAGAGAGAGGGAAGGGGCAAATTTCCCTTAAAGTCCTGATAATTTTCCATTCTAGGTGCTACCCTTGTTAATTTTAGGTTTTGGCATTCACTGATATCTGGAAAACTAGATAGCAGGAGAACTGGAGGAAGAAACCATGCTGGCAAGCAGCTTAAGACAGCTTCTTCACATGGACAAACTGCCAGGGGAGGATATGTTCCAGGGGTTTCTTTCAGTGTCTCCAGGAAGCCAATTTTCAAGGATTCTGTGAAATTGGGAAGAGGGGCAGAAAGAAAAATTAGTGCCTTTAGTCAAAAGTGTATATATATATATATATATATATATATATATATATATATATATATATATATATATATATATATATACACACTTATACACATGACCCCAGGGTCAACCCAATTCCTTGTCTCCCTGCCCTGTGCTATATATTCTGGCAACAGAGAATTTCCCACTGGGGCATAGGTAAAGAGTTTCCCCTCCACCTGCAAGCTTGTGACTGAGTTCACATTCCCAACAACTCCAATGCAGGGTTAAGCACTGGACCAAAGCTGGGGAGAAACCAAGCATCAGGATCCCATTCCTTTTCCCAGTCCTCAAATATGGACAAGTAGTGGGATAGTAACAGATGAAAGAAACCAGAAATACTCTAGAAAAACCTTCTTCTCCCCTATATCCTTCCCCTTTGTGATATCCAGTTTAGAGCTCCTCCTTTTTTGAGACCACATGCTTAGCTCCACACTCTACCTGTCCTTAGCTGCTTTGTGTGTATGCACATGCAAGTATGTGGGTATGTGCTTTACATCCCTCAATTATACCATGATCCACTAGCAGGTAAAAGCTCTTCTACCATCCAACACAAAGGTATATCTTACAAGACAGAGTGAGAGGGTGTACAGAGGCGAATATATACCTAACCTTTTGGATCACTTCAGAACCACCAGGTACTCTGGATGTGGCTCAGGAATTATGGCCCCTTTCTTGCCAGCAGATGGCCAGAGAGAAGGCCAGAATACTAAGTAAATATCTACCAATGTGCAGCTCAAGAACAGACAATAGTACTCACTTCTGTCTGCTCCTGAGCAAAAGCGCCACCAGAAATCCAACTTCCCCTAAGCTGTTCTCAAACTTTTCCCCTCCCACTGTCAGCCCAGTGGCAGATGCTGCCCTGTATACTCACTGAGGGCCACGTAGACAATGTTAAAGGCGAAGACATAAATTGTGAGGAGGGAGAGAGAGAGGATGAAGAGGTAGAAGTAGCGGTAGTTCCTCTTTCCAACACAGTTCCCCACCCAGGGGCAGTGATGGTCGAAGCGCTCTGCAGGAGAAAAAGAACTCAATGCCAAACCCAAAACAGGAACATGCTCACATAGCACCTAACCCAAAGAATTCAAGGACCTGGGCACATCTTTAATCTACACATTGGGAGGTAGAAGCAGATAGATCTCTTTGAGTTTGAGATCAGCCTGGTCTTTATAGTGTGTTCTAGGCCAGCCAGTGCTACATAGTGAGACCTCTCAAGAAAGGAAGGAAGGGAGGGGGAGAGAGAGAGAGAGAGAGAGACAGAGAGAGGAGAGAGAGAGAGAGGAGAGAGAGAGAGGAGAGAGAGAGAGAGAGAGAGAGAGAAAGAAAGAAAAGGAAAGAAAGGAAAAAAGAAGGGAGGGATGGAGGGAAGGAAAGAAAAGAAAAAAGAAGGGAGGGAGGAAAATAAGGAAGGAAGGAAAGACGACAGTTGACATTCTTTACTTCATCAAAAAAAATACTTTTACCATTAGCTCCTTTGATCTTGAGATGGCTAATCTTTATTGTCAACTTGACAGTATCAGGAATCAACTAAAACTCAAGCTGCTGGACAAGCCTGTGAGGGATTTTCTTAATCAGATTATTTGGAGCAGGAATATCCACCCTAAATCTAGGCCACATCTTCTGATGGCAGTCCACATAAAAGGACATGGAAGAAGGAACATAAACTGAAGAAGACCTGACTGACTGAGCATAGACTGAAGACCAGAAGTTGTCTAGGAATCCTCTAGGATTCTAGCAACAAAGTGAGACTGTTCAGACATCCAGTCTCATGAACTGAACAACTACTTACTGGGTTTTGGGCCTTTTCATCAGGAGATAGCCATTGTTGGATTAGCCAGACCATAGCCTGTAAGCCATTCCAGTATCTATACACATATATATTCATTCTATCAGTTATGTAAACTCTTTAGAGAGCCCCGACTAAACAGATCTTTATAACTACACTGAATGTCAGTTAAAAAATATTTTCTCACTTCACAGATCAAGAAACAAAGGCTTTAAACAGTTCAGTGATATGGGTTATTTTGTCAGTTAAGAGCAGGGGCATTTCTTTTCCCAGTAAAAACCTTACCAGATGAATCTACTAAATTCAGAAAATAAATTTGAAAAATGAGTAGTGTGAGTTTTTTGATATGTCTTTATTAAAAATATAAATCTACAATACACCATTCTTTTTTTCTTTTGGCTTTTCGAGACAGAGTTTCTCTGTGTATCCCTGGCTGTCCTGGAACTCACTCTGTAGACCAGGCTGGCCTTGAACTCACAGAGATCCACCTATCTCTGTCTCCCGAGTGCTAGGATCAAAGGTGTGCACCAACCATACCCAGCTATTCTTAAAACTGTATAGCATAACTCAATGAAACAGAAAGAACACAGAAATACACTCTAGAATATGCAAGAATTTACTGTCTAATAAATACCATTATAAAAGGAAATATGATTCCATGAATAATTATGAGACTATAAGCTAATTGGTAGAAAGTAAGATTACATTTTTTTCTTCACATTATTTGCCAAAATAAATTCCATATTGATTAATTGTTATACATAAAAACAAATGTACATCACAAAATAATGATGAAGAACAGATATAGGACTTTCCAAGCACATAAGTAATGTAACGAAACATAGAGGAATGTTTTACTCAAGAGGCAGAGGTAGGAACGTCTTTGTGAGTTTATGGCTAGTCTGGTCTACATAGCAAGCTCCAGGAAAAGTGAAGACTAAGTAGAGAAACCCTGTCTCATAAAACAAAGAAACAAACAAAAAGTCTCTCACTTTAAAAAAAAATTTGACTTCCCAGACATTAAAAATACTCCAGTGAGCTGGCTCAGCGGCAAAAGGCAGTCACTTTGCAAGCCTCACAACCTGAGTGGCCTCCCCAAAGCTCATGTAAAGGTAAGAGTAAATCAATCCACAAAGTTGTCCTCTGAGCTCTACATTCATGGCCTAGAACACCAGCCCCACCCACATCAAACAAACACACACACAAAGCATTTTCTCTCTCTCTAAATAATAAAAGAAAAAATAGAAAGAATAAGCAATCAAATATATACGTCTGATTTTATGTTATCTTTCCAAATCAACAAAAATACGCTTCCTTGGCCAGACATGGTGGTGCACCCCTTTAATCCCAGCACTGGGGAGGCAGAAGCAGCCAGATCTCTGTCAGTTCAAGGCCATCTGGTCTACAGAGTGAATTCCAGGATAGCCAGGGCTACACAGAAACCCTGTCTCTAAAACATATATATATATATGTTCTTCCTTAAGGAAGAAGTTTTCTTTTTGATTTTGAAGACACTGTCTCACTGTACAGTTGTAGGGTGACACTTTCATTCAATAGGATTTCTGTCCTCTTAAGCAGAGGAAGAGAGACTAAAAATGTGTGAGCACAGAAAAACAAACAAAAAACCCAAAACAGTGTGAGAACACAGCAAGGAAGAAGCCATCTGCAAGCCACAGAAAGAGGCCTTCCCAGAAACCCGTCACCTTGAACTTGAATTTCCACAGTTCTGGAGAGAATTATGAAATATGTATATTCTGCAGATTAAACAATTCAGTCTATAGTATTTTATTATCATAACCCAAGCAAATGTCCAGGTATATAATCAGAAGTTCACTTGCTAGATCATACAGTAATGCTACATTAAAGTTTTGAGGAACTGTCCAACTGTTTTCACATTAGATCCACAATTTTACATTCCTACTAGAAATGTAAGGTAAACATTCTCCACTTAATATTTTTTTTGAAAGAGGGTCTTGCAATGTAGCCCATGCTTGCCTTGAACACACAATTTTCCTGCTTTAACCTCTCCAGGGCTAGGATTACAAGTATATACCACCAAACCTGCCCTAGCTCAATAATTTTTTTAAGGATAATAATAATAATAATAGAGAATAGTATCTAATGACAGGAGATTGACTAAATAAACTAGAATATAGCTTTACAGTAGATTATGCAGTCACTAAAGTAATCTTTAAAATGTAGAATAAGAGCTCAGCATATAATTTTAAGAAACAAAAGCAAAATGGAGCATCACCTTTAATCCCAGCACTTGGGCAGTTGGATCTCTATGAGTTTAGGACAGCCTGGTCTACACAGTGAGCTCCAGACCAGACAGAGCTACACAGTGAGACTGTCTAAAACAAAACAAAACCTAACAAAAACAGACAAAAGCAAGATTAGAAACTCTTATCAGGAACTACAGAGATGGCTCAGTAATAAAGAGCACTTGGTGCTTTTGGTTTGCTTCACAAACCAGGTGACCTCAGCTGAATCCATGAGACTGACTTACAGGTGGAAGGAGAGAACCACATACGTAAATTGTCCTCTGACGTCCACATACACTCTGGTACATGTACACTTACACATATCACACACACACACACACACACACACACTCAAAAATAAAATAAACCTCTTATATATGGAGCAGCCAGAAATTGGTGTAGAGATTCCTTAGAAAACTTAAAATAAAACTACCATCACATTCAGTTATACCACTGGGTATGTACCCAAAGGAATCTAATACATCCTCCACAGAGATACTTGCACATGAGTGTTTTCTGCTGGAGTACTCACAATAGCCAAGATACCAATATCCAGTACAATAGCCAAGAACCAGTCTAGAAGCCCATCAACAGATGAATAAATATGCTATACATATAACAATTGAATTTTATTCAGCTGTAAAGAAGAATCCAATTAAGCCATTTTCAGGAAAATGGATAGAACTAGAGATTATTATTCTAAATAAATAAGGCAGACTCAGGTAAATGTTACATATTTTCTCTCATATGCAGAATCAAGATTCGTGTGTGTGTGTGTGTGTGTGTGACAGAGAGAGAGAGAGAGAGAGAGAGAGAGAGAGAAGCAGAAAGGAGACTAATGGGGAAACAAAGGAGATGAACAATAGCTTTTTGAGGCAAAAATGAGCAAAGTATGATAATACATATGGGTGAAAATGTCACAATGAAACCTATTATTTTACACAGTAACTACAAAAAATTAAAGGTTGGAGATGTAACCTGTGGTAAAGTGCTTGCCTAGCATGTGTGAGGACCTGGTTCAATCTCCAGTACCACAAAAACTTAATTCAGAGATTTAAAATCTCATATATTATGTAATGTCCCTTTTACAAACAAAGGGATTAGAACAAAATATAGCAAAATAGAGTCTGAATTGAAAATTGGGTTCTATTTATATTTTTATACCACCCATATTTTCTAACAGAAGCATATTTTATTTTAATTGACTTTTTAAAAAGAGGGTTGAGGGCTGGAGAGATGACTCAGTGGTTAAGAACACCTGCTGCTCTTTCCAGAGATCCTGAGTTCAATTCCCAGACCTATATAACAGCTCACAACCATCTGGAACTCCACTTCTAGAGGATCCAACACCCTCTTCTGGCCCATGATCAGCGGGTACCAAGTGGTTCACAGAAATACATACAGACAAAACACCCATAGAATTAAGATAAAATACAAATAAAAGGAGCTGGAGGGATTAAAGTGTTTGCTGTGCAAGCATGGGGACCCGAGTTAGGCACGCGTATACACACACACACACACACACACACACACACACACACACACACACAC